>JAYEPQ010000003.1:42712935-43142935 GCA_036321105.1 Dracaena cambodiana
CTTGCTGCGTCGCTGGTTTTTCCATCATCCGAGATTTTCCACAATAAGTCGAATGAAACCGCTTCGGATTTCTTTTGATTCGATTCGACACCCGTCGTTCCACTCTCGCTCGCCGCTACTAACGGTTTCTTTTTTAATTTTCCTTCCTTTAGCTACTCAGATGTTTCAGTTCATGTTTCAGTTCGCTAAGTTTGAAAAGTCCGACAGAGCGCAGACTAGCCACGGAGCATCGGATACGGTTTCCTTATCGGAGATCCATGGATCACAGACGCTCTCTCTCCCCATGGCCTTTCGCCTCTGAAAGCAACGCGTCCTTCCTTCTCAATGCCCGGGCATCCATCCAATGCATTCTTTTTGATAGCTTTCGCATGAGCGGTAGACTGAACACCCACCCAATCTCGATTTTACGCAGACAAAGTCATAGCCTCTATTCCTGACATCGAATGGCTTTCCGAAGATAGGAGATCGTCACTTTGATAGAGACCGAACAGAAGCATCGATTTTGATACGAAAATCAACGACGGTCTCTCTGTGTGCGAAGTTGAAAACAACACTTTCAGACATAGCACGAAGAGGTTTTGTTGATGCGATCAGAAAGACCGTCGTCGCTTTTTCCGAGACCCAGGGAATTTCCGGAGTTCCGGCATAGTACAGAAAAGTGAGTCGAGCGATGAGTTTTGCGAAGTCAAAAGCGGAAAGCGCAGTGAGTGCTTCCGGGGTGGGAAGCGTGAACGGATAAGGCTGCATCATTCCGGCCGAATACGTCCATTTTATGTAGCTGAGCAGGTCGTCAAAAGAAGACCTGCTGTAGCTAAAGCACGGAGGACGATAGTGGAACACGCGCAGTGGAATCCCTCGTTCATGCTTCTCCCCGATGAAGGCATCACCTTTTTTTCTCCGCGTACCTGCACATCGTTGGCATTGGCACCTGTGTGGGCCAGCTCTTTCTGTCCCCAATCTGACGATGACCTCCATCCGAGATTTTCACTGACGAAAAGAAAAGGGAATGACTTCACGCGTCCGGACACGGAACCTTCGGAAAGAAAGGCTACGGTACGACGCGTCAGAGAGAACAAAAGAATACTAGAGAACAACCTAGGACCGACGGAAAAGACTTTGCCCTTCACTTCACGTATGACGTTTACGGACACGGTAGCCCTCCGAAAGGGAACTTCGCTCACAAGTGACAGAGGCGGTCAGCATCTGCTTTGATGAAGGGTCAATGCCATTCGGAAAGAGGAAAGATGCGTCAGAAGGAGTTTTTAGGGCACGAATGAGAAATTGTTCTGCCCTGCAAAAGTCAGCAAATAGGCCGACGGAATGAGGATACCGACGCACGTGTTGATAACTGACACGAACGCAGGGAAGAGAGGCGAGCGACGGGTGAATGCAAGCTGCAAACTACATCATTCGACAATGAAATTCGGGCTTTTCTCGCTCGTGATTCACGAAAAGGGGATTCTCCTGCGGAAGAAGAATACGAACACGATGCAGACGATGAAGTGACGAGTTTACGCTGGTACTCCAATTGGCGGATTCTCCGTCACAATAGAAAAGAGAGAATTGAATACGCACCAGAAAGAGCCTACTCAATATACTAGTCACAAAGGAAAGAGGCATCGTAAACAGCGGATGGACATCCTGCAGGTATAGAATCCGCTTCCTAGAACGGATACAAAAAATCCTCTCGTGGGAAGCCCGGAATCATTTCGCAAGATGCAGCTAGGGCAACTCGGTCAACCACCGTTGCCCATGTCTGCTTTACTGCAGGCGGTGGATCCATCCATCTTTCTCTTATGGCTCATACATATGATTCTGTAACTAGATCTGTCCTTTTTTAAAGGATCGTCGATCGGAGGGGTTTGGGAAGGGGAGAGTGGGTATGTACGTCAGACGAAATAGTAGGGACTTTTACTGAACTCCGGACTCTGCTACTGATGGTGTTGTTGGCCATTCTGCCGGTGGTTCCAATCTCGACCCCGATCTGGCATCTCAGATTCCAACATCTGTCGAAATCTGCCGTCGCTTGCGTCGCAAAACTTTCGTCGCCCTATCATCTCAAATCGACATCTTTCACTCGCTCTTTGTCCCGGGCCTGTCTGGTGCCCAACACTCCACCCCGGCTGTCGAAGGAAGGTTTGTAACCTACCTGTGAGGCTACACCGATCAGGGAGATCTCCGGTCATGGGTCGGCTGGAGACTGACAACCCAACCGACGAAAGGAAATCAGCAGCCGTCTGGTCTTAGGTATGCATCCTGACTCTACAATGGAAGTCCGATATATAGGTTTTCCGGGTCGGTCTCTCTCTCCGTTTTCGGGAAGGCCTTCCTTCGAAAGAAAGACTTCCTTCTTCGGGTTCGAGCTCAGAGCGGTGACGTCTCGAAAGAAGAGAGACCGGGAAACTAGTTTTTCCATAATCATCTCCTTCGACGGGGTTTATTCTCTGTCATAGGCCCGTCACCATCCGTATGGTATGAATGACTTCCTTTTTCCCTTGCTAGACCGAGTCTAGAGTCGAGATATAAACTCACTTCGTCACCGGCGATACAGGTTCGTCAAGCCAAGGAGGAGCTGGGCAGATCTGCCACAAACAAACGTCTATGTCTTTATTCCGGGAATGTGGATAGGCAGGCGACGGAGTCGGGACCTACGAAGAAAACGGAAGTGCGCAAGGGAGCACGTGACGCTTTCGAGCCTATTGCAGTTTGCTGGGCAAAGAGAGATGAGTGGGGTGATTTAGTGTCTCTAGGGTAGGACAGGAAAAGCCCAATGTCTGCTTCGGCTCGGGCAGTACTCAATCGACAAAAAATAGGAGGCACAAAGAGTAGAGTCGTGGAAGCGTGGAAGCGACGCCTGGGGGTAGGAATCTCGGTAACGTCGACGTCATATATATAGGGCATTCCACGGAGGAAAGTCGACGAAATAGAATGCCTCTAGGCAGTATCCCCCCTTTCCGCGGAACAATCAACAAGAGAAAGAAGTCGAGTCGTCGATTGGAACGAAAATCGCATTGGAGACCTAAAGCGAAGTGGGATCGGAACACACCTACAGGCCAAAGAAAGAACACAACCCATAGAGGAGAGCAACAGAGAGCCTCCGGACCATGGGGATCGGAAGAAAAAAAGACATGCTAAAGAGAAAGAGAGCCACGCCGGCCCGAGGGGAAGAGATGTGGTTGAGTGTTCCCAGTCCCCTGTGCGTCGAGAGGAAAGAGGAAAGCCTTTCGTTCTCCAATTCGGAGAAGAAAGAAAAGAGGTAGGGCAGTGAAGGCAGTCTCGTGAATCAATTCATGAAGGGAAGGTGTTGAAGTCCTAGAGAGGTCTGGTAGCCGTCACAATCTGACATGAGACTCTCTACTTGTGAAAGTAAATAGACAAATCGACAGCCCGAGCGTGGGCTCCGACGGTGTGGTAGGCAATAGAACCCCTGGCCGTTTGAGTTGGAAAGCAAGCAGGAAAGCGCGACGGAGTTCATGACGTTCTATGTCAATCTATTCGAGATATGCTGCGTCTACTCTTTTTCCTGAGTTGTAGTTATGAGTGTCGAGTTGCTACCGTCGTTCGGTTGATGAGGAAAAAATCGAAGCTCGTTCGTACTCCTTTCTAGCCTATGCTTCTGCTGAGGCTGATTCGTCTTTGCTTTACCACCGAAAAGTGTCGAACGATCTTTCTTCTGCCTATGAGCCAAAAACGTCGACTTGTGATGCTGCACTGGTCCATGTTTTTGGCAGGCTAGGCATCCCGTCAGCATATTTGATGAAATCGGACAAGACGTCGATGGTTGGCTAGTCATGGAAATGCCTTCTGATCAGCCAATGCATTTTATTCCCGCATTTATCTGTCAGGGGGATTTCTGAGGCACGCATGCCACGCTGGTCTTTGTAAAAAGATCGTCGTTGTATATGGGGATGTCGAGCCTGACACTACTCTTTAGTCTGACACTACTCGGCCTGAGCCTCGTCGTGGGCAATGCTTCTCTTACCAATGAAGTGGATCTTTCCCCTCGGGGGACAAGTGACGGAATGGAATCCCACTGGCTTCGAATGGAATGGAATGCTTCATCGGGAGAAGACTTCTATACTCAGACGCATTGAACTCGACGAAGTGGCAAGCGAGCTTTCATCGACCGTCGGCAAGCACACCTTTCGCGTCGGATACCTCGGTCATCGTGGAGATCAAAGAAAGTGGTGAGCTCGTCGACCTCACGGCTTACCCTTCCCGATTGCTGTCCGAAAGAAAAGAAGGAACCCCAGAATCGATTGAGAGAGTCCCAGATGCCGATTTCCATTAGGACATTTTGAAAGGGATGTGTCGACAGCCCGCGGTGAAAGGGGCTCCGCACCGACGTCCGGGGTGAGAGTGATGCTTGCAAATGCTCGTCGCTCGAAGGGAAGATGAAAAGGGGCGCCTGTACTGCACCTTTTCAAATGTGTTCTGACCAGAGGGAGAGGAAGAAACTAGCTTTCTCAATTTACCAGGGGATTGATGAGCCGTCAGCAGCAACTCCGCCCCTCTGCGAAGGGGTCTATCGATCCTTCCTCTCCTGACAGTCGACGCCCGTCGAATCCTCTCATGAGATCTATACCCGACCCGAACTACGGGAATTATGAGCAGTGACCGTCATTCGAGATTTTCACGGAGAATTGACGCATTTCAGACTCTCGTTCGAGGAGCGGAATAGGGCTTTTTTTCCCTTCGGGATCCACTCCACTCTGTCGATCACGACGGGGATAGAAAAATGTTTGGAAAAAGGAAGGCCTTTTCCTCCCTCTTTCCGTCGGCTACAGGTCAACGGGGAAGCCTTTTCTCTTACTCTTTGCAAGCCTCCATAGGATCTCCCCTTCTTTTTACGAGCTTTACTCCGGAGGGTGGTTCTCCTATGAATCATGGGACTCGTCATTTTCTAGCCAAAGAGAGCGGGTAGCCCATGACGGGGTGTTCGAAGCCTTTCGGAAACGACCGTAATCAGGTTCTGAATGGATCTTCCAATTGGGTGAATGACGGGTCCGGGTAGCTCGCCCTACCATAGAAAGACAAAGCAGCAACGCTCGACCGGTGTGAAAGAACAAAAAGGCTTCCCCTAGAGGAGAGGGGGCCCTTGTACCGTAGTTTGCTAAACAGGAGGAGTTCCAGTCCGAATTATCTTCTCTTATGGTCTGCATTTCGATGGGATATTGTGGGATGACGAAATGAAGAAGCACTTTCGAAAGAAGACTGATATCGGAGAATCGGCAGTAGATATCGGAGAATAGGCAGTCTTTGTCTACGAATAGGGCGGTATTCCCGGTACTCTCCATCGGATGTAACCAGTCCCAGTAGTCTGTCCTGTCTAGCAAGCCTGAACCGAAAAGCTCAACTGTCACAATACTAAAAAAAAGTCAGACCCGAAAACTAGAGGACAGACCGTGGGCGCCCTTCCGTTTATTTTTGTCGAGTAAATTCTCTTCCGATGTGCCCAATTACTTCACTTCCAATTCCGGAGCTGGGTGTTGTGATCAATTCATTTTCTTCAGAGGCAAATCCATCCCCTGCGGCTTCCTCAGATAACGTCGAGACAGCCTTTTGCTTTCCTGGTTCCGGTGAGGGTCTTCCCCTACCAGTTCGACGTCCCAAGGCTGACGGTAATATCAGCTCCCGGAATAAGACGACGAAGAAAAGAATCTCCCTCGGTTCCGGGTTCCGGTCTGTCGGTTCGTATCGAAAATTCCAACGGTAGACGTCAGCTTTTAACCGCAAAATATGGGTGCTATGATGCGACGAAATGCAGAAATAAATCCCCCTGCAACTGACGGAAGTCTTTGACTTCAACTGACGCAACGAACTGCAGAAAGGGCTAAACCGACAGGTGCTTTCGGAACCACGGGTCTCCGTCTCCCCTATTTTCTTTTCCGTTTCATATAGTCATTCTCTTCTGGTTCGTTCATCCTAAGAACAAGCAAGTTGTAAATCAGCTTATCTAAACTTCTCCATTTGACTCGTCACGGGGCACAGGCAGGAGATGCAAAAGGCCGTCGATAGATGGATCCCCTGACGTCCCTTCTGTCCTCTGATGATTCGGATGTGACGGAAAGAGGCGGGCGAAGGATATTCATGAGATTTCAAAAAGAGGATCGCTATTTCCCTCGACGTCGACGGCCTGCGCCGGAAATATCGAGTGATATCCTGACATCGGCTACCTCTCCCACTGTCGGTGTAGAGCCAGTAAATGTCACTTTGCTTTTCGCTGAGCTCCTACTGAAGCTGCTAGAGCTAGAGCCCGACCTTCCCTTGCTTGCCCTTTGAGTTTTCAGAGTCGACAGTGCGCTTCCCTTCGTCGAGCCGACGCCGACGATTTATCTGCAGCCTGTGACTTCTCAGCTTTGACGACTGTCGCTTCAATGCTACCTGAGCGAACTAGTTCCACCAATGTACAGAGATCCCTTCCTTTTCGACGCGACGAAGAAAACAGAATTTTTTTTTTGTACGACTCGATTGGAAGAAACCCGCCGAGAAAAGATCTTTATCTGGAAATGACGAAAAGAGGTAGATAAATAATGATTTTTTTCTCTTTCTCAGTCAGAAGTTGGAGTTTCCTTTGATGAGATGGAGTCAATGGCCCTAAAATGAAGGGAACAGGATCGTACAATGTTGATAAGCCCACAGAGTTTAGTTCGCTGCTTTCATCGATTTCTGAAGCCATGAAACGTCAGAGTGACGGAGGGGAGGTCCCGGGCCGACGGGGTTGGTTGTCGCTTTCCATGCTCTACCGAATGCCTACGGAACATCACGTCACGTCGATTTTCGTTTACGTCAAGCGAAAAGCTATTTCTGGCATGGACCTGGCTGACAGGAAAGGGGAGGGGTCTGCCCTGCAAAAGTCGGCAAATAGGCCGACGGAATGAGCCTGCGGGAACTTCAATCATCGACAGAATTCATCTCGTAACTGCCTGTCGCTCGAGGGAAGACGAGTCGATGCCTATATCCGTGAGCTCGGGTCTCTCACTCATCGCTCACCTCGCTATCTATAATACGACGATTTCGACGACCTTGCGAACTCGGGAAAACCTGTCTCGCCCAGATCTAAAGAAAGATCTTTTTCAACCTTCCGCTCTCCCTCGCCGAGTGAATCAAACCTGTCAATATCGGTTGATCCAACTCCAACTCCGGACTCTTTCTCCCCGAGCTCAGCAACGACGAACTAGGGAAACTGATGTCTCGACTCGGAGTACTGAAAGGCTAGCCCGGCTTTCCAACAACTCCAGCTCCGGAAGAAGCAAACGAACCAGTCTTCTCATTTAGCAAGCAATAATAGATCCCCGAGATTTTCTCACTCACTCGGATGGGAAAGCAGATACGTTCCTTCGGGGAAAAAAAGAGGAAGTCGGCTAGACTTATATGTTCGTTCAGAGATGCCCTACTCATGTCGGCCTGGAATGTCTCTCCGAATGGGGAAATGGAGAATGGGATGAAAGCTGAACTTCACTCGCTACTTCCACCGACGACAAACGAAACAACCCGGGATTTCGAGATTTATCGCTTCACAGAGGAAGAGATTCAACCCGTCAAAGGATGAAAAAGCCCGTCAGACACGAGTCCTTCTTCCAAGGAATCACGAGCCTCGGAGTACTGAAACAACTAAACAAAGGAAAGGCAAAGAGATTTGTCAAGCTTCGGCGGATGTTACCGTTGCTATTGTGTACTTCCGACGACTTATCATTTAAAGACTCCGAGTCCCCGTCATATAAAAAACTATCGACATATACATACCCCCATCATATAAAATCTCAGGAGAGTGAGCCACTAGTTATGAACGTCTCACTTATTCCTTCGGGAAAATGCCATCCAATGAAGCGTCAGCTACCAACCGACAGCAATATTTTCTTTCCATACGTCTGGGGTAGCCACGACGAACGACATCTTCACGGTAACATCGAAAGCACCTCGGTCGTGCTTCTTGCCAGGAAGCACTCCCTACCACTCATCGACGAAAAAGGAACTCACCGACGGGCGTCACAGCGCCGTCAAACGCGACAAAAAGGCGTGAGACGAAGGAAAGAGACCGAACGTCGCGGACATACCCCCTCACACGCCGTTCCGGCTTTTACCTGACGGTCAAAGCGGGAAACCATAGGCAACCTACAGGAGAGGGATGGTGGCATGCGTCATATCGACGAAATAGACACTACGACGTCGCCAATAAACTCATGCTGGAAGGCAGATTTACCTTTCCAAAACGAGACTTTTTGGAAAAGCATGTATTCCCCCCCAAAAACGAAGGAAAAAGCGACGGCGCACATACCTTTGCGGAGAGGAGATATGTAACACAAACAGCACGAGAACAGCCGTACATGGAGATGGGCAATTGAGACAAGGGAGCTCACGGCTTTCCATCCATGAGCGGATAAGCAGCACAAAGACACAACCGACGAAGAGAGAAATCACAATTTCGAGTATCTCAGATCATGCAGCTATATCGATCGTACAGTCGATCATACAAAGAGATGTTTTTACAGACACCTCGTCACTACATGAAAGAGACGCCACATCAACTTTACGTGCACTAACAAAACACACTACAAATAAAGACACGTCGGCATAGGAGTCTATCTCCAGTAAGCATAGGAGTAGATCTCCACCAAACAAAGACAAAGAAAGCCATGCATTAAAACACACTACTTTGCGTCGACGTCCCCCTTTTCAATTTCATTCTCCTGGTCCACCGAGGATGGCAGCCTGCACGATGAGTGCCTGCCGTTCTTCCAGCAGGCCCCTCTTCCTCTCTTCGATATCCCGAATTTGCTCCCGGAGAAAGCGCATATGACCGTCTTATGATATCCGGGTCTGTAGGGGGCATATGCTCCCAGAAAAGACCGACGCCTTTGCTCGATGTTCGAGCTTCCTGTTTTGTATTTGCTGGATTGATTGCGCAATTCCCGAAAGTCTGTGCGCGAGATCCATGGTTCTTGCCGACTTCTGACGTTCGGCCCCTTCCCCCTATTTATAATTTATAGGCGTTGGAGGCCCTGGAATCCTTCCGTAACATGGATCATTTCAAACTGACAATGTACAGAACCAATCCACGCCGATTGAAGTGCGCTGAAGCCGTACTATAATGACGTACGAAAGGCCCACCCCCCGCGAATAGTCCATTGTTTTTTGCCACACGGTTGGAAATCGATCACCCCCTCGTCGAAGAGGAGGCAATATGAGAGCGCATCTGTCAGAGAGTACTCCACCACGACAAAGCACGCTCAGTCAATCGTCAATCTCCAGCCCAAAGCTGACCAGTACAAAACCCATGTGTCGATCCACTGGCTTCGTCGTACCCTGCCTACTCGTCTTTCATTGGCCCTCCCCAATCTATTCCCACCCACCGCCCTCCCCTTGGCCAATCGTCACTTGACATCTCCGTCCGTCGCGTCAGGCTAGGCGATCGAACCCTATTTATTGATTGATCTGATCAGACGCTTGCTTTTTCCCAGTCCGGTACAGCACGGGATCGTCACTGCAAGCAGCAATATCCCCCTTTGCAGCTCGCTCTGTCAGTCCACTAGAAAGACACCGTCTACTTTGACGAAAGATGAGAAGACGTCCGAGCAACGAGTGAAACAAGAAAAGCAGGCGTGCTCTCTCTTATTATACCACCTCCCACTTTTGGCGCACTTGCTGACGCGCTTTAGTCAGATCAGCCTTACCACTACGACGGCCGCAGGAAAATCCCTCTTTTTTTTTCGACAATAATGAACGACCGCAACGACACGTGGCACGTACGTAGCCCGTTCGACGGAAGTCATTCTCCCGACGAGGTCAGCCTCCGCTTGTTGCGTCAGGTTGCCTCGGGATGTTCTGGGATTATTGTAGCCGCAGCGTCGTTGCTTGCTTTCTTCGTTTTTCAGCACCGGTGATAATGTCGGGGAAGGCTGAAATGAAGTGATGTGGGGGAATCCTTTCATTTGACTCGTCATATTCTCCGAAGTCATAGTCACATCGGACTTTCTAATCTACCTACGGTAGAAAGAGACGGGGGGAGGGGTGGAGAATGCAGAATAAATAGGAGACTGGTGGCGGAGGCGATACCAATGCAAAATCAGGGTCTCCCTTCCTTCCATTCCGTGGGGTCTGTCCCGCTCCCCCTCGTGAGGAGTTAGGGGGGAGAGTCCTGAACGGATCCGAGGTTCCATCTAGACAACAAGCGAAAGGTAATAATGAATATTTCGCTACGCTATGTGCCCGACCGAGTCATGAATGGAAAGTCATAGGGACACATGGGTCGATGTATTTTGCCTTGGTGCAGTGCATTGAGTGGAGTCCAGATAGCTGCTGAGTGATGTCCTTCCGGACGAGTGAAAGCTGCTATCAAATGGGAAGGGGGTATCTCGTAATGACGGGGATTCCTTCGGTCGTCAAGGGGAATACATCTCCAGCTTTCTTTGTGAAAGTAAAGGAGGGCCCCGTCGAAGGTATCGACAGTCAAAGTGACGGGAAGAGTCATCTCTTCCGAGCTGGATTCCTCAGTTACGAGAGGATCCCGTATGGTACGTTATGGCGGAGTTGATTCCCTACGGCTTGTTTTGGTCGGAAGTTTGTTACGCAGGAGGGGAGGAAGGAAGCCGTGACCAAAATGGTTAATCCAATTCGACTTTCTTTCCCGATGCGGTCGAAGTGGTTCTTCAATCGCAGGAGGAGGTCCGGACGCTTTACTTACCTGGAGGCTTCGGAGAGCTTCACGATGGATTGTCTCCTAGAGTCTGTCTTTCGTCGAGATTGAGGATACTGGCTCTATGTCTCTATCGGCTCTACAGTTCTACGACGTCTATAGCTCTACCATTGCCGGAGTTGAGGAAGACCATTCCCACTTCCCCATATCGACAAAGTCAAAGCCCAAAGAGACCACGGAGTTCATTCGGACAAAGATGACTTTAGTTGTCCCGGCATAAAAAAAAGAGCCACGACGCCCTATATAGAACAGCGACTAAAGCCGGCGTCGAGATGGATTGGCGGGGGAGTGCTTTACCTACCAGAGACGACCATAGATATCAGCATGACGGATGCATATCAGCCTGAGTATATGCACTGTCTCAATACAATAAAAAAAAGAGTATCTCTCAGTTTGATCCAAAACGTCGAGATCTCTAGTGTCCTCCGGCCGAAAAACGATTCATAAGTGGTGGTTGTTGGAGGGAGCGAGACCCAGCTACGGACGAGTTCGAAAAAGAGTCTAGCCCAACTCGAGTATACGAGAAATTCGGCAGCATCCCAGATCCCCCTGGGCTTTGAGACAATGGGTTTGGATGTTGGTGAGGGAGCGTCATATGTCTTCTGGATGGTAGGTTTTTTCTTCGAAGTGCTACACACCACTGCATGGGTCTTTCTCTCTCTGCTCTCATTGCCCCCGTCATTTGTAAAGTGCCACTCTTTACTGACACGTCGGTCTGGGCCTTTCTGAGTTAGGGAAGTATCTTTCTCTCTCTTGGTCTAGGTGCTTCTCCGCATTGTCGGTAACCTCCCTCCTTCGTAGCTGTAGAGAGCATGTTTATCATACTAGAGAGCGGACGTCGGGAGAGGGTCCTCTTTATTTAGCTTGGTCTATTCAGGCTAAGCCTGGTCCATCCTCGTTTCGGGATCCGACTGCATTGTGTGACTAGGCAGCGTCGGGAGGTAGTGAGGTACGTGCCGATTTCCTCTCCGCTTGTGTAATTCATGTCACCGGAAGAATCAATTAGCTGTACTGATGATCCCGTTTGCTATATTTTGTCGTTTCGACATGGTGGAGTGGCCGGCTTCCCCATGTTCTCATTCCATTCTCCTACTCGATTGGCGTCACCGATGGATGTCCCGGAATCTATGTGCCTGGTTCCCCGACTACCATGTCTTTTTTCTCCAAAAGAGGGAAGCGAAAGCGCCTCCCATGTGGCGCATCCGGAACAACATCCATTAAAAGAAAGCGGAAGCCCCCATTCCCCAATTGATGGAATGATTGCGCCTATGAAACACTGACAATTTTCGTCACTCTCTCAGGGCATACTCTTGACCATTCAATCGATTAGAATAAACTGACGGGAAGAGGATTGGCTACACATCTCACTCTCCCTAAACGAATGCGGTATATAGGCACTACCGACGCCCTATGTAGCTAGTGGAGTGGTTCTGACACTCCTCCTTCTGCCTGTGGGGGATTTTCCGTCTACGGTATATGGAAACCCTTTCTCTGTGGTCACGTTGACCTGACTCGACTCTAGTTGATAGAATAGAAAAGAGCAAGATGTCCTTCTAGGAGCGCCTTTTCTTTCCTCTATAAAACCGGAGTATGGTATCTATGGTTTCATGAAGGATGTCGAAAGATTCCTGCGTTCTGTGTTCCGCCAAAAAGTTCCCGCATCCGACGTTTAGAACAACAGAATGATTCCATCGAGAAGACGATTATTCACTCGAATCCTGGAGCTACGAATCTCAGAGCAGCTACAAAAGCCAGAGGTCAGTCCACGTCAAACCCGAAGGCATTCTGGTAAAGGCACATCTAGGAATATAATATCAGCTACGTAAAAGGATTCGATTCGACGGAAAATCCATACCGACGTCTGACGGCGGTCCAGATGCCTGAAGATCTCCGAATCATGAACGACGGAGGAAATCGAAGATCTCTTAAGTAAAGGGCTGATTCGCCTGACGCGACGAGCCCGTGGTCCTGTGTGGCATTCTCTGTTAATTCTCGAAATGAGCAAGTCCAGGCTGACGGTTGGTAATCAACTACAAAACACTGAACGAGGCTGTCCAATGGATCCGGTACCCAACCGCCAAACGCAGAGCATGATGGTTTTCGGCAGCGACGAATCTTCAGTCTTTCAGACCAAATGTTCACGCACTTTTCGGGACTTTTTCGAAATGCTTCGAGATGCGTTGAAGTGGGCACGTCACGGGAAGTACGAATGAGGAAGTACGTTACGTTTCTTTCGACAGATCAGGACATCGTCTATATGACGCTATAGCGAAAAAGTCAGACGGGTTTGACTATCTCGTCCAGGAGTATTTACCGGGATCTCACCTACCGCATGCCGATACCACTCGCAACGGGAAGAGCTCGATTACTACGCTTGCCAATCATGTGGAACCGCTCTTTCGTCTTCGCGCTTAGGTAAGCCACGATTACCCGACCATAGGGAGGGAAGGTGTGGCTTGCTAATCGATACCGCATACCCACTCGATCGCCCCTATTCTCGTCAGCTTCTGATGGGAAGCCCCTCACGTCAAAAGAAAGAGGGTAGGTAGGGCAGTCGAATAGCTTCTTCATAACCGGAAAATGTTGACGTGGGGAGGTGGTGCATCAGCGGAAAGATCCAGTAGACGGTTTCCCTCCGCGGGTCTTTACTCAATTCCTGAATGACGGGCTGCTGGTTTCATTCATGACCCGGTCGACGGAAGAAACGAGAATGGGAATCCCGAGACGAGGCATCCTTTGGTGAACGAGCAGACTCGGCTACGTGGAACGCTAGGATATTTGACGGTGTCGACTTCCAGCCACCCGCCCGAGGTTAGGGTGAAAGAGAGTTCTTTCCATCTCAACGAAGCGAGGGAAGGCGAGCGAAGTGAGGGCAAAGGATCCTTTCTGACGAACCTAAATCCGAATCGGGTCGACGTTCCTGATTTAGACCGTCGGTGCGGAAATCAAAGATGCGTTCTTACTCAATCAATTTCGAAACTGTCGAGGCATCCGTCAGAACACGTCAGCGTCGAAAGTTCTGATAGTGATCCAATTCTTTCCACAGTTCCGGAAGCATATTGAAGTGACGAGGACACTGACTTTTCTCCCTGCTTAGCTTCATGGATCCTGCGCTTCCACTCATAAACCTGAGCCATATTGCCAATGGAGTTGGGAATGACGTTACTGAAAAGGCATCCCATATTTCCGTTAGCAGTATCTAGAAAAATGGGGATACTGTTGATTTCAGGCTCCATTGAGTGAATGAGCCAAGACATGACGGTAGAGTTCTCTATTTCACACTTCCGGTACGAGGGATCATCCGATGGGGGTTCTGGAGCTTTCCAAGTCAAATAAAAAAATGGACCTCGGCTCTTCCATAAAGAGCAGAGTAGACAGTACACGTAATGGTCCTCCAGGAGAGAAGAATAGCTCAGCGACCGGATAAACCGTCGATGAGAATACCAACCCTCTCCTCTCCCTTTGTCATTTACTGAAGCAGGAATAAAAAGGAAGGGAATTGCCCACGTCTATGAAAGAAGCCCCACCGTCGGATATTCTTTGCTCTCTCTGGATCGGTAAGTGATGTCAGTCCCTTCCCTCTGGATGAATTCAGAGGCTGAGGAAAAGTCTACGGAGTATAGGGATACTCCACCTGACGATTCGTCGTCTTCTTTCGCAGAATGCTTTCGTCGGTCACCGCTGCGAAAAAAAGCGATAGCGCACTGACGAGTAGACGACATATGAGACGGAATGGTTCGACGCTCATCGAACTACCACACCAGGGTTCCAAACCTGCGCCTAGAAGATGAAATGAATGTATATAAAGAGAAAGGCGAGTTGAGGATCGAAAGGGGGTCATTTTCCGTGCCATAGAAGCGTCGAAAAATTGCCTATACGTCGATTGACTTCGTCAAATGGGGGACTCTATCCCCTCACTTCCAGGTGACGATAACCCGTCTCGGGGCTTCAGCGGCCAGTCTTTCCCTCGAAGCTGACCGTCGGTCATCCGGTGGGTTCTTATCCACAGTCTGACTTTCCCTGATGATCCTTTTCTCGGGCATACCTCTCCGTGTCTTTCGCTGCCTGCTTCATGCAATTCATCAAAAAGGCAAAGATCGAAGTAGTCATGTGCCCCTGTGAAGTCATTTTTTCGTCGAGCTCAAAAAAAAAACACTCGTCGACGACTGGATATTCAACTCTCGACGTTTATTGCGTACGTCGGCTGCCCATAGATGGAAGAGTTGCTTTGTTTTGATAGGCCTTTGGAAACAACATTGGCAAGCGATCCAATCTGATGAGAAGGTATTTTTTGATTTCCTCTATGTGAGACTCTTTGGGGTATCCATCTTCCTTCAGATATTGTTCTGTAACTTCCCCAAACAAAAGATATTTCCATTTCTTTCAGGGATTGCAGGTCTATTGGTTGGCGTTCCGCAGCTGGAGCTGAAGCGACGCACTCTGCATACTGTATGAAAGAGTCATTCGAGTAAACACATCGGCTGGTGGAGGTTCTGGCCGTCGGTCTCTGTGAAAGGTCCTTTATGAGAAAGGGCTTCTCAATTCCACTCCTACCTATTTCATGGTCTGCTCTATATCGTCATCTTTTTTGCTGCCTTTGCTTTCTGGCGGAAAGCGAGGAGCGTCGCGATGCCTTACGTGACGAAGGGGCTGGAACAGAGGCAAAGAGACGAGTTTCCTTTATTTTCTATTCAGTGGCGAACAATTCGGTACTAAATAGTGTAGATTGCTTCTTTCCCTCTTTGCGTCGCATCGCGTCGTGCTTCTCCCTTGCTCTACTTAGTGAAGTTCAGGGAGTCAAGTCAATAAATGAACGAACGGATCCTACATGGTGACGCTTGCTAGAAAACATAAAATAGAAGAGTGAGCGGATAAGATCAGAGCAGTTGGCGAGTTCTTACTTCTTCCAGTTCATCAAGAAGGAAACCATAGTAACAATGTCGACAAAGATCTTTCTGAAGATAAACCTGAGGAATCCAACGAGATGATAAAAGTGAAAGTTGCGCACGGAGCTCTTGGACATAATAAATACGAGAGAAGAGCGTCGGGCAGTTCAGTGCTTGAGAACATAGTTGCTGTTCGTACGACAGGCGACTGAGTCAGCCAGTAGCCCCTGCCGTCTGTGGTGCCCATATTGCGTCGGAGCACCTTTTGGTTGCTGGAGTTTTCCTTAGTCGCTCTTGCTGATTGGTGCCGTGTAGCTAACCCAATGTATGGAAAGAAAGAGAGAAGAGCTGTGGCAGTTACGGTAGATCGGTTCATAAAATCCATGAGTCATCGGTGGAGTGTCGCCTTTGCCAATTCCAGAGTTTGTTGCGGAGTCCAGCAGGTTGAATCCATCTGACATTCGAACGTCGACACTCCGAAGGATGGTACCGTAGGCGAGGGGATGAAAGCCTCACTCACTCGTAGGGCTGTCCTCTTATCTTACCCTCAATTGTCGGGTAGGCTATCGTCACATGTCCGAAACTGAAAAATCATCAGTTGGAGAATCGTTTTTTTCAGGGTGGGTGGTGGGTGGGCATGGTTAAGGTAGAATGGAAATATTTCACTACTAAATGATTCCGTCTTGGCTTCTTCTTCCGTCTATGGAGACAGGGCGACGAGCCCATACGTCGGAGCACGAATTCATACGTGACGATGCCCAGTTGGATCACGGAGTCGTAGATGGACAAGCTCTAGGCAGGTCCTTTTTCCCACTACTGAATCTTTCGTTCTCTTCCTTGTCCCTTTTGTCTGTCCTGATTGTCGCTCTCAACCCGACGAGAGATGTCGAGTTCCGACAGGTTTTGTTTATTTTGGAAAGTCTTTTCCATGTTCTTTCGTTTAGTTCCGACGGCCTATAAATCCTTTGTCTCCCTTACCGTCATGTGTAATAGGTCCCCCTGTGCATTAATGTCACCTTCCACCGCTTGTCGAATCATTTGGGTTTTTCCGGAAAGCACCGTCGGACGGGAGACGTGCTCCCCTTTCCGAAGAAGCACGAGCGAGCACTGCTCGACGTTCGCACTACGTCAGTCTCACTCAGAAAGGCAAATACATAGAATGACATAATGAAACGAAGTGGGCACAACCACATCGAAAAAGGCGAGCGGGGAACTTCTTCTAGTCTAGGATGTGACGCCTTCCCGTCACAGTAGGTTTTGGAAGAAAGATATTTATTAGGACGGGAGATAGCGGGCTTCCGTCGCGGGATACTAGGATGCATCCTACATTACTGTCGTCGATTTGATTTCGAAAGAGTTCTGGTGCCAAAGTCGAGCTCATCTATGATAATATTCTGAATACTTCTATTTCCTGACTTCAGACGGATGGATATGAGCTCTATCAGACCGCTATTCCTGACCGTCAAGTAGAAGAAATAGAATGACGGTCGGTCTGCCTATATGAATAGGACTGTAACGTCGTTCCGTCGGAATATGTTGGATTTCGATCAACAGTGTCAAAATATTGTCTTATTTCAGCTAGTCTATTATCATTGTTGACTTGAATCTCTAGTTCACTAGGTAAATACGGGTCGTCTATTTGAAGTCGTCATTCCGTGTGCTTGATGAGGCACTACGGAGGTTGTTTTGATAAGCCCCTCGCCATTCCTTTTCCGGTGTTCCGTCACTCGTAGTGGTATCCCTCGATGCATCCCGGTGTTTCGCTGGAAGGATGATAAAATGTCGTGATGCCAAGACAGATCCCTCCGTGAGGGATCCATCGCCTCTCACTATTTTGACTTTCAAAATGCATCTGGAGAAGCAAGAAAACGAATTGTCGAATGTCGAATCGATCGTTGACGCCTCCAGCCATTGCTTGTTCCAGTCGAATTCTTTTCCGACGTTCCGAGCACGCTGTGTCGAGTTTTGGCTGAACGGTATGTCTCTGACGTTGTTTGAAATCCCCATGGATGTGGGGTTACGATGGGAACCTATGTGGACGTCTTCGTCTGTTTATGACTCTAACGTAAGGCGGACGAAAGACGCTCTCTGTCGCCCATTCCATCGTATGATATTGGAATTCTTTTCCATAGAAATTTTGGACAAGTCAACGGTCCCCGGCGCGACATCGGGCGGAAGTCGTCGATTGTCGGTCTCGATGTTGGCCCTTTCAGTCAGAAAACCTCGAGTGGGCATCGACGATACATAACCCCAACGATTTTCGTCATTTCGTCATTTTAGCGTATCATCTTCCCTCGACGACGGGTGAAGATGACCTTGATTGTCGGATCTTTTTTGTGGTCGGTCTAGGAATCGTCGGACTCTCGGTTTTGATGAACTGTCACTAAACTGACAAAAGAAAGAAGAGAAAGAACTGGGAGTTGGAGCCTACAGGAAAGGTTGCTTGCTTACCAAGCCATCCTGGCAAGCTCCTCCAGTTCGATTATTATTCGTCGACGTCGACTGAGAATTGACGAAAACAACGGAATATGAAAATGAAAGACGATCGATTATCTACCCAAGAAGATAGAGAATACCACATACGAGAAAAGGTCACAAATGGAGTTGAACCAAGTAACATTGCAAAGGCATAATGATAGTAGGGTCGGGATATCCCTGCCCTCCGAACCGGACGTGAGGGTCTCCCCTCATCCGGCTCTCTGCAGGGGAATCTCCACTCACTGCTTCCCCTAATGTCCTCCCTTTACCGACATAATGGGGGTTTACAGGAGATCCCAGAGGCTCGCTCAGAAAGGCTGCTATACCAGACATTATTACTGGAATACAAAGAGACGAAAATAAAAGACTGTCTGTAGTCACTAGACTCACTATAGTAGTCCGTCCGGCTGCTCTTGCTTAAATCATTACTATTCATTCTCCCGTGCTCTAGCAATTGCGCTCCCTAGACCACTACCATTTAGGTAGGGACAATCAATCCGTAGTTACGGGAAGGAAGGAATGAATGGGGATCCCTAGAAATATATCAATGGATCTCGATTTTATTGACTGTCGAATTGAGATATCTAAATAAATAATCCGAGATTTCCATAGATGTATTTGGTTTGAGAAGGTACAGTACTCTACGAGAGGAATGCAATGGGATGGATGGTAGAGGGCTGCCTGCGCCCAAAAGCGATGATTCACTTGTCCCCTTGTCTATAGAGACCTCGTGGCATACAACCGCCATGACTCCTGCTTCCTAGCCGCCCCTTTCTCTCTTTCTTTTGACTGCCTCGTGGACGGACGAAAGAAGGGAAGTTACAGAACAGGGCAGTGAAGGCTCGCAAAGTAGACAGCGACGCCCCCACCCTGTGACGTACTGTGTTGCCGTAGCGCGCCCTACTTCAATGACGACATTGTTGCTACGCCCTCGCTGACTTTAGACGCTCTCCCGGGGATGGGATTCATTCACTTGCATTCCTGCTAGCACTACAAAAAGCTCCGCTCCTAACGCCCTTATGGAAGCTGTGCATCCTTCCCTTGGGTTCGTAGAGTCGGGTTTCCCATTTACCCACAACGGAGGAGCCGCCCCCACCAGGCAGGCGGCCACGGTTCATAACGCACTCTTCGCACAACAGATCCACTTTGAAGTTGACTTATTCGCTCGGCCAATCGTCGGAATGTGTACGAGATACCATAAGGGCCCAATATCTCAATAGCACCCTTGTCTAAAGCTTCGAATGAGACTGAATATCCGAAACGCAGGAACGATCTGACTAGAAAGTCATTCAAAACTTGATCGAAGAACCAGCGTTTATTGAAGAAGCAATAGAGTCGATTACTAAAAGTATGGGGATGAAGGGCTCGTTGGAATTGATCCGCTACGGGATTTACATTATACGCTAGAGAAGCACCTGAAGTACTAAACAGAATAGGTATGAGTTTTGTAATGGTTGGTGCAGCAAACTCGGATTCGGCAAGAATCTCATTTTTTGGTAGTACGAAGGGGGAATTGGCCCAAAAATTGGATAGGGGTGAAGACGCAGCCGGGCGCCGGCGGCTTACTCGACGTGCCCCCCGAACCGCGCGAAATGGTCGCCTATTACACGGCTCACAAAGTCTGCCTGGGGTGGGGGTACCTATTATTCGTCGGCGGTACGGTGCACGCAGGGCCTCGGTTTGCTGCGTGGACTTCCTATGCATTTCCTACAGAGTGCAATGGAACCCAGCTCAGCTCCGCCGAGCCAAAAGGAAAGAACTGCCGGAGGCGAACAGTAGAGTATAGCCGACGAGGCTTTCGTCGTCCGTAAAGGACCGGAAGGAAGACCGTGCTCCGAAGTGCACTGAGATTGTTTGTTTTAAGAACACGTCAATCGTCACCCCTTCTATTGAGCCATGTCTCGGTGGAATCGACAAGATTGAACCGAGGCCCGCCCGACCACCGCCGGGGGGACAACCATACCAACCAGTAGGCTTTCGTCAGAGAAGTTTCCTCCCGGGACCCATCAAATCATTGAATTCATAGGGGCGTCCCAGCCAGTGGTCCAATGAGAAAGAAAGACAGGAGGGCAGGATTCGTCGTGGTCGGGCGAATTCATTTTGGGAAAAAAAGGGATTCCATCGCCTGAGCTGCGCGAAGGGAAGGAAGTCGTGGGGGCTGAGCCGGAGGTCACTTTTCCTGATCCATCCCGAAGGTTTTTTTTCCCCTCTCTCGCCCATCATCGTACCCAGCCCAGCTATTGGCTCAGCCCGGTATATGTCATCTCTTTTTTTTTCACATGGATATTTGTGGATCTCTCTTGTTCAGAGATCGTCGAAACCGGATCAATAGATCTCTATCAATGGATCCATCGGTATATAGAAAGATCTCGATCTCTATCAGAATCGAGATCCATATCTGACATATGGAAGAAAGAACCTTCAAAGCCTGTCCCCGATATTGTTCTCCGCGACAATGTCCCCTGGGCGAAAGGGGCCACCATTCTCTTTCTTTCCTCAATCGTTCCGATCATTTCTATTTCATTCCCCTTTTGGGGCCCGGGGTTGGTTCGTTTCCTCCTCCTATCTACGCAATTCTCTGTCTTCGTTCGTGATCATTTCCGGCGAAGATCTCAATATGACATTTCGTAGAGGGGCGGCTGTGAAACGGCGATCCCCCCTTTTCCATTGAAGTAGGGAGGGCCCCCTTCCCCACCATTCCGACTGGAGAAGGGATGTCGACCATTGCTGAAGGGGGATGGCTTACCGACGCCACCCACTGTAGGAGACCGTCGCCAGAAGAGTGTTTCCAGAAAGAAGAGACGAGGAAGCGAGTTTTTGTTATGTTTACGAAAGGGGTCCCCCAGGGGCGAGCAATAGGTGCCAGTATCTTGTCGAAATCCAATCCGAGCTTTTTGTTTTGTATAGGCTCCTTCCCTTTCTCTTTAATACCTCTTCGATGCCTCATCTCTTTCCCTTCTCTTTTGTGGGTTCCTGGGAAGACTCGGACTTCTTTCTTTTTATGTGGAGGGTTCAGGTATTCGATCTCGAGGACGCAATTGCATATTCCCTCAACAGGTTTCTCTAACTCCCGTCGACGGGGTGGACGCTCCATCTGTCCTCCATTCTGCGAGAAACGCATCCTGGGGAGTCACGTCAACCATCCCATAGAATTCAACGTCGACTTTTCTTGAACCGTCAGGTCATGCAATGTGCGGGACATCGTCGCTTTGAGTCGGAGGATTGAGAAGCACATCCTCACCTAGGGCTAACCTTCCTGCCTCGTACTCTCTTTGCATCCAATTTTGAAACACCCAACAATCTTCGAGAGGGTGGTCTACGTATCGGTGATACGGGCAGTATTCCGGATCGTCCTTTCGATCCACCTCGTTGAGTCTTTCTTTTTGGTTCTGGGAGGGTTCAATATCCTCTTATCAGCACTATTGTGAACAGCAACCTGACTTTGTCCGGCCTGAAGGAGTACTGCATCTCGGGACTACCATGAGGCTTGCCTTCGTTCGTCGAGAAAGAAAGACCGGAAGTCGTCAGATGAGATGAGGTTCCAGACAGAAATTGCTTCTCAGGCTTAGTTTTCCCTATCGACGGAAAAAACACGAGTTTGAGCGATGGAATAAAAGATGGAAATTCTCCTTCACTTCTTTCTGCTGTGGTAATGAATGCAAAAGTCTTTTCCCATTTCTTTGGTGGAGTATATCTCCCTCTATTTCTTCATGAGAAAGCGCCTTTTCGTCTGCTTTTGAGTAATCGAGCGATTTCATCGGGAGGTGATGCTGGGCGCAATCATTTTGACCGTAGCAGTGGGAGAGTCTTTCACCACGGAAGGGTTTTTAGTTTGAGATAGAATATGTGTCGATCAGATGGCTTTACCATCTTTCTAATTTTTTTTTTGCTTTTGGAGACGCGGTAGATTTTGGTTTTAAAGGAGAGGTGAAGGTGCCCTACGATAGGTCTCCCCACCTAGGAAGACCCCTCTCCCGCGAGGCAGCTGTTACAGAGTATGAAGGAGAGGGGGGGAGGTACCTAGGAGACGATGAGTCACTTCGGGAGATGGTCAATTCATCGCTTGCTCGAGCCCTATGGACGAACGAAAGAGAGGGATATGGGGATATGAGGACGCAAAGCAGAGGATGATGGCCACGGAAAATTCAGTAAACCACTACGCATATGTGGAATAATCGGATCAAAGAAAGTAGCTATGGATTCGGATGCATATGTGATACGCAAACGAAGAAATTATTATAGACGAAAGAGACATGAGACGTCCAATGGAAATCGAATGGGTCCAATGCAGAGAGAGAGAGCCTACCAATCTTCTCGTTCGAATCGAAGGGAAGGGACATCGGCAACAGCGGAAGGTTCTACTACAGGCGTCGGAAAGGAATCCCGTCGCAATTGCTCCGTAGCTACGGAAATTCCCGATGGAATCCCTTGCTCTGACCGAACCGACGAAATGAAGCAAAGGAAACCGATGCAACTGTATACAATTAGAACTGATCCGGGAAGCGGAGGTGCTCAATGCCAGAAGGGTTCAGAGCACTGAAATTTGACGCTGACGAGGGAAAGCGCAGAGTATCAGCAGACGCAAATGAAGACGATGGCTGCTTTTATTTGAGTTCGTAAGATCTCCGACATGCGAGGCTGAATCTGCATCGAGTGAGGGAGCTGCACATTCCTGAAGCATGTGTGATACGCAATAGAAGGGGTGACAAGGAAGAGGGAAATCATTCTATGAAAATAGCACTGGTCAACAATTGCCGAAAGCAACGACGGTCTGTATAGTAGCATAGAGAAAGATACGAGGCTAGTGTAGACAATAGAAGCAGATCCAGAGAAGGTACAGCTGCATGTACGGATAGACTGACAGAGCGCTAAAGGAGACGAGTAGCCCGCGACGAAAGAATGCACGCTGCATATCACGACCCATATGATAATGCATTGAAGCATAAATTGATTGAAGTCAGTCCATGGAAATGGTACAGGTCGAATGCTATGGTGTAGCGCTGTAAAGTGGATGTGTACGGTACAACACGGGAAGCTCGAGAGTGACCATCACACTCCCTCGAGAAGTGGGGAATACATACTACAACTACGATGAACAAAGAGACGAGAACGAGAGCCTACCCAGTATCAACTTCAGAATCGAGGGAAAGGAGAACGTCGGAGGGAGCCCCAATTGGAAAATGTCCGAACAAGACGACCGAGACCGCTGGCCGATACCTAGGATAGCGAGCAAGTGAATACAGGAACAAACCCATAGCATAGAAAGATGGAAATCAGCATGTAGTAGGATCTCCTTACCGACGAAAGCAGCGCAGAGAGGGACCCATAAACGGGATATACATAGGTTGACGGATGCTAATCGATTCTGAAACCCGAAACCCAAATGCTGAAAATGCAGGTGATGCACGCTGACGCTGCATATGTGTCCCGCAGACCGACTCGACGAGGAAGAGGATTGGCGGGATCATTTCCCCGGCGACGGCTGGAACTGCATTTAAAAGCACAGATTTCTCTTCTATAGGGAGTATAGCAAATACAAGGAAGCTGATTTCGTAATGACATTCTGTTCCGTTCCAGGTCAGGAGACATCTCGTACCGGATTCGAAAAAGTTGTGGAGAGAGAGTAGACCACGAGGGGGTTTACGCGCTCGACCGTAAGGGAGAGGGGAAAGGAGGGAGGCAGATCAATATTTACAAAAAGAATTTCATTATCCCACTCCTAGATCTCATAATGTCAGATATTATCTCATAATATCTGCTCATATTCTATTCTTGCTCGAAGTCAAGGAAACGCATTCCGTCGACGCCTCGTAGGCGCTTTTGGGCGCAGGTTCCTCAATCGCTATTCTTCCATGCAAGTCGAAGCAAACAACGATGAAGCATCGAGTCAAATCCGTCCACGGAAATAGTAGTTGTCAAATGCGAAAGGTGGAGATGAGGTTTGGTTTCCGATGTGACCGATACAACGTCGACGGAGCCAGGTAAGAGGGAAGAAGCTCAAAGCCGGGAAGATGCCGAGCACTGACGACGAAAGGAGAGAGGGCTGACGTGCCTCCGAAGAAGAAGGAAAACGATGGCATCTCCGAGTATGTAAACCAGACGTAAGTGGACTACTCGTACACATGGGAAGAATCATACGCACAAGCAGTTGTAGCATTGATTGAGCGAAGCCACTCCTTCACTGAGGAAAGTGCTGCTGAGCAAGTGACGATGATGCAGATGTATAGTACCATCCTTCCCCGTCAAATTGTACTAGTCAAATGCCACGACGCGGGGTATGTGTTGGTGTTGAAACAAGAGAAGAGAGCCTACCCACGAGGAGCGGTCTCATCGAGAGAAAAAGTCACGACGCACTAGAAAAGACGTTTGGACAGTCAAAACCAGTCCGACAGGTTTCGAAGCTCGAATGTCTCGAGAACCGTCGATCGAGTAGGTCATGATTCATGACATGGCGGCATTGGAAAGCAGTTCACTACGACGGCCTATACACGAGCACTACCATCCCACGCTAAAGCTATAACATCACTCTAATGTCTGACAATTCGTGACTCAGAAGAATCCAGAAAGCAAGGGGAAGTAAAAGGAGTGAGATCCTCAAATGGAATTTGTCATCCTGATGATCGGTGAAAGACTTTGGGTACAGGAATATGGTGAATGACATAATGACCGTCACAGTTGTGAAAAGCTCACCGACAGGCTGCATTCTCAGACTATTGATTTGCTTTGACTCCATACCCCCAAAAGACGCCCCTCGAATACAAAAAAAAAGTGGGGCATTTTGTTTTTTGTTGGTCCGAGTGCTCTCGGCAACTGCTTCACTCCGGAATCGATTGCCATACTGACGTACAAAACGGACAACTCGACGGGCAACGAAGTTTCATTTCTTTCTTCAATCATTCATTCTACCGACATGATTCCCCGGAGGTAAGACACACGCAGTTCACTCAGCCTATTCGACGTCTAGCAATAGAAGGATTTTGTCATTCCCGAACTTCCTGCTCTGCTCTCACGTTCATATACCATACCCATGGGGAAGAGGACCGAACGGAACTGTCGGATTTCTGGCTGGGAAACAGAGATCCCGCGGGGAAGAAAAATGGGATGATCCTCCGATTCAGAAAAAGGCAAAAATGGGGGCAAAGTCGAAAGGAAAGCTTACCTTTTCGTAAGCCGCGCACGTCTAGGCCAGGCCGTCACTATAACCAACCTCACTGATCCCACTCAATCTTTTATACCGATGTTTCGTACTCTCTCGACCAGGTCATCATGACGAAAATACTAAAAAATATTTCTGAAGTGAGAGAAGGAGGGAAGGCACGCGGGAGCGCTACAATGGAAAGCCTGCTGAAAAATGCAAGATGGGAGCGCCAAAGCAATCCTAGTTTGACGTACGGGAGTCCCACCCCAACGTTGTTGTACTTTACTTGACTCTCCCCCACGTCACGTCATTTTGGAAGAGGGTTTTTCCGGAAAGCGCCTACGTGCTCCGATTTCGTCGGGCACCCACTAGAGATGAGATGACGGGTAACCTGGCAGAGTCGTGACGCTTTGGTGACGAAGGTCACCGGGGTGACGGTTTATGGATGGATTTCGTGGCGATGGAATCCCGTAAACTCAATCAATATAAACAACATGTCGTGACCATGACGGTTTGTTCCGGCTTGGTTGACTTTGTAATAAAAGTCAGTAGGTTGAGGGGCTTCATTGATTAGTAAACCTACGGTGCTGGTGACGGTCGGGACCGTGGTCGTCCGTCTCCGGTTTGTCGGCCGACCAGATCACTGAGATAGACCAGCCAGCTGGGTTGGTTTGGCTATTCCTTTCTATTAAAAAGGAGTCAGCTGTCTGCGCGAGTCACCTTCCTTCTTCTAGGCTCCGAGTCACCTTCTTCTGACGCTCCGCTGGACGACACGGCATTCTCGTTCGAGAGGCCGACCGTACGTCGTGATGGTTCCCCAGGATCCAATAAACCCACTTAGGTCTACGTTGCCACGATATTGTTCTATGGAAGCGGGCAGGCAGCTTTTTAGAAGTTCGGCCCGGTTTTTGATTTGTTGACTAAAAAGACGGGGGGAGGGATTTACCTTTCGGAAGCATATTCTGTCGTACCGGCATGGCCCCACTGATTTTTTTCGATCGGAGCATCAAGCAGCGCAACCTGGTTCTACTTGACTAAGCCCCGTGCTCGTCCGACGGAGGGAGTTTGCTTTACCCAACTCCCCTTTTTTGATAACAAGGCAGAAACCCCCGACCCGACATTCATGAGTTTCAAATGAAGAGTGCCCTGCCCCTCTTTTTTCTTTCGACAGAATCGTCGGATTTTGAAGTTGGTAAAGATCCACCCCATCGTGTAAGTCAGAATGAGTCCTCGAGACCCCGGGACATTGGCTTCCGCCAACAGTGAACTCTCCAGGATCACATCCCGCGCATACTCTACATTATACCCTGCAATTGATTCAGCTTCCGCTTCTGGGAGATCAGACGGAGCTCGATTAGTTTCTGCTAGACGAGGAATAAGAAACATAACCAATACGGGGAACAAGGGAATACCGGACCATATCTGCTTTTGCGCCATGACAATCTCACTCAAATTACAGGGACCTACACATATTAGTACAGTATACCGGGGTCCCAGGCCAGAACCACACGTGCAAGTTTCCCTGCATATGGCTCGTCCGTGCTTTTTTCCAAGGCGCTGCCTGTGACTCCGCATGGGAGAAGGGGAGGGGGCTGAACTGCAAACTTTCATGTTCAGAGCATTGCATTGTCTGAGGGGATAGGGTGAGTAAGCATCGCCTACCGACATTGACGCTTTCGTCGAAAAGTCCCGACTGGCTCCTTTTCGGCGCCCGCCTGTCGATGTCGGATGTTGGGGCAAGGCAAGCCCAAGGAAAGTATAGGTTGGCTCCCAGCTTCATCTCGGCCGACATTCTGCTCTCGAGAGGGTGTGGTCCGTCGAGCGAACTACTCATGTGCTGTGTTGTCCCAACCCGACGGACATTTGGGGAGTATCCCCGGTCCGGTGGTTGACAAGCCACTGATCAGAGGCGACTGTCCCGTAGTGCTTTCATCAAATGATGCATGTGGGTTGAGCCATTCCCATCCCGACGTGGCGGCCCGATTCGGCCTGGCCTGGTCGAGAAGAGATTCGAAATAGAGAATATGCGCACCGAGAATAGGTATCTATGTGGGAGGGAGGGGGCGGGCTTTTCTCTGGTAGTCCCGCTGCGGCCTCTGACAGTCCGTCCCGTCTCATCTTTCTTTGTCCCTCCGTCGTAGCCAGCCATTTCCGCTCCACATTCAACCCGTCTTTCGATTGTCGAACTCAAAAGGGACTCATCAGTCGCCCCCTTTCCGGAGCAGCTTTGCTTGCCGCCTCTTTAGAGAATAGGTCCTGGTTCGATGCGGCCTGCCTTTCATCATCTATACCAGCTGCCACACACGATCCCATAGGAACGATTTCTGCGCCCTGACGAAGCAGAATGCGCCATCACCTACAGCCCTTTCCTCTACCGGGAACTTCCACGAAATGAAAACAGGCGGCATCGTCGTATGCTCGACTTTGCCCTGGTGTATATCCCGGAGTACTCCTATGGCCGATCTGTCACCCTACATTCAGGGCTTGGCCTTGTCCCGTGTGGAGAATGACCCCCTGGAGGCACGGCGTCGGGCAGTTATTATCGCAGTTCAGAGTTTCAATATGTAAGCCGCCACTTCTCTGAAGCATGGTTCGTCGCCTCCCTCCGTCGGAGCTCGTCCATTCGTTGGGTGATCCCTTGCTCTCACGTTCGAGTGTTTGCTCGTCGTTTAGGCCGGTGAGTGACATTTCTGCTCATTGCAGTCACCTCTGGGGTTCTTCGCACCTGGGTAGTACCAGGACCCGTCGTGCCCTGACTGCACTGCCCGCCCTATGACCCAAAACAAAAAATGAGCCTTGCGACGAGACGCGGACATTCCTCATGTTGCGGTTCCCTCCGGTCCGTTCCTGGGTTGGGTTAGGGGAACATCCGAGCGATTGCCTTCGCGGATCCAAACGTGCTCACAAGGCGCACAATAAGAATAAGACCAATAGAGACTTCATAAGGGACCATTTGAGCTGCAGATCGTAATGCTCCTAGAAAGGCATATTTTGAATATAGAGGACGTTCCCAACAATCCACGGGCATACCCCACGATGAACCGTACGAGCACGTCCTCTGTCACCCCCCCACCGCGCTTACGGCTTTATACCCCAACCCAACTTGCTCTGGCCCCGGGCCCTCTCACATCTCTTCCTCGGTAAGCGGACCGTGGAAGCTGGGGCACTGTCGGACTGATAGAAAGCAGCATATATATTTTGTACCTCGGCTCATCCTCGGAATCCGAAAAAAAAATCCAGAATCAAAAGTCGACGATCAATGGCGTCACTCGATCCCTTATCCATTCCCGTATCCGTTCCCTGAGCCGATCGTTCTCGACTTGTAGAACCGACACCCTATTTTTGGAGAAAGGGTATTCCCACTCGACATTGGAGCTTCATGTCCCGACCCGCCGCTCTCTTCTGATCCCAATAGCGATCGCGCGCTTCGGCCTCGGCGAACAGCTGCTCGTACTCGGCGAGCTCATGCGTGGCGCGCCCGACGTCTCGAAATGAGGATCCACTTTCGTTGCTCCGGACGCATGTTACCTGACGTCGTCGTCAGTTGACTGGGCACGCATATTATCTTCATGCGCCCGTGGGTCCAACGGGGGGGCGGACTCCGGCTCAGGAGCCAGGGGGCGGTTGAGATCGAGAAGCGATCGGTTCGAAGGGCCGACACCGCTTCCGATGGAAAGAGGTGCTTTATCCATCGTTTTTTGGCGGAAATCACAAAATCGAGCAATTCCACCCTCCGAACAGAACAGACGAAAGGGGCTCCCTGACGTCGACGAACCAGGCCAACAGCACGGGAGTAATGATCCAAAGGGAGAGCATGATGAAGAATTTTTCTCGACGAGAGTTCGAAAAACAAAAGTGACGAGATCGACGAAAGAAGGTTTTTTTTGTATTGAAAACTGTGAACGATACTCTATTTCACTTATGATCTAGCCTGGTCGACCCAATCACTGAGATTGAAGGATGGGACCTTTTCTTGAAAAACTCTTTCGTCGTACCCACGGTGCGGTACACTGGAAACCAACCCGACAAAAGAAATACGACGCAACCACATAAACAACCTCTATTCCTGACGTGAACGGATGCTTTTGACAGTGTCTTATTCGTCTACGATAGGCGGGCGAAGGGAGCGAGACCAAGCCGAGCCAGACGTGGAGTGGCTTAGGGGGCCTACGAGACATATGACGTGCTCCGTAACCAGTGAAAGACATCGAACGAAAAATAAAAGGTGAACTATTGAAGAGTGTGATTGATCAGACAAGTACCGATTTCTTCCGCCTTCTCAAGTCCTTGCATTAGTATGAGTTCGTTGGCCGCATAAGGGCGATCCATCTTGATGACGAATTCCACGATAACGAGAAATCGAAATTAATCGTTCGATGTCTGCTCGTTCTCCCCTCTTCAATTCCCAATGAACAACATGATCTTGACCTATAATTTGTTCAATTTGGTCGATCTGATACTTAGTTAACTCATTCATCTTAATATTCCCACTGATACCTAATCGATAACGAACCTGAATGGCTTTTTTAGGTCCAATTCCATCTATTTTAGTTGAGGCAATTCTGACTTGTTCATCGGGAACTGATCGGGATACTGAGATATATAACATTCGTCGGTACTTCTCCTTTTCCTGGTCTTCTCGACTGGAATCTACAATGGGCTGGTGTGAACGTACCTACAGATGCTACTCTTCTGACTTATAGCCATTACAGACTGAACACCTGCCCCATCATCAAAGTAGACGGTGCGATGAGATGACAAAAAGTAGTCAAAAGCCACCCCGTCGTGCGACGAGGGGAATTCCGCTTTTATCAGTCTCTCATCTCTAAAACACTTTTTCTCAGGTCGAAGAGAAACCAACTACGTCCAACAGCGCATATCAACTACTCAAAGCGCACATTGGCATGACGAACCAACCCCCCCGTCGACGGCAAATGAAGAGACCGAGGGAGCAGACATCAAAGACATGAACGGTAGGCCCTAGAGAAGATTCACCCATGGCTTGACGAGTTCCATTCCCCATTCCCTGACACATACCAGACAACCAAACCGAGGGAGTCTACAATAGACGTCAGTCAGTTCTGAATGACGGAAGGAAGCCGACGAATTCCATGGCTGGACCTGGTGAATTACTAGAGTGAACTCAACCAAATGTACGACGGTGTGCAGTCTACCATTGAGAGTGCACTAAGAGAACTCATTCAGCTGGGCTGACCGGAAATGACTTGAAACCTACCGAGAGTTTGTTCATTCTCCGACGGCGGCTGTGTCATCTCCAGAAAGGACGATGTAATCAACATAAACAGAGAAGACTGTTGTGCGTCATGAAGATGAGCGGACGAAGGGCAGAGTGGTCTGTGGAGCTGTGATGTGACGTCGGCTTGCTCAACGGTGGTGCTGGAATTCTCCAGGTGAAGGGTGCTGAGACCATAGAGTAGAGGGCTTTGCGAAGCCGGCAAACGACGTGAAGAGGAGCGGGAAGTAGGAAGGCATGCTCCACTATGGGGTCGGGCAGCAGCATAATGAAATCAGAGTCGGTCTTCTCTGAAGAAACAAACAGAGGCAGAAGAAAGCAGGGCAGTCAATCCCGATGAATGTTTTCTATTGCCCCCCGGATTGGACTTCAACAGAAAAGACGTTCCGACAGCGGGACCTGACGGTGCGCTTACAGTTCTATCGGAGAGTATCTGCCCATGTGTACCCGGAGAGCTTTAGCTTTAGGCTTCTTTGTCAGTGGCAGATCGCATTTTATTCACCTTTCTTCTCTTCCTCGGAACCCAGTGCGCTTTCTTCGGCGGGTGATTTACGATTTGTTAGGACAGGTTATTAAATCTTCTGGTTTTTAGAGTCCCGACGTTCCAAACGGTCTATACCATACCTACCCCTCTGGACATTTCCCCTACGCCAAAGGTAAGGACAAGACGTCTTCCTTTCCTTTTTGTTCTTTCCGATCCCTTGCTGCATAGCGTCAGATAAAAAGCATCCTCCCGTCGTACTGAAAGTCCCGTCACCTTATCCCGTCCCAAATCATGTTGTTATGAAATTCAAAACTGAGACGGTTCCTCCCGGAGGGGTAATTGACGATTCGCCCATCACGTCAATAGGCATACCGTTTCTTTGTTGAATCAATCTCTGTCACCTGGAAACCCGGAAAGACACTTTCATTCATGAATCGGGCTTTCGTTTGTCTGGAAGTCTTTCCCCTGTCGACGTGTTGTTAAGAGTTCGAGAGGACGTCATTTATGGGAGTACTACTTGAATAAGGCAATTGAGTTGAGCCCCTGCTCGTCGATTGAAAGCCGTCGTTGAGATAAGGGAGAAGTTCGATTATACCAGTTTACTGTACTGGAACGAAAAGGTCTCGGTGAAAAGATACCCTCTTCTGAGCTTCTGGGATGGAGTCTGGATCTTTACCATTCCATATGGAAGAAAGCTATCTTTTCTCTGATTCTTTGCCTTGCACGCATGCATGGCCGTCGAACTATCGGTTGTTCCGCTGCCTGCTCGGTCACCCATGCTGTCGGTCTATTTCCTTTTGTCGAGCCGGGTTGCCCCATTGGATTGGCATCCCGTCGCCTCTCCAATCTCAAAGGATGATGAGCAGTACAGTTGCTTATAAACATCTGTCTTTAGCCGACTCGTCGAGTGACACGAGGTGCCTCACTTTCCTCGTGCAGCGAATGAAATGACCCGACGTCGATTCGAGTTTCACTTTACTCTCCGGTATCCCGGAAGGGAGTAGTCATCCTTTTTTGTAATTTCCAGTACCGGTTATGTACAAAACAAGACAAACCTTTCGTCGTACTCCGTGCCGTCGTGTTACTGAAAATGTCGGGTCATCCAATGGGAAAGCCGACAAACTGAATGACGGTAATGTTCGCCCTCTCCCTAATCACGGTGGAACAGAGTTAGTAATTCTTTCTCCCTCTCCTGAGTTGAGACACCGTGCTCTAGCTGAACTTATTCTGGTGATAGGGCTTCGTCTTCGTTCGATCCTCTTCCTCTTCATAGCAATCCAAAGGAATGGCGAATCGACGTCTTTCCACTCGACGCGGGAAAGCACTCTCAGTGGGGAAGATGCTGCCTGAGCTGACAGCGGGCGACGGGGGCATCCGATCGACGGTTTCTTCGACGAAGGAGGACCAAAACGACGAGCGTTCGACGATCAATCGGATGTGGGGAATTCTCACATCAATGTGATACAGGCTGTGCCATACATATTCACATGCTAAAAAAGTCAGCGCAAACAGACCTTCGACGAGGAAGGAGACTGTCAGTCTTGCGTCGACTCTCAGAGGAGGTAAAGTCGGCAATACGGGACAACTTTCATGGCCCAGAACGAGATGAGGTGTAAACCGGTTTTCGAGACGAGACCAGGAGCTTTTGGTGGAGACTCGGATCCCTCAGTTCGAGCAGTGAGGCATTGGTAGTCAATCGGAGTCGACAGCTAGAAGAGTGAAGCTTTCAGTTCTCTTTCTCGTGACATTGAGGTGTGACGTAGGCATCATGTTCCGTTCCATTTTCAGAGTGTGAGATTGTGTCATGCCTGCTCCTATTGAACTGAATGGGATTATCCCCGTCGCCTTCTACTCTTCCACGTCAGTCGGTAAGAAGTACACTGTGAGAATCGTCGACCCCTGTTGTGACAGTCTTTTTGCAAACCGCCCGATTCCGATCCGCGTAGACGAGATGGGAGGCAGGAAAAAAAAAAGGGGTATGACGGGTAGGAGAGTCTGACGCTATAGACTAGGTCCTGTTATGCCAAACAAACTGGCCTGTGGTGACTGCTCGATGGAGCCGTTGCCCCACCCTGTGCAAGAAATTGTCGAGTTCTGTAGGCCAGTCGTCAGGTCAGGGGGGGCGTCGTGTCAGTGAAGGGCTGCAAGTAGAGTCCAATATTCCAGGGAAGAGTGAAGAGGCAAGTAGCGCTTCCAGAGTCTATGGAAACAAAAAAAGCCCAGCTCTACCATATCTCTGTAGCAAAGCACTGCATAAGCACTACCGTATAATCTCAGGGTCCTACCAACAAAGTAATCTCTGAAAATTCTTTATAAGGAAATATTAGTCGTAAGTTTCAATGGTAAGGGGATTTTTTTCTCTATTTAATCCTTTTATATATATATATATATATATATATATATATATATATATATATATATATATATATATATATATATATGAGAAAACGGAAAATTCACTGGTAGGTGGTCCAATAAAATTATTACATGTAGTACCATTCAAGATAATAAATAAACTTACTTCTTTAAACACCTTTTAAGTGGCGCCACGTGTAATAATTTTATTGGACCAGCTTAGCGCTAGTGAAAAAATCTCCTTCATCGCTGGTAAATTTCCCGTTTCCATCAGTATTTACATGCTCTTTAAGTCTTAATAGTAACCATTGGTTGGGGGGTCTCAATCTCCTATTATGTGGGGACAATGGTTTTTAAATGTCAATTTCGTCCACTAAGAACACAAGGGAGAGTAGTATTGCAACAACATTACAAATCGACTTCTATTATGATCTATTCTTGCCGCACAAACTAGATTTGCTTAACAATTTCTCACATTTATCGGATTATTTTCCTCTCTTCCTAAAGCTTTCTTCCTTTTGTGGAGATAGAATTAACATGCAGATAAGATGCCAGCTGTTGAGAATCTATATGCCATCCGCAATCAAAATTATCTAGCTATTTATTTAATTCCAATTTGAAATCTCAATAGTATCCAACTAATATTTTCAGAAATAAACTTATTTCCTTGAGTTTCAGTATAGAAAAATTAATAATAATCAGACTTTCAGTTTAATTTTTTTTTTTTTAAGCATAAACAGTAGGTGCCCGCGTTCTATCGATCAGATGTTAACGAAACAAAGTACAATATATTTCATATATACTCTCTCATATATGAGCGTACAGTAAAATAAATAAAATTACAACCATGTCTAAAGAGAGTCATTACAACAGTCCGCTTAAACTTGCACTTAAACATGCTGACGGTTTGTAAAATAAGCACCAAACGGACCACGATGAACCTCGTTGATACGCTGCCAAAACTATCAGGCCCGGCCCACAGGTAAGTTTCGGACAGGCCTAGGCTGGGCTTCATGGTGCGGTCATCTCTTCCCACTAAATGGCCAATGGAGATTGGGCCAAACTAGGCAGGCCTGACTCAGTCTTTAACAGGGGGTGCAAAAACTACAACCGCATCATAGAGTCTCTGAAAAATGTTGCACAACATAAAATACTTCAGGACTATGAACTCTACAATACATTTTTAGGCAGCCATCTGCCGTTTTTTGTTTGTTCACATAAACACCAACATTAGCTAAGCTTGGCACTGAACAACCCTTCAAGTGATCCAATCAACGCAAACACGCTAACCATCAAGCATACGTAGCTGAAAGTCCGAAGCACGATCCACTTCCTGCTCCAAGCGCCGATCTTCCTCTGCACGAAGTACATCTCCACAGGAAAATAGATCGCCAGGGGCCAGAAGTTCAGTGCACCCAGCACTCCCAGAACCTGATTGAAGTACGGGAAGACCATCGCAATCCCCGTTGTCGAGGCCACGTACAGCGTTCTGAAGCACAGTCTGAAGAAGTTCAGACTGCAGGATGGCAGGAACGGGAGTTGGATGGTGTAGAAGTCGTTCACGAATCCACTGTTGGGGAACTTGTCAGCGAACCATCTGTCTGCAAATGCAAACACTGGCTGGCTGTACATCTGTTTAAACAGAGCGGGATTCATAGTTATGTATAGCGTTACAGCAACGGACGTGAAACTCAAGAGATTGATGTTACCTGATACCCTCCAACTAGGTGAAGAACAATGCAAGCGTTGGCTAAATCGACGAGCCAGTAAGGCTCGTAGAAACCAAACCCAGTGAGAAGGTTCCCTGGTGTGTCATCCCCAAAGGCAGCATAGCCGAAACACCCGCAGCAGAGGTAGAAGAATGTGGTTATAAAGATAGAGACCATCGATGCTTTCTTCATCGTCTTGTTCTCCGCTGGTGGTGACTTCAGAGTATCCTGCACCCAGGAAAAGTAAGAAGTTAACTAAATTATGAATTCAGTATTTTCTCACGTCCTGTCCAAAAACAAAGGATATAACTTTTATCACCTGTATTTCTAGGAGAATTAGTGAGTATGGGTAGGCAAATGCTATGTCCCCGAGTCCTTGAGAGACCAGCCAGACTTTATGAGCTGTCGATTCAGCCGTAGCTCCTGCAAGCCCTCCTTTAATCGTTCCATTCGCTGAAACCATGCATAGCACAACCGATAGTCCAATTATACCGTGAAGGATCTATTATGTCACATGATATAGGTTGCAATAAGTTATGTTCACACAATTCAATGCGTACAAACAAATTTACTGCTCATCTAGAACAATAAATACTGTAGTTGAAGATATTTGGTCTTAATTTGCATTTGATTAGTATGAAGATATATGCATGATGATATTTCACTAGGATACAAGAATTTTCCCAAGATAAATCCAATTGAGATATAGAAATCAATCTTAGGATGCAAATATATAACTGACAAAAGTATAGATGAAATTGTTCTTCCTCTGAAATTGTTGCACAAGTCATTGATTTATCGTCTTTGATCAATATTTCTTCTAACTTCTTTCCTATGTCTCATTAGCATCTTATAAGGCATGATCTTACATTACAAACCAAAAAAAAAAAAAAAAAGAAAACTGAAAGAAAGAGGGAAATTAAGAAGTTAATATTTTCTACTACCGAAAATTTTTTAAGTTAACCAAGACACAGCGAAACCTCGTCCCACAATAACTTTTAGCAAGTTATTGTGTTGCAGATGTTACTTGAATATGCAAAAGGGATTAAAGACTACTCACCAATGACTTTAGCAAGGCCAAGACTGAATCCGATGAACGAGTAGCAGAAGGACATGATCGCAGCAAGAACCGAAAGCAACTCCATATTGTGGAAATCTGGAATCTGAGAGCACAAAATCTGAACAGCTCCAAACAACAGCATGAACAGAGTAGGCCCATACGAACAGGGGGATGCATGACCTTCTCTATGGTAGCAGTCAGATTTCAGAATCGCACTACGGAACCGAATGTGCATGAGAAAATAGTTATAAATCCAGAAATTCAGAATATTTATACCCGATGAATGCAAAAGATAAGTTCTATGCATTGAGATACCTCATACTAATTGAAGTAGTGATAGTATAAGCAACACCAGTCCCATACAAGCTTGAATATTGAAGAAAACCACATACCCATGTCCTTTTTTCACCTGAACTAGCGTTCAAAACTAAGTCACCGTCGCTATTTGTGTAAAGAAACTAGAACCGAGATAAAGAATAACAAAATTTTCCACTTTGGTTTAGTTTCCGCACTACCTAAGTTAACTCTTACAGCATCCATATAGGAATAATTCCTTCTTCCAGTAACCGGATGAGGAGACCGATAACAATCAGATAAAAGGAAGGCCGAGATGTAGGTGACAACTGCAAAGCAAAGCATAGCAAAGGGCCCTGCGATCCAGCCCAGTTGTGCAATGCTCCACGCGAGAGAGAGCACTCCGCATCCAATGACTGCAGTTATTATATGGGCAACACAAGTCCGTAAAGTTCCTGCAACACCCAAGAGCTTGAGGATCAAGACCAATATAGAGAATGTAAAGAAAGCTTTAGCTTTGAGTTTTACCGGTTCTTAGACGGCCATCATCCTGGCAAGAAGCTTCTTCCAGTTCAAGAGATTGGTGAATCGCCATTTCCACTCTACTAGTTAGTAACCAATGGGGGCTGGTGCGGCAGATATGTTGCTAATGGAGCCCATTGCTGTAACGGTTTCGGTAAATCGAAACGGGTCCAAAACCGGCCTAAACCCATTATGATATAATATAATGTGGGGGTATAGTGCTAGGGTTTTAGTTTAAGTCGAAAAATTAAAGCCGAAACCAAATTCCTTTGATGCGGCTGCTGCTGCTGTTGAAATAATTGTGCTTCTGCAAATTATTTTTGGCCGAAGTTATCTTTTTCTTTGTTGTGAGGCGGCTGCAACAAAAGGTGAAAAAAAAGAAGTTGCGGCTCTAGCTTTGCAGGGTGCGGCGGCAGAGGAAATAAAGAGGAGTTTCTCTTTGTGGCGGCCAAAAAGAAAAAAAAAGGATTAGTGGCAGCTTAAGCTAATCGTTTTGGTGGCTGCTGCTCTTAATTTTGGCTGAAGGAATCAAAGGAGAGGATTCAAGCAAAGAGGAAAATCACTGCAACAAGAGGTTAGGATTTGATCTCAAAATTTTATGTGATTTTTTTGTGGTTTCTCTTGTGGTTGAGAACTAGTAAGTTATACTCCTCTTTTGATATAGTGGAAGTTTTTCGATCGTGTCCCCGTGGACGTAGGCATATTGTCGAACCACATTAAATCTGCGTATTCTCTGTCTCTGTTATTTTTCTCTTTGGTTAACTATTTGATTCCGTTGGTTGTTGTATTAGTATTATTCCGCTATCTTTTGCTAATAATAATAATAATAATAATAATAATAATAATATATATATATATATATATATATATATATATATATATATATATATATATATATATATATATATATATATATATATATATATGAGAATAATGTGAGCACAGCTTTGACGGAAATTCCTAACTTGCTCTAGTTTGCAGGTCGAAAAGGCTTAGAGATTTGGAAACAGGGGTATCATGCAAGAGTGGCAGGCAATCGCCTATGATGTAGAGAGATCTAGACAATGATATATCTGTCACTTGTCATTGGGCTATTGACCAATTGGTCTTCCTTCATCCTTTCTCTAGTACTCAAGTTGTGCTGGCTCTTGGACCTACTAATTTTGTTTCTCTCTGTATTGTAGTGATTAATTAAGAGCTTAAGAACAAGTTGTTTGGTTTTTTGAGCCGCACAAATTGTTAAAAAAGAAACGATATATATACTAGTTATATACAATATACTTTTTTTTTTTGGCCCGTTTAGGTCAGAGGGAAAATGAAAAAAATAATAATAATAAAATAAGATTGGAAGTTGTTACGATTGTTTGGTTTGAGAGAAAAATTCAAAGAAAAGTTAATTGAAAGGAAAGTAAGAGAAAATAACTCGCAAACTTTTCTCACCCTTACAAACAGAGAGGGCAGAGGGACTGATCACATCTTCAAGCATAAGGAGTCGACTATCCCAACCATCCACCGGCGATTTATAATTGTGTTTCGTGTTTGCTTGTTTTATTATTGACTACTATATGTACTTCTATTTGTTGAGTTCATGTATATTTGAACATTAAATTTTTGAGTCAATTTACTAGTTCAAAAACAAATAAAGTAGGTGAATGAAAAATAGTTTCAAAGTGGAATGCATAGTAAGGGAACAAAAGGAAAAAAAAGTCACACATCGGTCAAAGTGTTGTTAGGATGTGGATTTATATAGAGTTGTTTGTTCCATATCATTGTTTATGTAAGAAAGGAGAAACCTAGAGCAGCATGGGTGGTGCTATGCACAGCCCGCATGCTCGTGTGCAAGGGCGAATGGGCGTTTAGGGTGCTTTAGTGGCACACTTGGCACTTCGCACGTATGCGACGATCCACAAACAGTTACTGTTAAACGGTTACAACTGTTAGCCAACATTCGTGTCTTTTAGTAAATCGTTGGTCAGAAAAAAAAAACCTATAAATAGGCCCTCTGTTCAGACTCATTTCGCATACTTTTTTCATTCTCTTTTTTCTGCAGAAGAGAAAACTTTGTCTCACCAGACACCAATTTTCTATCTTCAGAAGAATTCTCCTGTCATATTCTGTCCTGCACTACTCCATTAAAAAAGAGAGTGTTTTTTATTCAGATTCACTATAGACAATAGGATTGCAACTTCCTTCCTATTGTAGACAAATCATTGTATCATGCGAGACCGACACCCACTGCAATTTAGAATCATACCGGTAGAGGGCAAATCGGTTTTAAAGAGATAGTGTCCAACGCTAGTCTCGATCATCTACCAATCTGCATTTATCTTTTGCATACACTCATCTTCCAATCAGTAAAGTATTTTTTTATTCTGTTTTTCATTTCACTATAAGAAAACAGGGAATTTGTGACAAGAAAAATCGTCACTAAAAACATGAAAGTCGTCACTAAAACTCTTTAGTGATGACTTTCGTGACGACTTTCAATTGTTACGTATACCTCCGTTACGAAAGCCATCCGTGACGACTTTATGATTTCGTCACGAAAAGTATATCTATAGTGACGACATTTAATTGTCACTAAAAGGTTCTACTGTGACGATTTTTGTTGTCACTTAATGTCTGCCTTTCGTGACAATGATAATTGTCACTGTATACAATACGTGACAAGTAAATATCGTCACTATAAAGTGCCTACTGTGACATTATTCATTGTCACTAAAATGCTTCATTTCGTAATAATCATAGTGGTCACCATATATATTATGTGACGATTTACTATTCTCATAAAAAATATACATGTTACGTGATACCCTCTTCTGTGAGAAACTTTGTTGTCACGAAAGATGAATAACAACATGCGATATATGTTGTCACTAAAAACATATTTTGTGACAATTGTTGTTGTCACTAAATACTCCTTTTAGTGACAATTTTTGTCGTCACGATATATATTTTTAGTGACAATAATAGAAAATTATCATTAAAGAAGAGATTTACTCACAATAAATTTTGTCACTTAAAAACTGATTTAGTGACAACAATTTTGTCACAAACTTCTTTATTAGTGACAACACATGGCATATGTCACAAATATACATATTCTGTTACAACATATATCAAAAATGCAAATATCATCACATTTACAAGAATCACAGTACATTTAATATAATAAAACCTAATCTAATAACAATCACATATAATTTAACAACATATTACGAATCAACAAGTCCAATAATAATAGAAATATGCATATAAAATAACACATTTAACAAGAGAAATATGCATATAAAATAACATGTTTAGGTTCAATACAGATATTCAAAAGTTTTGTCCCAATATTAAATAAGTTCACCGTTGCAAAAAACAAATAGTTTATGTCCAAATACTAAATAATACTAATTAACCACTAAACAATTAAGATTTTTGTGGTTGCATAGAATTGAATAAAACAACCATACGCTCTTGAAGCATTGAATCGAACTCAGCTTGTATTTCAGCTCGAATATGTGACTTCATTTCATCTTGTGTCTGAGCTCGAACCTCGGTTTGTACCTCTCTAATTTTTTCTTCAAACTCCATCCTCATTGCATTCTTGACTTCTTCAAATTCTTCTCTCATCGAATCTTTGACTTCAGTAACAGCCCTCTGTACATGCTCTTCCACATCTTGTCTTGTCCTTTTAGTTGGAGGTTTTTTCCCTGCTCCTTTTCCACGGACATAACCTGATTTTTCTCCCAAAACACTAATCAAAATCTCATCATTAGTCATTTGTGGTTGACCCTCCTGTGTTTGCTGCATAACAAGCTGTTGTAGTTCCTCCTGAATTAAGATAAAACCAATTATAATTTCTATATTGGGAAAACAAATCAACAATATTTATTGCATTAACTTTCAAGAATAGGGTTGAAACTTTGCTTATCAAATAATGTCCATTTTAGTTAATGCAACAACTATAATGTCCATTTTATTGCACTAACTTATTTATTGCACTAACTACATAGATATAATATCATATGCTCAACAACATATACAGCACACAACTTTGCCCAACAATATTTATTGCATTAACTTTCAAGAATAGGGTTGAACATTTGCTCAACAAATAATATTCATTTTAATGAATGCAACAACTATATAGACATAATATCATATACTCAACAAAATATACAACAAACAACAAATAATATCACGGCTACAACATATTTGTATTCATATGCACTCCTTGAGGACATTCAAGGGAAAAGGCATGGAGATGCGCTTTACTTTTGGGTTCGGATGGACATGGATCCAAGAAATCCTCTTCAACATGATTTTTGGTCTTTCTGTGATGCCATAAATATCGGCAACTGCAGGTTAGACAATCTCTTTTTGCCCTCAAAATCATTTTTTTTCTTTCAAAGATGCTTAGTTATATTCTACGCAATCTAACAAAAGGAACTCTAAGGAGTTGGAATTAGAGTGGTCTTTTCCTTTAGATAATATGTGAGCCCACTAAGACAGAACCCAATGACTGTGGGGGTAAACTTACAAATAATCCCATGTGTATTCGGCTTCGAATCTGTATTTTATGAATATGGATATTGCTATATGCTCCATTTAAACATATGGTATGGATGTGGAGAGTGCTAACTGTATCGATCTCACTTATTCGAATACATGGGGCTGTATGTCTATGTATAGGATAAATTTGATTTAATGTTTCATAATGCATTATGAGGACTTTTCGGTAGTATAGACATAGACATGAAAATAGGTATCGTGTTTCCTTGTCAACTATTATCATAATTAATAATATTCACTTAATATCCACATCCAATCCAACTCTTTATTATGTTTTGTTGAATATACATAGTAAATTTAATATCTGAGCAATATCTGTTTCATAACTGTATTTGGAAGAAGAAAACAAATACAAATATGGTACCAAATATTCCTACCAACGACATTGAGAAATATGGCATGCAATATTTTTAGCAAGCATCTAAAAGCTTGGAAGAAGAAGCAAATAGGGTATTCATATTTCTTTTTCCATCTAATGTATGTGTTTATATGAGACTAGCTTAACACATAACAATAAAATGTGAAAAATATTTTTTAGTTTTTTTTTATGTGTTATTCACTAAAGGTGTATTCCCAAAGTTCATGGTTTTCTATATGCAGTTTATATAAAATGTCAAAAAGACTTGCATGGATTTCTTTAGATTTCGAATCCGACCATTGTAAATCTCCATCTTTGGTCACTTTAGTGTGTTGTTTTAACCAAACTTGATCAGGTCATGCCTTCTCTCCAGTCTCAAGATCCCTCTACAATAGGTCATTTGACTTAATGTGATAATCATAATTGTTAAGTATAATCGAGTACATAATTGCTAAGTTAATTATTATGTAAAACTTACAGTTGATTCTTCAATCTCAGCAAATGATTTATTCCCACAAGTATGTTTGGTGAGCAGCTTTGCTCTATTCTCTAAATTTATTTGACTCCTCTTCTGCATTTAAAAAATATATATAAATTCATCAATAACAAAAATAATATTGATATATATATATATATATATATATATATATATATATATATATATATATATATACACACACACACACACACATACATACATATATATGTCCCTATATGTATGTATGTGTGTGTGTGTTTGTATATATATATATATATATATATGTATGTATGTATGTATGTATGGATGTATGTATGTATATATACACACACACACACACACATACATACATACATACATACATACATATATATATATGTATATATATATATATATATATATATATATATATATATATATATATATATATATATATATATATATATATATATATATATATATATATATATATATATATATATATATATATATATATATATATATATATATATATATATATAATCATTTGAGGTAATAACATAACCTGAAATGATTCCGATGAAAAATGCTCTATCAACTTAGCCCATCCTTCAGGTGAAATGTCATCAGGCGTATTGGCAAGTCTTTCTTCATCCGTCTCGAATTGCTTATATGTTAAGTATAACCGGCTCTTCCAACATTTGTGTAAACATTGCATAGTAGACAAGATGAAGGTTTCAAAGCGAAATTCACTGCGTTCGTCAACTTTAAACTTCTCCTATAAAATTTGCTCCAAATAAACCTCCACATAAAAATAGAATGATTATAGTGACAACACTGAATACCAATACCAACAATTGCAGCGGACAACTTCTCTAACTAGGCTTGAGGCTTAAGGGCTCTGCTTGAGTCCATAAATAGCCTTTTTAAGTTTGCATACCACATTCTTCCCATCAGTGGCGTACCCTGAAATTTGCTCCAAATAAACCTCCGCATGCAGATCCCTATATAAGAAAGTGTTTTTAACATCTATCTAGAAAATCATCCAATCCATATTTACAAGAGAGAACAGAATGCGAATGGAGTTTAGACGAGCCACATGTGAGAAGTTCACGAAATAATCAATGCTATGGATTGGGAGAAGCTTTTTTTGCGAGGAGACATGCTTTATATCAATCCATAGAGCCATCCAGTTTGTACGTTACAGTGTATACCCAGTGATAGCGAACAGTGGAAGTACCTTATGGAGCACTAATCAAATCCCTATTCTCACGAGATACTAGTGCCTACATCTCATCCATGGCATGTTGCTAGTCTGGTAATAATATAACCTCCTGAAAAAAAACCTGTATATTGAAATTGAAGTCATGGATATGCAAACTAACAAAAGGGGGTAAGCTTATGATAGGAAACAAATAAAGAATATGATGGGTAGTAGTAAAGTGGTTACCCTTATAAGGAATAAAAGGAAAAATCAGAAGCGGTATAGGATGAAGGTTGCGGATGTGGAGCACCGGGAGCTGGAAATGGAGGAATAACTTGTAGTGAGCTTGAAGGCATTTTCCGATATCGAGAAAATACTAGTAGTGGTTCGATGAAGGCACCTTCCCAACCTTGTACTAGGCTTCGATACCTTCTAAACCTTAGAAGGAGACTACAGGCGAAGGCAGCAGATATAAAGTAAAATTTGGGATAGACTAAAGAAGGTGTTATGAATAGAAACAAAGTACTTCGTAGATAGATGATCATAGCACTTGTACTAAATTTGAGTTCAAGAGTAGCTAATAAACACACAATTAATAGTGAGGAGATAATTTGTCCAAATTAGGAGTCAAATCATGACCAAAACATTTGCGCCCAAAAATTCAGGACAGAAAATAAAACATACCTTTATCAGGATAAAGGTAGGAAAAAGGACGTTTACCATATATGGCAGAAGATGGCATTCTATTAACCAAGTATCGTGTATACAGTACAATATCAGATCACAAATACTTGACAACATGTATGTAAATTATTAATGTACGAGCAATATCTATAATGTGTCTGTGTTTCCTTTCAGACACTATTTTGTTAGAACATATGAGAACAAAATGTTTGATGAATAATTTCATTATAAGAATAAAAATGGGAAACATCAGTTTTCATGTATTTGCTAGCATTATCAATGCGCAAAACATAAATAGATGTAGAAAATTGGTTTTTTTATTTATTTTCTTTATAGAATAGTTCATAGTATAAGGAACAACATATGACAATAGCAGTAACAACTAAGCCTTTTATCCTAAGTAGTTGGGGTAGACTATATGAATCAAAAGAGAATCAAACTGAATTAATCATATGGATGATCCTTCTCAGCTCATTTATATTGAGCAGTGTGTCTTTATTTAAGTCTCTAGCATCTATATCTTTTCGTATCATCTCTATCTATATTTTCTTCGGTCTTTGCTTTTTTAACTTGTTTTACATTGATAAGTCTCTACTGTCTGGTGCATTTGTGGGTCAACGTCAACATGACCACATTATCATATATGATTTTCTTGTATTTTCTCTCCGATGGAGACTACCTTAGACTTCCAATGAAGTATGTTCATCTTTGCTACACTTATTTTTTTGTGATTTACGTCTCTTTATAGCCCAATATTTTATACCATATAACAAAGTTGGCCTGATGTTAGTCCTATAAAAAAAATTCTTCAACTTTAAGGGAATGTTACGGTGGCATAAAACTCCCATTGCACTTCTTTGTTTACACCAGTCAGTTTAGATCATATCGTTGAATAATATATCAAATTACCTAAACAAGTTGCTCATTTATATCTCTCGTTCGTCGACATCACTATAGTCTCAGGTTTTTTATTTACTAAATTTATATTTCATATATTTTTTATTGGATCTACTCATTCTAAAACCTTTAGATTTTAATGTTTGATTTCATAACTCAAACTTGGCATTTACAATTGCTCTCGTTTCTCGACTGATATTATTATCAACAAATAACTTATGCCAATGTATCTCATCCTGAATAGCTCTAGTATGCTCATTCATCGCTATGGCTAATATGAATGGACTCGATGCAAATCTTTGATGCAATCTAACTGTGATCAAAAAATTACTTACTAGGCCATCACAGGTTCTAATATTGTCACTACATCATATATGCCCTTGATTATGTCAATATATTTGATATGGACTCCTTTGTTCATCAATGTCCACCATAGCACCACAAGGAATAACTCTTTAATAAATGCATCCATGTCATGCAATAGAAATTATCTACAAAGATAAGAAAGTGCCTAAAAGCCTTAAAAGATAGAAAACGACATGGACCCCACATATCAGAATGAACTAACTCAAACGGGATGCTACTACATTTCTTAGCTCTACTAAGATTCGAGGTACAATGATGTTTACCAAACTCACAAAATGTACATGCTAACCTAGTTATGCTAGATGTAGTGAGTAGAACAAGTTGAAGACTGTAGAGAGAGGGATGCCACTGTAAATGGAAATCAAAAGAACCAGGATTTGTCTGTAGGTGAAATCTAGCCATCCAATTAGTATATCTCCCATTATTTATGACCCATGTCAATTATCATCTTAGTCTGGACATGCTAAAGCATAGGAGATAGGAAAGGATGTCACATATTATGTTTAGTAAGTTGGCTAATAGATAACAAACTTGTATGAAACTTAGGAACAAACATAGCATCATTAAAGGGTTAATGAAGTGGTATTATGAATGACCCCACTATCAACTGCATGAGAAGAACCATCTGGAATATGGATTGGACAGTATTTATCTAAAAATTTAGGGTAGCAAATTTGTTCCGATACCTTTCATATGGGAGTAGACTTCAGAATGTATAACCCATGGTCAATTAGAGGAGGTGATGTAAGCATCCATTCCTGACTTGGATGCATGAGTAGCATGAGAACCAGTCAAAGTGGATTGGAGACAGAGGTTAGCCTGTTGAACTTGAGCCATCGAGAAGATATTGCAGTATCATAGCTATTTTAGATTCTGGACCAGTAGAACTAGAAGGATTAATGGAAGAGTCATTTGTTGCATCCATGAGTTGTCCCAACAACAATCAAATGTGTGATTCTGCCTGTTGCATTGATTACATTGACGAAATCCTTGACTACTTTCTGAGTCAACCACTACGACCACGACCTTCCCCAAAATTACGGCTGCAGTCTCGATCACGTCCTCGTCCTCGATTAGAAAATAGGGCAGATTTCTCATTGGAGATAGGAGGTGAAGTAGCTAATGTAGTATATCCAGTAGAGATAGGAAGAGCTTTGGATTATGTAGGAGTGAACAGAGGAACATAATCACCAACAAGGATTTGTCTCCGCACCTGGACTTGTCCGGAAGAATCTATGTAAGGAATTTGACCATAACAAGATTAGAATACTCCCTTAGGGTCTTCAGATCCGTTACTGAAGGTTGGTGAATATCCAGCTCATTTAAGATACCACGAAGTGTCGAATAGTAGGCTGGAAAAGGCATCTATCCCTACTGGAGTATAAAAAGGCGCTCATATAACTCCATGATCATAGAAAGATTCTTCTCATTTCCATATACCTCCTTGAGTGTATATCAGTTTTTCCTTATAGTTTTACGGAACATTAAGCAAGAACTTTCTCTTCCATGCTATGGAGAAACCAAGTAACGCAATCGTCATTTGCAAGCTAATCAAAGTATGTAGGGTCCATTTCTGGTGGGCTATCAAGATGATGCCCAATTTTCTTTTGTGCCCCAACAAACACACGGAAGTTTTAAAACCATAACAGATAATTATTAGCATTAGGTTTAATGTGGTAGCTATAAGTATGCATGAAAATATTTTGTTCAGGACTATTACATGTAGTAGTAGTAATAATAATAGAGCTTGAAGTAGAATCACTAGATGGTGAAGCCATGACAAAAGTTCGAAATCTAACTTACAAGGGATTAATCTTAGTAGAAGATGTAGTAGTAGTAGTAGTAGAAGCAATTGTTAAAAAAATGTAGCATCAACAGTAGCAGAATCAAACAGTAGTAGTAGTAGGAACCATCGGATACACTGGAGGATTGTCTCAATCATACGAGGGCACGGAGCAGAGTGGCAGATGATGTCATTGTTTCATGCAGCGATTGCCATTGTTGTGGATTGTTGCCATGGCAGCTGCTAATGTTGCTAGCTATGGTGGCTCTGCAACTGGTTGTGGCAGCTGTGGCTACCACTGTCGGTGGCTGTAGGCAGAGCCCGCAGCAGAGGAGAGAAGAGGGAGGTGGTAACGTGAGCGCAAGTGAGGTAGAGGAGAGAGACAATTAGGGTTTTGGATTGGAGGATTGAGATTAAATTTGATTTGGAATGGAGGGCTAAGATTTATTTCATAATTGTTGCTCCGATATCATGTTATGGGATACAACAAAAACAACAACAACAACAACTAAACCTTTTATCCCAAGTATTTGGGGTAGGCTACATGAACCAAAAAAGAATCACTCCGGATCGATCACTTTGATAGTCCTTCTCCATTCATTTCTATCAAGTAATATCTCCTCATTTAAATCTCTAGAATCCATATCTTTTCGTATCACCTCCATCCATATTTTCTTCGGTCTTCCCTTCATTCTTTTACCCTGTCATATACTGATAAACTCTCCTCGTCGAACTGGTGCATTTGTAGACTTACGTTGTACATGACCAAACCATCGTAAGTGATATTCTCGCATCTTTTTGTCGATGGGAGCTACACCTACCTTAACACGAATATCTTCATTTCTCACTTTATCTCTCATAGTGTTACTGCATATCCAGCAAAGCATGTGCATCTCTGCACACTTATCTCCTGTGAATGACGTTTCTTTATAGCCCAACATTCCGTGCCATATAATAAAACTGGCCTAATATCAGTCCTATAAAATTTTTCCTTCAATCTTAACGGACTGTTAGGGTCGCATAAAACTCCCGTTGCCTTCCTCCATTTCAACCGACTAGCTTGTATCCTATGGTTAACATCATTATCGATCTCTCCATCATTCTGAATATTAGAATCCAAATACCTAAACTAATTGCTCATTTTTATCTCTTGTCCATTCAGTTTTACAGTATTATAGTCTATGGTCCGTTATTTACTAAATTTACACTTCATATACTCTGTTTTAGACCTACTCAATATAAAATCTCTAGATTCTAATGTGTCTCTATAATTCTAACTTGGTATTTACCTCTACTCTTGTATCATCAACTAAGACAATATCATCAGCAAATAGTATACACCAAGGTATCTCATCCTGAATAGCTCTAGTAAGCTCATCCATCACTATAGCAAATAAGAATGGGCTCAATGTAGATCTTTGATGTAATCCAATTGTGATACAAAAATTACTTGTTAAACCACCACATGTTTTGATATTGGCCACTAATCCATTATACATGTCCTTAATTATATCGATATACTTGATAGGAACTCTTTTCTTCATCAATGTCTACCAAAGTATCTCTCGTGGTACCTTATCATAGGATTTCTCTAAGTCAATGAATACCATATGCAAATATCTATTTCTCTCTCAGAATCGCTCTATAAGTTGACGAAATAAATAAATAGCTTATGTCGTCGATCGTCCCGGCATAAATCCAAACTGGTTTTTCGATATTTTAATGGTTTGTCGGAATCTATGTTCAATTACCCTTTCCCAAAGCTTCATAGTGTGACACATGAGTTTTATTCTTCGATAATTAGAACAACTCTAAATATCACCCGTGTTCTTATACAAAAGTATTAGGGTACTCTTCCTCCATTTATTTGGTATTTTCTTAGTTTGTCAAATCTTATTAAAAAGATCTGTCAGCCACCTCATACCAAACCCTCCTAAATATCTCCATACCTCTATAGGAATCCCATCTGGACTAACAGTTTTTCTTGATTTCATCCTTTTCAAAGGCTCTTCTACTTCAGACTCCTTGATTCTGTGCATAAAACTACGATTTATATCCTTACATTGAATAGTAAGATTTCTCAAATTTTGAGTAAAACTACTATTATATAATATATTAAAATAATCTTTTTATCTTTCTTTAATCTCTTCGTCTCGAATTAGAACCGTCTTATCATTATTTTTAATACACTTTACAATACATAAGTTTCTAGACTTTCTCTCTCTTATTCGAGCAATTCTATATATATCATTTTCTGCCTCTTTATTATCCAACTTCTCGTACACTTGTTTATATAATTTAGTTTTTACATCTCGAATAGTTTTTAGTCTCCTTCACTAGTTTATACTTCTCAAAACTCATTTCATCATTATTATTATTCTTCTTCAAATCTGTATAAAAATCTCGCTTGATCTTAATAGCATTTTTTATCTCTTCATTTTACCATGATGTATCTTTATATGGTGGAACACCGTCCATCGACTCACTAAATATATCTTTAGCTATTCTTTTAATACAGCTAGCCATTTTGTTCCATATTACATTAGGATCATCATGGTCCCTCCAATCTGCTTCTTGTGCTATTTTATTTATAAAAACTTTTTGATTACCTTCTAATTGTCACCACGTAATTTTAGAATCTAACTTATACTTAATCTTTCTAAGTCTCTTTCTAATCTGAATATCTAAAACTAAAAGTCTATATTAGGTAACTACACTTTCACCTGGCACTACCTTTCAATTGATACAACTAGCTCTATCTACCCTTCTAGTTAAAAAGAAATCTATTTGGCTTGTATTCGATCCACTTTTAAAAGTAATCAAGTGAGAAACTCTCTTTTTAAACCAAGTATTCACTAAGATCAAATCATAAGATAAAGCAAAATCTAGAATTGAATTATCTGCTTCATTTCTTTCTCTAAAACCAAATCCTCTATGTACACTATCAAATCCATTATGACTATTTCGTATATGTCCATTGAGATCACCACCAATAAATAGTTTTTTCTAGCAGATATTTCTTGTACTATCTCATCTAGATCCTCCCAAAATTGATATTTACTGGATTAATCAATTCCTACTTGTGGTGCATAGGCACTAATGATATTAAAAATCTCTCTATCTAAAATAAATTTAACTAATAAAATTCTATCACTTTTCCTCCTAAGCTCTATTACATTCCAAAGTAATTGCTCATCTATGATTACACCTATCCCATTACGATTTCTATCTCTACCTGTATATCAAAATATATAACCCCAAAGCTCTATAACTTTAACTTTCTCACCTACCCATTTAGTCCCCTGCACGCACAAAATATTAACCTTCTAATCATAACATCAATTAACTCTGCTAATCTATCTGTAAGGGAATGTATATTCCACAATACCAACCGAAATCTATGTTTATATTTATGAGCTAACTTTTTTACCCTCATCCGTTCATTAAGATGTGGGAACCCTCTTACATTTGACACCACATCCGAGCGCCGACGTGGCACGTCGCTTCTGGGCCACGACCTAGCAACCCTCACATATTTTTCACTACACTCGAACTCCAATGTAGCGCGTCGCTCAGTAGGGAACGCCCCAACGAAATTCATATTTTGACTCATGTCATAATATGTGTAATGTTTTACGCTAGCTGTCACCGGCTTACCACAACCCTCCTTTATCCTAGCTTGGGACAGGATAAAGGAGCCCAGTTATATCATGTTATGGAATAGTCAGATAATATTTATTGATGTGAGAGTCCCAATTATATAGAGCCAATTGGTTAGTACTCATGGATTTAAACCCAATAAGCCCAATAAGCCTAAATAGAACACCAATATGAATATTTCATATTTTCAAAATATGAATGAGCAACACAACGGCTATATGAAAACAAAAAGTCACGTGATTTTGATGTCATATACCTATGGATTAATCGTTCAAAAATTGAACATCGGTAAATTTTCAGAAAATGGATGGATTTGTAGGTTGGTGAGCCATAGATAAATGACAACATAATCATATGTTTCCTGTTTTTAGAGGTTTATGTATGGTTGATCATATCAACTAGTATATGTTGAGTGCTCTGCTATTAATTTGAGGGTAATGGTATTCGCACATCGATTACTATTGATGTAGCCTGTCCTAACTCATTGACCCCCCTTTGAGACCTCCAAAACCCTATTATGGCCCACCTCAAGTTAGCGGTCCAAATTGTTCAACATGTTCTCCATATTATTGAATCTTGGTGGATGAAAAATGGTTGAATTTAGAGACCTCATTGTTCATATGATTATAGAATTAAATATTGAAAAACTATTTACTGTGCATAGGACGTAAATTTTCTTCTACAGCAGAAAAACTATACGTTCCTCATGTTTTTATTCCCTTTGGGTCCCAATGTGTTGTTTCCATCCCATAGGGTTCATGCACTCCAAAACTATAAATAATTACTGATAATGCATCTATTCAGGGGTTGGATTGGAGGTGTTTACTAAAAAAATTTTTGTATGCGAGAAAAAAACCTAGAGACTAACGATCTCCCTTTGAGATCGGGCATCACAGCTAAAGAAGGATGCCTAGTGGTTATTGACTTGATAATTTCTTCCAACGCTCGAATATTGAGATTTAAATTCAAGAAGTCAAAGGGAGAGTCAGAATACTGGAGATTTCATGGTCTACCTGTTTAGGGTTTCAGATAGTGCTTATATCTTAGATGTCTGGATGTTTTGGGTATTTTTCTTAGATATTACTTCATTTCCTACTTTTTTTTCTTGTAGCAAACTTGGTGTCGTTAACTCCTTGCTAGAATAATTATCCCAGATGAAATGCATGGTTTTATCGTGATCTTGGAGTAAAGTGGGAGATTGTGGTGACATGAGCGGATCTGGGATGGTCTTTGTTGACCTAAGATGGTAGTAATAGATCTTAAATAGCTTTAGGAGGTCTCAGATTACTTGAGGGGTCCCAGGCGACCCAATAGGTTTTAGAATTAAATATTTAATGTCTCCCAAGAGGTCTTGGACTTGTTAGGTCTGGTCAGCTAAGGTGTGATTTCTATAAGTTGTTTTATGATTGAGATTTATAATCTTTCTTTCTTGTATTTGGACTTGACATTACTTAATTATTGACCAAATATTCACACATTTTAATGCTTCTAGATACGTTGAAGTGGGCACTTATGTAACGTACGAATGAGGAAGTACGTTACATTTCTTTCAAAGATTAGGACATCGTCTATATAAGCTATAGTGAAAATGTCAAAGGGTTTGATTATCTCGTCCAAAATTCTTTACCGGGATCCGCATGCCGATACCACTCGTCAACGGAAAGAGTTCAATTTCTATGCTTGCCAATCATGAGGAACCGCTCTTTCGTCTTCACGCTAAAATAAGCCATGATTACCCGGCCATAGTGAGGAAAGGCGTGACTTGCTAATCGATACCGCATACCTACTTGATCGCCCCTATTCTTGTCAGCTTCTGATGGAAAGCCCCTCGCTTAAAAGAAGTTAGTAGGACAGTCGAATCACTTTTTGAAAACCTAACAACTTTACGTGGGAAGGTGGCAGGGAGGTTTCTATTAGCGGGTCTTTATTCAATTCTGAATGGCAGGCTGCAGGTTTCATTCATGATCGGTCGGCGGAACAAAGGAGAATGGATATCCCGAGATGAGACATTCTTTGATGAACGAGCAGATTGAGCCCTCTATTTCTCATCCTTCCATATCTTGTCCCATAGTGGGTCAATAAAATTTTTTATTAGTCCTATCAATAGAATGATACAAGTAAATTGATTCTGACAATCCTGAATTTTAGTGCATCTGTGTTACCATATTTATTATCTATGTTAAACTTTTTGCGAACTTAGATTATTTTTTTTTAAATTTCATGTCTAGAGTTGGATATCCATATTTACATCAGATTTCCTTTTCATATGGGTGAATCCAAATTCTGATTAATTTACAATTATGTTGTTAAAACTCTTTTATGTTAATGTTCATAAAATATGGCAGGTGAGGGAAGTAATTGGTGTTACACTTTTTGTATTGTGTTCAGACATGCGGCTATTTTCAATATCTGGTCACAGTCATGTACAAGAGGAAGATATGGTTGAGTCACTTCAACGGGAAGCTTGGGCGAAGACTATAATAGAAGCAGCCTCTGCTTCTGCAGTGAATAGCCAAAGTGCAAATCAATTTGAAACTATGGAGACAGCGACAGATATAAATCATGAAAATGGCTGTGCAACAACTGAATCGCAACCAGATGTTAAAAGAATGGAAACGGTATCTGTTATACTGTTACTTTTTAAGATTGTTTACTTAATTGTGCTAATATTTTTATCAATTTTTCTTTTCTTTATCTTATTGCAGATCTTTCATTTCATTATTTCTTCTTTGAAATCTGGACGATCCTCGTTTTTGATGGACTTGGTTGTTGGACTTCTTTATCCAATTATTTCCTTACAGGTATGTAAAGCTCCATGGAGTTTGTAATGCTGCTTAATTTTTTTCCTACATTTTTTCCAATGATTCTAATGCCTTTTCCTATTCATCTTATTTTGGATTTTATAACTTTCTAGTATGTGTCATAACATGATTTTATTGGATATTTAGATATTAAAATATAAATGTTTATTTATGTCTATGTTGGGTCATACCTTGACCACTAATTTCTTGGTACTAAAATGAGAGAGCATCAACTTTTCATGTATTAAGTCAATTTATTTTGGAAAAAAATGAACATGCCTACTACCAGTTTCTATGGCTGATAGCGGAAAATGCAGTTTGCTGATAATCAACATCCATTAGACGGCGGCGGCATCATGCATGTTGGTTTGTTATTGCAAGCTGGACAGAATAGGGGTTTGCCATATTACTTAGCATGCGATTCAGAGGTGGCCAGTGGGGAAACCATTCTTGCTGGTATGCCATCTAAGTTCATTGAAACCGAGTAGTAATCCTCTGAAGAACTAGAAATAGACTAGAATGACAAAATATAATGACGTTTTCGTATTAGGGAATTCTGTTTGTCTACGAGTCATGATAGTATACGAATTGAAGTTGTCCCTGTTAATCTAGTTTGAAATATAATATGAAGATATAATATGCATTTTCAGAAGTTATTAACATTGCTAATGATGCCTGGCTCAGTGATGAAGGGAAGTGAATAGGTTGCTGAAAGTCCTTGGTTCAAGTCCTGTAAGCTGCTCGCACACACATGCACACATGAAAAGTGACCTATGATTTGACTGTATATATCAAGTTCAAGGTTTATATATCAGAATTGATATCGGTATTGACTGATGATTCATAGTATCGTAATCGACAATATCATATATATCATATCAGCAATATTAGAAATATCGACAATATCCAATAAATCGCATTCTGAGTACCTCAAAATCCGATATGATATATGCAGTATATATCGGTGTTGGTCGATATTTAAAACCTTGATCAAGACCCACACCGTAAAGTATCTATATTCCAAATATCAGTGTGCTTCCAAAACTGACATTTGATGCTAATCAATTTGCATTGTCTAACGGTGGATTTCTTAGTAACTTCATTTGTGGTTGGAATGATGTGGATTTCTTAGTAACTTCATTTGTGGTTGGAATGATCTGAAGTTATTTAACTTAAGTACTTACAAACATATAAGTTGATGTAGATCATATTTATTACTTTTATTCACATTTCACTGGCCCATTGCGTGCTTCTATACTGATAGGATTTGTGGTCCTATGCTCTTGATATAACACTAGCTTGACTCTGATCTATATGCCTATGTCCGGCAAAGGGTTAAAGAGGAGAATTAAAGCAGTTGCTTAAGCTAGTTTATCCTTTTTAAGCAGAGATACATAAATTAGTTAGCTCATTAAGCATGGATTATTCTAGTCACTATTTTCTCTTTGGATGAAGAAGATTAATCTTTCTTTTATAGGCAGAGGGGTTATTTCTTGAGACTCGTAAGAGGTGGACTAGTAAGCTCCTTAGTTTGAGGGGATAAAAACTAAAATTGGAGCCAAGGTTTTAAATATCGTCTATAGCAGATATGTCGGTTGGGAAAATTCCAAACGAATATCGTTATTGGGGAGATATTGGGCATATTTAGCAAATATCATATGTCAATAATGGACTATAAATATACATGTCCTCCTATCCTGAAATAAATATGAATAAGACAGTACATGTATATATTCTATAATGATATATAAAACATCATATATATGCGTGTCTAGGATATACTTATCTCGATAACTTGCATTAAGCAAATGACTGTATAATCACTAAGACAACTCTCCAGAAGGTATACTAAATCCATAATTTTACTATAATTTGATGTAATCTTCTTTATTTTCCTCTACAATTTAAGTACTCAACACTCATAAATCAATCTCTTAAAAAATTGTTAAAGAAAGAAACCATTCGGTTCAAAGTTTAAATAGAGATAATTGTATGCCCAATTTGCTCAAATAATTAAGGAAAGATAAACTAGATTAAATGGGCCAAAAGAATCACCATTGTTTGTCCTGTTGTGTGGGCTGCAGTACGTGGATAATGGTTGATATTTGGTAGCAGTAGCAGGTTGGACTTGATATAACGGTAATTTTTTTTTGTGGAAATGGTAAACACATTGGGATTTTCATTATTGTTGCAACTAGGTGTCTAAATTGCAATTTGGCCGATCTTGCAAGTTGCAATATTGCAGCCGCTATTTAAAATCTTGAATGGGATAAGCGACTCAATTATCTCACTTTTCAGTTTTATATTTTAAATTTAGTTTAGTTCCAACTCCCAAATCCCACAATTTCTTGGGAGATACTCTTGGAGGACGGGTATTTTAGGAGAACAAATATACGTGGCCAAAATATAAATGACTCGTACTCAATCTTTTCTCTCCCCTTTGGAAATTAAGTATTGAAATATTAATAAACATCAATGAATCAATATTTAATGTTCTAGAGGAAATTAATTACATCAACATTTTTGGGATAGTTAATTAAATATGTTTTGCTGATTTATAATAAGGGTTTGACCAGGATGCTATTGTTGCCAGAGATGTTTGACTAGGTTAGTCGAAGCCAATATTAAGCAGACTATGATTGGACTCGATATGAACTCAAACAAATTGCAACAGTGAGAACATGTCGCCATGATATAGAATTTTGGGTAACCTATAGTGTTAGAAAACAATGTAATATGCGAAGAATACGTAACGATTTATGAGGTTTTGTTGAGATGGTTCTCTTCGTCCTTGGGGAAAGAGTTGGTTACCCGACTAGATCTTTTATATTTTGATGAATTACAAATCATTTAGAGGCCTTTCCTCTCTTTTCTCTCAAAAGTTAGTCTAATATCTTGAATTTCGAGTCATGAATCAACAACGAAGTGTCTGTCCCCTCTCCTTGGTGGATAGGGATATTTATAGTAGCTGGCAATTCAGTTGTGATAGAAATTATGATTGAAATAGGACTCTTACCTCTGCGTCCTGAGGTAAATTTCCTTATAATGATAAGATTTAGTTTCTTCTAGATTGGTTTCCTTGTCTTTGAAGAAGTCCCTTCCCTTATCTAATAATAATTCAGATGAATAACTGATTTATCATGATTGAAGATAGAGAATTGTGTTCTAGCCTGACTCTTCATAGAGGGAGGAATGCATGGTGATCTCATAACTCCTTTATCATTAGCGAGTTAATTCTTCGTATAAAAGTTGTTGACTTGATACTCAGAGTCAATATTGTATATGGGCTTTGGCTTTGTGGGATTTTAACTATGGGCGTCGTCCAACTATTTTCTGTAATAATAGCAATGAGAATTGAAACTTGATCCTACCAAGTTGTAACTGTAGGTTAGGGCACCAAAGATCAAAATCAAACCATATGGATGTGATCTTATTACATTTATATTCGAACTACAAAAAAATTCTGATTTAAATATGTTTAACCTGTTAATTCTGACCTTACATTGTTTATGTTTCATCGTGTTGTTTTAAGCTGTTCATATTATAAGGTCTTCTGTCAATTAGTAAACTTCTTCAAATCATATAAACGTTTGTATTTAGGATATTTAAATATTTTTTAAATAAACCGGCAGGTGTAAGCCCTCTGTGTTCCATTAGCAAGTAGGTAACAGAACCATACAAAGAGTAACATAGTACGATCACTTATATGAGCGATTCTCATAATACATTAGTTGCCCAAAGTCCAAAAAAAGAAAGAAACGAAAAGAAATAAATGATACATAGAAGCGGCAATAGGTTCAGTCAGCTGTGCTTCTTATAAAGATTCTTTCTCCATGTCTTACTGGATCAAGTGTGGTCAGGAGAATTCAGGTCATCTTCGGAAGAGCCCCCTGAAATATGTATGCGCTCCTTATCGGATGGTATATCTGTCCAAAGAAAAAAGTCATGCATGATCAAACGAGTGCAAGTATGTATCGAGCAAGCAGTAGAATTAAAAATTCTATTATTCCTCTCCAACCAAATGTTCCAACATAAAGCTGCTGTCAGGGTTCTTGTTTGAATCGACGGTTGGCTAACTAGGCATAATTTCCCCCTATGTGATTTTCTTCCTCCATGTTTAAATTTATTCCAAGACATCTTGCACATCGAATCCAGAGGTGATTAGTGAAGCTACACTTTAGCATTAAGTGATTGGTGGATTCTCCATCTTCACTACAGAGGACACAAAAATTGGGTCCTGACCATCCACGCCTTTGTAATGCTAGCCATGTGAGCAGCGCATTTTTGTGGATTAGCCAAAGAAATATCTTGATTTTCAATGGGCATTTTGTGTTCCATATCCAACATGTGTCCTTAGTGTTGACTCCGCTGTTCATAAACTGCTGATATGTTGATTTTACCGAGAATACTCCGTTCTTATTCCATCTCCATAAGGGTTGATCCTTGTTTATCCCAGGTGGTGTTATTTTATTCAGAAGAATCCTTATCTCACGGATCTGTGATTCCTCTAGTATTGACATTGGATATGTTAGATTCAGTCGCCATCTCGCTCTTCCTCAGTGGGAGGCAACTACTGCATCCTTATCTAAGGATAATTCAAATGTTGCGGGAAACAGGATTTTTAGGGGGAGTTGTGTACACCAACGATCATGCCAGAATGCAATTTTTCGACCGTTTTCCAGTTTAAATTGCAAGCTAGGCCATACGATGTGCTTGGTCTTGATCATCCCTTTCCAGAAGTAGGAGGAGTTTATGGAGGTTCTGTTCGTCGTGGACCATGTATCCCTACGGGAGCAATATTTGGCATGCATGAGTTTCTGAAGGCCTCCCTCAGGGCGAGAGATTAGGTGCCACCACCATTTAGCCATTAGGGATAAATTGAAAATTCTTAAATCTAGAACACCAAGACCTCCCGCAGTCTTTGGCCTGCATACATGCTTTCAAGAAACAAGATGGTATTTATTGGAATTGGCTATCCCATTCCATAGAAATCTTCTTCTAATGTCATCAATTTTGTTTCTTACCCAGCATGGTAGTAAAAAGAAGGACATATAGTATAGGGGGAGAGATGAAAGCACTGCGTTGAGCATAATAACCCTACCTCCTAAAGATAATAGTCCCCCTCTCCAGCAATCCAGTTTCTTTTCGAAGCAATCCAACAGAGGGTACCAATCTTGTTTGGAAAGCTTTCCTGGTTTGATAGGGATACCCAGGTATTTCATTGGGAAACCTCCTCCCTTACATCCGAAGATCTCTAAGATAAAGTTCATAGTAAGGTTCTTATTTCCTAGACAGATTAGGGAACTCTTGGAAAAGTTGATTCTCAGTCCCGACCATGCCTCAAAACAATGTCGTCCCCATTTGATGTGTACTGCCTCACAAAGATTATCTTCTCCAAATATGAGTGTATCATCTGCATTGTCCCCATTGGAGGTTGATATGTGATGTGGACGTGGAGCCTACAAGGCCCTTTATTAGGCCTGCATTTTCCATCTTTCTGAACATCATGTTGAGGCCATTAGCTACAAGAGTAAACAGAAGAGGGGAGAGTGGGTCGCCTTATCTTAACCCCCTCCTGAGCACTATTTCCTTCCCTGCTATCCCATTAACCAATATCTGTGTTTTGGCAGTTGTGAGCCATTCTCTTATCCATGAGACCCATTTTTCTCCAAAACCCCGAAGACGTAAGACCTCGAATATGCAATCCCATTCTACCATATCATATGTCTTCTCAAAGTCGAGTTTGAGAATGTATCCATTCAACTTGGACTTTTTGCAATGGTGAATGATCTCATGTGCTATTGCTACGCCCTCCAATATATTCCTTCCCGCGATAAACCCAGTCTGGTAATCCCCAATCATAGTCTGCAGTTTGGGTGCTAGTCTGTTGGAAAGGATCTTTGTAATGATTTTGATAGAGCAATTCACCAATGCGATGGGTCTGTAGTCCCGGATTCGCTCTACCTGATCTTTCTTGGGTATAAGTGTGATGAGTAAATAATTAATTCTGTCAAGTCTAGTGGAGTTTTGGTAGACTTCCTCGATCACTCTCTTAAGATCAACCCTCATTGTCTTCCAGAAAGTCCTATAAAAGAACATAGGAAATCTATCACGCCCTGGTGCCTTTTCAGGTCCCAATTCCCAAACTGCATGCTTAATTTTTTCGTCTTGGATCTCCATCTCTAATTTGTGTAAGTTCGGGCAGATGGGCCAGGCGTTCCTCTGTATTTGCAACATGAATAGTTTCTTTATTCCAAACAATCTCTTAAAGTGATGATATATATGGTCTTGTAATTGGGGTCCTCGGATAACTCCTTCCTCTGATCGTAATTCATCAATCTTATTGAATCTGCTGTTCATGCAGGCAGATTTGTGAAAAAATGCAGTATTAGCATCCCCTTCCTTTAACTATTTACATCGTGCTCTTTGTTTCCATATTGTCTCCTCGTTTCTATAGATTTCTTCTATATTCTTTCGGAGATCTAGCAATTTAGAGCTCTTTTCTTCATTGAGAAATCTTGTTTCTTCATGTTTCTCTAGATTGTTTATTTCTTCCAGTAATTTATTTTTGCGCTCTTTTGATAAAAGACTGTGTCTTTTCTCCCATCTCCATAATATTCTGCGAAGACGCCGAAATTTAATACATATGTTGCTCATAGCATCTGGTTCCGAGGTCTGTTGCGACCAGCTTTCTTTGACGATTCTATGGACCTCCTCATGCTCTAGCCACCATTTCTCAAAATGGAACCTTCTCTGATGTGTTTGGTGTTCTCTATACTGTAGGCAAATTGGGACATGATCCGAGGTGATGTGCTCAAGTGCTCTGAGATTTGAGAGGGGAAATTTCATATCCCATTCTTGGCAAATTAGTACCCTATCTAATTTTGCTAAATTCGGGTCTTTCCTCATGTCCGACCATGTAAATTGACGGTTGATCAATGGGAGGTCGATAAGTTGGAGAGCTGAGATGACCTCATTGAACATCTCTCTGTCTCGTGGGTGTCGGTCCGTTCCTCTCCTTTCATGAACGAATCGATTGATATTGAAATCCCCTCCTATGATCCAAGGAGAGTTCCATCTGCTCCTTATTTCCCTTAGTTCCTCCCAAAAAAGAGGACGGAAATGGGTGTCATTAGGTCTATAGACTACTGTGACTGTTTGGATCCAACCATCAAACAGTCTCTTCAGCCTTGCTGATAGGGAGAACTGCCCTTCCCATGTATCTATTAGGGTAAACTTGTAGTTATAACCAATTAAGAGCCCACCTGATGCACCACAGGTATTTCCAAACAAACTATGTCAATTTTGTTGTTTCAGAGGACTTCGCGACCATGCGGTGTTTGATTGGGCTACCCAATCCCCTAATATTCCAGAACATACAAATCATTGGATTCTGTTGGGATAACTTCTTCATAACCGTTGGGTATTAAACTCTCGGATTATTCTCTTCCCTATACTTAGTTTTGTCTAACGATCTAAGTTGTGAAAGAATATTATTGGTCTCTATATCCTCCTGTCCCATATCAATATCACATATCTTGGCCGTAGAAATTAACTCAGTATCGGAAATTAATTTGAGTATATCAAAATTTATTTTAGAAGTACCTGGGGCGAGCTCCGTAATGAGTGCTTTGCGTCTGGTAGCTGATATTGCAATCTGGCCAGCGTTATACTGTTGGCCTCCCCTCTTCTCCTCCAGTCTTCTGCTCCTTCTGTTTGGGGTGATTTCAGGAATCATTTGGATTTTGCTTCTCCCCTCTTCCTGTTCTGAATCTCTGTTTGTATCATCTATAATTGGTCATGTGACTTCTTCTTGCCCTGGCTCCTTTATTTGAAGTGCATCCACTAAGGGCAGGCTAAGTTTTCTGGAGTAGTTTATGCTTGGCATGGATACTGGATTGGAACTGAATTTTTTCTGTCTCGTATCCTCTTTGGGAGCCGGGAGGCTGGTCTGCGCCATGTTTTTATGGGTATTTTTGTCTGCTCCCCCTTCATCACGTTCTCTAGTAATTTTGCTATTGTGTCCCGGGCAAAATCTTTGTCTAGGTTTTTGAGATGCGTGAGGAGGCCCAAACAATCACTAGTAGCTGTATTGGAGCAGCCTTCAGTATTCGGGTTCAGAGAGGTCGTTTGGATTTCTTCTATATTTAACTGAGCTTTGTGAGAACTCTCTACTCCAGTGTTTTTATTCTGCATATGGGCCTCTCCTGAAATATTTTGGATTTCCTTGCCTTTAAATTGTACCCCCTTACCCCTGATGCCCGCTTCACTTTCTCTCCCGTTTTTTTTGGAGCCCGAGCCCGATTCTTGGCTCATTAAGTGTGGGCTGGCCTCTTTATCTCCTCGAGCCTCCCACTCCTCTGTTCGCATTAACTCCCTCCCGTCATCGTCTCCTTTCTCCTCCTCGGGCAGTGTGATCGCCTCCTGTCTCCCCCCTGCTCTCCTGATCTCCTTCGAAGCTCCTTCTCCCCTAGTGCCCCGAGTGAACTCCTCTGACCGCTCTGTAGGTCGCGTCAGTTGCATTAAATGTGAATTTTCTCTTCCTCTCTCGAGCTCTGGTCTTGGCTCCTGCCTTCCCCCCTGCTCTCCATCTCCTCACCCATCTCTGAAGGGTCCCTTCGTCCTTCATCCGAGATTTCCCTTTTTGATTGATCCCAATTTGATAGATCTAAGATGAACCTACCCCTAGGGTCTCGGCTGATGATGTGTAGGTTGGATCCTTGTTCATCGATCTCTGAACAACCCAGTTGTAGCTCTGATCCTCCTGCTGCGGGGTGTCCTCGATCTGATCCTTCTGACTGGCTTGCTTGTCTGGGGTTCTTACCCAGCGGTTTCTTCGTGTTGCCGCTCTCAATCTGGGTTTTCTCTCTGAGATCCAGCGGTCCCTTTGGTTCCTCTACACATCCTTTGGGCAGGTTTTGTCCATCTGATCCACGTCCGGGTTCCACCCTCTTCCACGTGAAGCTTCTCCTCGGACCGGCGGGGGGGCAGTGATACTGCATGGCGGTTGGTCGGTTGTACCGGCCACGCCGATTGCAGGTGCTGCTACACCCTCCACCGTGATCGGGAGACTGATCGGAAGTCGACGCTCCGGTGAGGTATGATCTGTCCTGTCGAAATTGCATATAATTTCAATTCTGATCAGGCAAAGAATTTCGCCCGTGACCACATAGAAATTTCGGGGGATTTTTGCAAGGTCTTCGCAACCCACAAGAACCCTAGCAAAGTCTAGACTTTCCCTCTTGGTTGTCTGATCGCTGATATCTATTACATGAGCATATTTGGCTAGTAATTTGCTTATGTCAGTCCTGTTCCAATGGTGCAGAGGGATGCCATGAATTGCTATCCATGCAGTAATAGGGAATGAGTAATTCTGGGCGTCTTCATCCCCTCTCCACCCGAGAATTTTGAATTCGGCCCCGGTTGTTGGGCAAATGATTACTTGTCTGGCTAATGCAATAGCTAGCCTTTCCTTTGATGGGAATTGAGATAAGAGTTTGCATCCTTTCTTATCCAATCTCCAGGGGTGGTTTCTGAATTCAGGGACTAGAGATTTTAGGGTATCTATGATGTCCCTCCCCGTTGGATTGCCTTTTCCTGGGTATATCACCCCTACCGTCCTGTTGAGTAGCTTCTTTTCGGCTATGGCTGAGTCCGATATTGGGATGAAAGCCACTGGCTTTGGTTGTGTGTTCTTTGTGACTTTCTTCAAGATTCTTTGAGGTAGAGCTGCTTGTTGAAATGGTTCTTTGAGTTTCAGTCCACTTCCAGTCCTGGGTTTTCCTTGGACCCCTTCCTTCCTGACCGGTGCTATTGGACACTCTCCAATTCGGTGCCCCAGTACTTTACAGAATCTACATTTGATAAATGGGCATTCATCCTTGAAATGCCCTAGTTTCCCACATATCCAACATGCCTCGGGGCTACTGGGTGATGGATTTCTAGCCGGGGAGTGTTTCCTTTTCTTCCCTCCTCCTTGTTTAATTGTGTTGCGGGATTTGACTGTTTGCCACTTGTTCAGTTGCTCATCTTCTTTTTTGAGAGTAATAGAGGGCTCTCCTCTAGCAGCTACGAGAAGTGCTAGTACTTCTTCTCCAGAGTATGAGTTTTTACAATTGATGTGAGGGTAATTGTTGGGGGAGAGCACCGAAGAAGAAGAGGGATGAACCCTCTTTACCGGCGGCTCTCTCACCACCTCTGACCAGCTCTGTCTTAACTCATGTTTTTCAACTTGATAGGATATATGTTTTCAAATCCTATCATATTCTATGAGTAGAAATGTTATGCTGTACAAGTATCATATCCTAATCATTAATAGTGTCATAAGTGCTATTTATCTCTTGCATTCTCCATTTCACTCATCTCACATTCTCCCACATTATCCTACCATAATATCACATTTTTAATAAAATTGCCCATTAATAAATTATCTCATTTTCGTATTTGAGTCCCAATTTGGGTGTCAACGAGCCAAACTCGAGCAAGCTAGCCTTAGTAGAGCTGACTCGCTTGTTAGTTTAGCCGAGCTCGAGCGAGCTCACTAGGCACTGAATTGAAACGAAAAGCTTGGGAACAGTTTGTTTGTCCAATGACTCTTAGAATTAGCCTTTTGATATTGATCCAAAATACTTTAAATAGAATATTTGGAGAAATAATAAGTGGTTTCTAAAGCAAAAGTTGAATTTTCAGACTTAAACTTAGTATTTTATTTCACGAGTAAGTCATAAATTATGCATCTTATCTTTAAAGTGTCACATAATTTTAAGAAATGTATACATATCTACCATATCTATTTTATGTTGGGCAGCAGGCCCCACAAGAACTAATAGCCACAAATACAATATAACAAATACAATCAAGAAAATAACTGAATAAGACAAGAGGCACAAAAACTTACGTGGTTCGGTCAATGTGACCTACGTCCACGGCCGGAGAAGGATCAAAAATTTCACTCTTTGTGGAGAATACAAATACAAATGCAAAAGTAGTATTTTGGGTATTTGTATGTTTTGGGTGTGTTTTGGATGAGAGGAGAGGGCTCAATTTATAACCCTCTCCCCCCCTTCATTTCCTATTCCTAAGCAATGTGGGACTAAAGGCCACACTTAACAAATCTCCACCTTGGCCTTGGCCCGAACAATTTATGGCTTACTCCATCTTCTCCGGCAATACCCCAACGGACTGAATCACCACCTCTGAATGCCAGTCAAGTCCAAGCACTGCTTGAACTTATAAACAGGAAGAGCCTTCGTAAACATATCGGCAGGATTGTCCTTAGTACTGATTTTCTGAACAAGGACCTTCTTCTCAGCAATGATATCACGAATGAAGTAATACTTCACATCAATATGCTTCGTCCTCTCATGATACATCTGATCTTTAGTCAAGTGAATTGCACTTTGACTATCACAGTAAATGGTAATAACCCCTTGCTATAGAGATAACTCGCCGAACAAACCTCTCAACCACAAAGCTTCTTTAATAGCCTCTGTAACTGCCATATATTCTGCCTCAGTAGTGGACAAAGCCACTACATGTTGTAGAGTAGCTTTCCAGCTGATAGCACAACCTCCAATGCAAAATACATAACATGTGAGAGACCTTCGTTTGTCGAGATCACCGGCATAGTCTGAATCTACAAAACCATTGTCACTATTCACCTCTTGTGGGGCCCACGTCACTATTCATCAAGTGTCATATTTCATAGCCATCATGAAAGTAACAAAGATCTCAATTGAAAAGTTTGATCGGAGTGTCAACTTCGGTATGTGACAACTCAAAATGGAAGCCATCCTTATACAGGATAGATGTGAGTTAGCACTTGAAGGAGAGGAGAATAAGGCACCGGAGATGACGGCGAAAGAATTTACAGATCTAAATAAAAGGGCTAGATCTGCTATTATTTTGAATCTCTCTAACGAGGTTTTGCAGGAAGTCGCCAATGAGAGGACAGCCAAAGGTATGTGGGATCGGTTGAAAACCATGTACATGAAGAAGACGGTGGAGAATCGACTTTATTTGAAACAAAAGTTGTATATGTTGAGGTTGATAGAAGGTACATCTATACTCTCTCATCTTGATAAATTTGATTCCATTATTATGGATTTGGAGAATGTAGATGCTAAGATTGAGAATGAAGATCAAGCCATTTTATTGTTATGTTCCCTTCTCCAGTCCTTTAAACATTTTCGGGATACTATGATTTATGGAAAAGATTCAGTCTCATATGATAGTATTAAATCTGCATTAAAATCTAAAGAGCAGATTGATAGGGACATCACAGGGGAGACTAGTGATAGTCAAGCAGAGGGATTATTTGTTCGGGGTAGATCTAAAAATAGAGACCCTAGTAGTAGTAAATCCAAAGGAAGGTCAAAATCCAGACATAACAATTTGATTTGTAATTATTGTAAGAAAAAGGGGCACATTAAGGCTAACTGCTATAAATTGAAAAATAAGGAGAAAAATGTACAAAATAGCAGTGTCACCACTGAAGCTAGTATAGCAGCAGATGAGAATGAAGGAACTATATTAGTAGTAACAGATAATAAAGTCAAGTCTAATAATGAGTGGATCTTAGATTCGGGTTGTTCTTACCACATGAGTCCCAGTAGGGAATGCTTCTCCACATATGAACCTGTTGATGGTGGAGTTGTTTTGATGGGCAACCATGCTGCCTGCAAAGTTGTTGGTAGAGGTACAGTTCGAATCAAGATGTATGATGGCATTGTCCGAACACTCACTGATACTAGACATGTTCCAGATTTGAAGAAAAATCTCATCTCTTTAGGCACTCTCGATGTTCTTGGGTGTAGATATTCAGCTGAAGGTGGAGTTTTGAAAATTTGTAAAGATGCTCTTGTACTGATGAAAGCTAAAAGGTCTGGAAGTTTGTATATTTTGCACGGATCTACTGTCACAGGTACTGCAGAGGTCTCTACATCCTCAGATGTTGACATTACCAGATTGTGGCACATGCGGTTGGGACACATGGGTGAGAAAGGCTTAACGCTGTTAAGCAAGAAAGGCCTACTTTGTGGTCAAAGTACTGGTAAGATGGACTTTTGTGAGCATTGTATTTTTGGGAAGCAGAAAAGGGTTAGTTTCAATTCTCCCGTTGTCCATAAAACAAAAAGTACTTTGGACTATATTCATTCTGATCTTTGGGGGCCATCTCGTGTTCCTTCTAAGGGTGGTGCCAGGTATATGTTAACTTTTATTGATGATTATTCCAGGAATGTTTGGGTGTATTTTGTTAAGAATAAAAGTGATATTTTTTTAACCTTTAAACAATGGAAGGCTTTGATTGAAAAGCAGACAGGAAAACACATTAAGCGGCTGCGGACAGATAATGGCTTGGAATTCTGTAGTACAGATTTCAATGAGTTTTGCAAGAATGAAGGAATTGCTCGGCATCACACTGTCAGGATGACGCCTCAACAGAATGGTGTGGCCGAGCGCATGACCGAACTCTTTTGGAACGAGCTCGGTGTATGATCTCAAATGCTGGGTTGACAAATGATTTCTGGGCAGAAGCCATTGCTACGGCGTGCTACATTGTCAACCGTGCTCCAAGTGCTTCTATTGATTTCAAGACTCCAGAGGAAGTTTGGTCAGGTACTCCTGCTGATTACTCTAATTTAAGAATATTTGGGTGTTCTGCTTATATGCATGTTAATGAGGGAAAGTTAGAGCCTAGGGCTAAGAAATGTATTTTCCTCGGTTATGCTTCTGGAGTGAAAGGATACAGATTATGGTGTCCTGATCCCAAATCACCTAAATTTGTAATTAGCAGAGATGTTACATTTGATGAATTATCTATGTTGTATCCTAGAAAAGAGTCTTGTCATCCTTGTAATTCAGAAAAGGGTGATAGTACTCAGAAGCAGGTGGAGTTGGAGATTGGAAATGCAAGTCCTTCACAAAGAGTCTCTACGAGTCAAAGAGATCAAGTTGATGAACCAGATCTTGATGAAGCAGTAGAGGAATATTCCATAGCCAGAGACAGACCAAGAAGAGAGACTCGACCACCACAAAGGTATGAAGATTTGTTGCATATGCTTTATCAGTGGCACAGGAAACAGGTGGAGACGGTGAACCTTCCACCTATTTGGAGGCAATTCAGAGTGCTGATTCAGAAAAGTGGCTGGTGGCTATGAATGAAGAAATGGAATCTCTCCACAAGAATTGTACTTGGGATCTTGTGAAGCCGCCGAAGGGAAAGAAAACAGTTGGTTGTAAATGGGTCTTCAAGAAGAAAGAAGGTACTTCAGGTGTTGAAGATGCAAGATATAAGGCACAATTGGTCGCAAAGGGCTACAGTCAGGTACGAGGTGTTGACTTTAATGATATTTTCTCACCCGTTGTGAAGCATAGCTCTATTCGTGTATTGCTTGCATTGGTTGCCATGTTTGATTTGGAGTTAGAACAGCTTGACGTAAAGACAGCTTTCCTACATGGTGAATTAGATGAACAGATTTATATGAAACAACCTGAAGGTTTTGAAGTTGAAGGAAAAGAAGACCATGTTTGTTTGTTGAAGAAATCCCTGTATGGACTGAAGCAATCTCCAAGACAGTGGTATAAGAGGTTTGATTCATTTATGTTGGGTCATGGTTTCTCTAGGAGCAGGTATGATAGTTGTGTTTACTTCCGGGAGTTAGATGATGATTCATTCATTTACTTGTTGTTATATGTTGATGATATGCTCATTGCGGCCAAGAATATTGTGGAAATTCACAATTTGAGGGCCTTATTGAATAGTGAATTTGAAATGAAAGATTTAGGAGCAGCGAAGAAGATTCTTGGCATGGAGATCAAACGGGATAGAGGAGTTGGCAAGTTATACCTGACCCAAGAAAATTACCTCAAGAAGGTTTTGGAGAGATTTGGCATGAAAGATGCCAAACCAGTTAGTACTCCTCTTGCTAGCCATTTTAGACTATGTGTTGCTCAATCACCAAAGTCAAAGGAAGAGGAAGATTATATGGCACGAGTTTCTTATTCTAGTGCCGTTGACAGTATGATGTATTCAATGGTATGTACTCGTCCCAATATATCACAAGCAGTTAGTGTTGTTAGCAGATATATGGCCAATCCTGGCAAAGAACACTGGTAGGCTGTGAAGTGGATTCTCAGATACTTAAAAGGTATGTCAATCACTTGTTTGGAGTTTGGACGTTGCAATAACACCTTGGTTGGTTTTGTAGATTCAGACTATGCCGGTGATCTCGACAAACGAAGGTCTCTCACATGTTATGTATTTTGCATTGGAGGTTATGCTATCAGCTGGAAAGCTACTCTACAACATGTAGTGGCTTTGTCTACTAGTAAGGCAGAATATATGGCAGTTACAGAGGCTATTAAAAAAGCTTTGTGGTTGAGAGGTTTGTTCGGCGAGTTATCTCTACAGCAAGGGGTTATTACCATTTACTGTGATAGTCAAAGTGCAATTCACTTGACTAAAGATCAGATGTATCATGAGAGGACGAAGCATATTGATGTGAAGTATCACTTCATTCGTGATATCATTGCTGAGAAGAAGGTCCTTGTTCAGAAAATCAGTACTAAATACAATCCTGCCGATATGTTTACGAAGGCTCTTCCTGTTTATAAGTTCAAGCAGTGCTTGGACTTGATTGGCATTCAGAGGTGGTGATTCAGCCCGTTGGGGCATTGCCGGAGAAGATGGAGTAAGCCATAAATTGTTCGGGCCAAGGCCAAGTTGGAGATTTGTTAAGTGTGGCCTTTAGTCCCACATTGCTTAGGAAGAGAAAATGAAGGGGGGAGAGGGCTATAAATTGAGCCCTCTCCTCTCATCCAAAAACACACCCAAAACATACAAATACCCAAAATACTACTTTTGTTTTTTGTATTTGTATTCTCCACAAATAGTGAAATTTTTGATTCTTCTCCGGCCGTGGACGTAGGTCACATTGACCGAACCACGTAAGTTTTTGTGCCTCTTGTCTTATTCAGTTATTTTCTTGATTGTCTTTGTTATATTGTATTTAGTTCTTGTGGGGCCTGCTGCCCAACACAACCTTTAGTTGTAGCTCTGCATTGATTAATAGGAAAAACAGTTTGCTCTTATCTTGTTTATGGATAAACCAGTATTACTTTCCAGAAGGCTAAATTAGTTGTCGAAAAATGATGCACAGTCAAGTCTCAAGAAATGACAGCAAAGTTATATCATACTCAAAGTAGGAATCAGGAAATAAAGTTAGCCATTCGTGTGATTGGACAGCTGTGGACACACCTGATGCTTACTGGCATCAACCAAAATCTGTTGCAGCCCTCGTATAACATGGATGGATTTTAAATAGAGATACAATTTCAAGGTCATGTGTCTTCCATTTGGAATTCCATTGATGTGATTTATAGCATGTCAACTTGTGCAGTGCAGAGGAGTGCATTTGCATATGTTACTGTTTGTGTAGAGTTGATTGTGGGATTTCAGATCAAATGACAGTGTTGCTTATTGATGATGGTTTTGACCTTTTATTGGCAACAGACACACATTCATACTCTCAAATTTGGAGAAAGTGCAAATTTGGAAGAATATCGAGAAACTACTAGTAGATAGCCAAGTTGAGGTGAGTCCAGAACAAGTTTTTTCTCTCTCCTTACAGTGATTCCTATCCCATTTATGTTGGTAATTACTTGTTAAGTTTCAAATCTCAACATGAATTAAGGTGAGGGAGCATGCTGCTGGGATTCTTGCGAGTTTACTTAAGGGTGGGGATGAGGAGCTAGCTAGGGATTTTCGTGGTCGGGCATATTGTGATGCGCAGTCAACTCTCAAGAGACGAAAACAAAGGTAAAGTTATGTTCATATGCTTTTTGTGTCTTGTTTCATTTTCAGCTTCATATAGAGATTAAAATGAAAGCTAATAGTAGCTTTTAATGAAGATATAATGCTTCAGTTCTGATATATTTGGATGAAATGGAAATTGACTAGAAGAACATCTAATGCAGAAAATCAAGTTCTGATCAATCTATTGCTTCTGTGCATGGTGCTGTTCTTGCTTTGGCTGCTTCTGTACTATCGGTTCCATATGATATGCCAAGGTTTGTTGGGTGCTTGTACTTTTTGTAGCTTGTCCTACTGCTTATCACTAATCAATTTTGTTGCAACGGATCATGGCGGTTCTTGGATTCCAGTTCTATTGTCATTTGCTTTGCTAATGAGTTTTTCGTCTTCTAAATTTTCTCTTGAATTTTTTTTATTGTGCATATGTGGTCTACACCTCGGAGGAAATTTTACATAATTTTTTCACAGAATTAATATTTTTTGTTAAATTTTTCTGGTTAAATCAGTTCTCAGAAGAACAGATAGGATACACTTCTGGGGGTGTTTGGAAAAGGAAACACAGTGGAGTGTATCAATTGTGGGGCTTGTGTGCCCCTTATGGTGTTTTTTAGGTGGTGTGGGATTTCTTTCTTCCTTTTTTTTTTTTGAACATCCCCATAAGCTACTGCTGATTTATTAATAAATGTTGCGCGCGCACATGCATGGTTTGAACAAAGGCCGTCGATAGGGACAATTAAGGCAAGATTTTATTAGGATTTCAATTTTAGATGTGATTAGATTTTATTTTATTTTGTTTAGATTTGATTTGATTTTGTTTGCACTTGTTGTGCATAGAGTTTTTTGTATGTTTTATAATCATGTTTTAGAATAATGAAGAGTGAATTGTTTTTGAGAAATATATTTTGAGAGTACGTGACTTGCTATTCTTAAATCTTTTTTTTTTAGCGATTCATGTGACAGTAGACGGGCAACTTACCTGAGTATGAGGCTTGAATCTTCTCAAAATCCCTAATTTTATAACCAAATCTCCTACATCAAATTTGATATCAAAGCTTAAAATCGACTTCATATTCCATCTCTTGTCTTTTTTGGAAAATTAAAAAGAATAAAAAAAACATCAAAAAAATTCCAAGAATTCATCAGCATCTTCATCAATAGATCTCCCCTTCGCCATCAACATATCTCTTCTTCATTATCATCGTGGATCACCTTCGACAACAATTCAATCCCCCTCAACAGCAATAGCCACGGAGATCCATGCCATCTCCAACTCTCGACACTAACAACATCTTCAAAACCAGCATCGCCTCAATCATTGTTGTCATCAACCACTAGTCCAACTCCAGTAAACAACCAACCACCGCAACATCAACAAATCATCATCACTCATTCGTTGACTCGCCAAGCAAGCCACCTCATCTGCTGTTGACTCCATGTTCTATTGACTCCATGATTGAACCTCATTCAGCCACTATCCCACTCAAATTCTAGATTTGCTCGCTTCGGATTAAATCTGTTCATCCCAAGTATTATTTCGTCAGAACCGACATCCACCACCACTCTGGTAGCCCCATCGAGCTCCTCTTCTCCACAGTCCGTCGTGCATGATTCAGTTGACTATGGTTAAAGATCAATGCTCGTCGACTGTCCTAACTTCGATAGCCGGCTATCTACAACTAATCCCATCGCTGAATCTGCAAGTGATCAAGTCTTCGACTCATTGCTCAAATTGCCAAATCCGCCTTCATCTCGAAGCAACACCACCACCTGATCTCTCCTCGTTCATCCTCGGCCGGCCAAAGCCCTCTTCCATCAAGTTCTGGCAACGGCTCGCCCTCGTCCAATTCTCCAACGAACTTGTTCCTCATCTACATCTCTAGATCCACTGCCAATTGTACAACCACTGTCATTCCTCGACCAGATTGCCACCACCGCCTTCGCCTGACATCACCATCTTCTTCCAACTTTGCCAACGTATTAGAAGTTGGGTTCTCTAAGATCCAATCTCATTTGGATCCATCTCCTTTTGAGTCATCGACTCCAAATTGAATTGAAATCAAACCCAGATTCAATGATCAGCACCCAATCTGAAATCAATTTAAATTCAATTAGTTGTTGGGTGTTGCAGTTTTAGAACACTACCAGCTTGTAGATCAACACACCTGTTAAGCGGTTTTTGAGCTGTTTTGAAGTCTGTTTGGTATCTTATTCGCATCTGGTTTGATCCAAAATCCAAATTTGCATCTGTGAATATTTTGGATATTTTCTAGACTTTATGCATTGAAATTTTGGAGTTAAATGTTATGGGATTCAGAAAATATATCAATATACTGATTTCAAACAAGAGGAGCGATGTTTAATAAGATCCAAACTTTTTTACGGTTTTAATGATCGTGATGGTTATAAAAATTGGGAGAACCATTTAGAATAATTTTTCCCTTACCTTTCTCTGATTTCAGAGCAAAAATATTATTATACTCAATTAAAGTTGTTTAGAGAAACTTTTGATGATGCATAGATATCTTGGAATTTTGTCCAACTTGGAGTCTCTTGCAAGTTCATCTTCGTGCATGGTATGAAGTATTTGTGCATGTCCAACTTGGAGTCTCTTGCAACTTGGAGAAACTTTTCTTTCATAGTATTCACCAAAATCTTTTAAGGTCAAACAACAATATTCTAAGTATGAAGGAGAAAGACACTCCGCTTACTAGTGTCCCCGATCAAGTATTCTACTTTTAGAGAATTTTGGCATTATTACCAGTGCACCTCGAATAGTCAAAATATCGACATTTTTGGTTCCTGGGAGTGTAAGTGATATTATGGTTGAGACTGAATCCAACATAGATATTGTCACAAATCCAAAGTTTGACGATGAGATTTTTGAGTCTAAGCTGCCATTGTTAGAAGGCGTTGTTGAGTCATTGCTAGTAGAAGAAACTTTCTTGTAGCTTTTTGACACATTTGGAGATCTTTTGATATGAAATACTAAGCTAATATTGTTGTTTTTCCAGTTGTGAGATTCTCCTTATCTAAGAGATTGTCTTATGACTATAATCCTTAAACATGCATGTATATAGGAATTTTGTTTTATTTTGGTGCAAAGAATATTGAAGCCTATTCGTCAATACTGAGATAATGATTTGATACTCTATGTTACATTTTCGGATCATATTTTCACAGTCAAGATTATTTCATATGACAAGATCAAGTTATAATGGGCATTTCAGAAACAATTATGCCTTCTTTGATCACCAGTGGTGAATAATTTCAAGCAGGAGAGAACTAATGGGGACAATTAAGGCAATATTTTATTAAACTTTCAATTTTAGATGTGATTTAATTTGGTTTTATTTTGTTTAAATTTGATTTGATTTTGTTTACATGTGGTGCACGTAGAGTTTTTTTATATATTTTGTAATTATGTTTTAGAATAATGAAGAGTAAATTATTTAAGAGAAATATACTTTGAAAGCATGTGACTTGGTACTCTTAAATCTTTCCTATAGTGATTCTTGTGAGAGTTGGCTTACGATTCGCCTGGATGTGAGACCCGAATTTTGTTTTTTCTTTTTATCTCCAAATCTTTAATTTCATCCTCAAATCTCTACCAAAAATCCTAATTTCTCTTCCGTCCTTCGTCAAATGGCCTTGACTCTTGGATTTCCCATTATCGAACCCTAATTTTACCATTGTGCCTTTCCCATTATCGAACCCTAATTTTACCATTGTGCCTGGCCTCACTTGTAGTTGTAAGATTACAATAGCACCAGCAGCTATGCCTGTTTCTCTCAAGTATGTGGGGTAGCTATATGAACTAAAAGAGAAATACGCTGGATTAATCACATAATTGATTCTGTCGAGCAATATGTCTTCATCTAGGCCTTTAACTTCCATTTTTTTTTTTTTTTGTGTTAGTTGTAAAGGAGGTAATTATCTAAAGGCAAGTCCTCGTTTGGTACTGATGTCAGATCTTCCAGTTTCTGTTTATAGCATCTACAATCACAATTTGCCCTCATATTAATTATTATATCCACAATACTATGTTATTATTTATCTGTTGAAGTTTTTCACCGGATGTTTTGAGTGAAGCCCATAGCCTGGTCTTGAACCTGGGGCTACCCATTACCCAACCTCCAATTTACCAACCACTGAGCTGGCGTCACTGGAAAGTATAAAGTTATTATATGAAAAAAATGTTCGTGCTTGTTACTGGTTTCAGATCTTTCAGTTTCTGTTTATAGCATCTGCAGTCACACTGTATCCTCGTATTAATTATTATATCCATAATACTCTCTTACTATTTATCTGTAACAATAATCACTGGATTTTTTCAAATTAAGACCGTAGCCCTGTCTTGAACTTGGTACCTCATATTACCTAATCCCCCACTTTACCTTTGAGCCTGGCCTCACTGGCAATCGTAAAGTTATTATATGCAGAAATTATACAATGACAAATCCTCGCATTTGTTACAATTATCAGACCTTCCAGTTTCTGTTTATTGCATCTGCAATTACACTGTCCTTATATTAATTATTTTTATCCATAATACTCTCTTAATAATTATCTAAATTATTAACTGGTATTTCTTTTCCGTAGTGTTCTAGGAGTGTTAAGTAGTTGCAGTTATGTGGATTATCTGTCCAATTATAAATTTCACAAGTATTATTGTTCTAACACATGCTTATATATTTCTAAGGCCGTAGGTTATTGAAAAATGACGCTAGTTGTTTCTTTATATTTTTATTTTTCCTGTGATGCTAGTTGGTTCTGCTACTTTTCGTACTATTACCTGTCACAAGCTTGTTTTGTAATGAACTTGGAAGTAAAACTTTCTGATTTTCCTCTTTCTTCTCCAATCTTTGGTCAATTTCTTTCTGGAAAATTTTAATCCTATAACTTAATGGACCTTTTCCTTTTGTTGAGTTATTTTCGGATAATCTTTTCTGGTAAAGTTCAGCCTTAAATTGTTTGGTCACAATCCTTGCAGCTGGCTTCCTGATCATGTTACTTTGTTAGCCCGGTTCATCAGCGAGCCATCCCCTGTGAAATCTACTGTCACAAAAGCCGTTGCCGAGTTCCGACGAACTCATGCCGATACATGGAATATCCAAAAAGATGCTTTCTCTGAAGAGCAATTAGAGGCAACGCTCTATACTCCATCCTCTTGCATCCTTTTTTTTAATTCAATAATTTCTATTTCAATTTTGTAAACTGATATTAAGGTTACTTATTCTTGCAGGTCGTGGCTGATACTTCTTCTTCTTCATACTTCGCTTAAACACACAGATTAGATTCTTGTACTATCATAGAAACAGACAGGTGTAATGAGAAAACTAGAGTTACTGTGTCGAATTCTGTCAATAGTCTACAAAAATAAGCTGCTTTTTTCCTTCTTGCCTACTTTCTCACTGGCTTGTACTTGTTCGTCTTATATTTCTTAATGTGAAATTAGCTTTTATTTTGACAGCATCAGTTTAATTTAATTAAACAATGGGATTCATGAGGTCATCAGACAAATCCCATAAAATACAGTCGGAGGTGAACATTCCGGCGTCCACCTTCCTCCCTCCCTCCCCACAGTCAGCCTCCTCGCCATCTCTGTCATCTTGTTTCTCATGCAATGCATTGCTGTGCAGCTCTGCGGCACCAGCACCTTCAGTGCACGTGCTGCCGGTGCACATGCTCTGGCTCCAAGCTGACCCCTCACCATCATTGCCATATGATGATGGTCCTCCGAACCTAAATCCATCTCCCATGGTCGGATACATGCTAGCGCACATTGCTGCAAGGCCATCTGAGGGCTCTTCGTCTGTGGCCATCAAGCCCCAGCCCTTATCGGAAACAGGCTCCTGCATGATGGCCCGGGAGAGTCCAAGCTTGATCTTCTGTATGGTGTCTGCCTTGTCTTCCATGGGGCTCATAGTATGCTGGTAGGCCATGGCTGCTGTGGCATCAAGATTACTGATAACCGACGGTGCCTGGGGAATTCTGGCGCCAAAGTTAACGTGTTTCTTGGTGAGGAGATGGAGCATCTCGTCCTTGAAGCAGCCCAGTGCTGCTTCAGCGAGGTGAGCAACTTGGGGTGGTGGAAGTGTGGTAGCTATCTCGGCCATGAGGTTACGGGGTCGATCCCCATTCCCGACAGCTTCTTCTTCAGCTTCGTGTTCCAGTGATTCTTGACATCATTGTCAGTTCGGCCTGGAAGCTGCGCAGCTATCAGTGACCGCCTGCAAGAGCAAAGAACAACGGAGAGTTTAACACACACACACACACTGATTATTTAAACTCATTCTCCCATCCATGGGTGTGATAAAACACCTGTTTCCGACCACTGAGTGGAGCTTGACGATTGCCTGCTCCTCAGAATCGGAGAATTCGCCATGTTTGAGGTCCGGCCGGAGGTAGTTGCTCCACCGGAGCCGGCAGCTAGCTCTTCCCACATCTCTGAAGGCCTGGAGAGAAAATAAGAGGATCTAATCAGTACTGCTAGCATATTAAAGCAATATCATAAAATATGGGCATGTGGAAATATTTTTAATGCTTTACCGGCATTTTTGGGAATAAGGCGCCAGTTACGGGTGCCATGTAGTGCGATGTATGAGGAGAGCTTGTTATCTTCTTCAGGTGTCCACTGGCCTCTCTTAACATTATCCTTCTCGCAGCAAGGAATCCTCCCCATCTTTATTATCTTTTTCAATTAGAGAAGAATACTAGAATTGAGGAGACAATGATAAATGGTATGATTAATATACACAAGCTGAATTAGGAGGAGAAAAAGGGGATGAATTTGATAGGGTTCACGTGTGGGTGCATGGAGGCCCAAGCAGCATGATTTGAATAAAGAATTCAACGCCCGTTGAGCGTGAGCCCAGGGGCAGGTTGCTCACCCACAAGGCACCCGCAGGTCAACTCTCTCAGTCTCTCTCTCTCTCTCCCCTCTCAGTCTTTCTCATTCTCTCTGCTTTTAGAGTTTCCATTTTTGTTTCTTGACTCTCTACCGTTCAAATGCATGCTCACTTAACTTTTTGTTAGTTGCCGTGGATTGCTCACAAACCACATCACTACTCGTTAGATTTAAATTTTTGATGCATTGTGCTCTTTCTAGTTTGCTGAGAAGTTTCTTCCCCATGTTCTTTCGTACTGTCATAAAATATTTATGCGCAGACTTCTAGTATGTGCAACGGATGGTTGCGTCCTATAATTGTGTTTTCGTTTTTACGACACGACGCGATGCCAAGATGAGTTCTTTTGGGGGAAAAAAGACTAAGACCACCACAAGTTTTGACATTATTCACTACTCCATCATACATGTCCTCAATTATATCAGTATACTTAATAGGGACTTTTGTTTAATCAATGTCCACTAAAACACCTCTCATAGTATTTTATCATAGACTTTTTTCTAAATCAATAAAGATCATATGCAAATCTCTATTTATTTCTCAGAATCAAGCTATAAGTTGAGGAATTAAATAAATAGTTTCTATCATCGATTGCCTCGGTTTGAATCTAAACTGATTTTCTGCTATTTTAAAAGTTTGTCTCAATCTATATTGAATTATCCTTTTCCAAAATTTCATAGTTTGACACATGAGTTTTATTCCAAAATAGTTAGAATAACTCTAAATATTAGCTTTATTCTTATATAGAGGTACTAGTATTCTCTTCCTCCATTGATTTTTTTTAGTTTGCCAAATTTTATTAAAAAGATCTTTTAGCCATCTTATACCCATCTCTTCTGAGTATACTCATACCTCGATAGGAATCTCATCTGGATAAATAATTTTTCTTAATTTTATCCTTTTCAAAGTCTCTTTTACTTCAGATTTTTTAATTCTACGCATAAAACTATGATTCACATTCTCATATTGAACAGTAAGGTCTCTCAAATATTGAGTAAAACTATCATTATACAATCTATCAAAATAATCTCTCCATTTTTCTTTAATATCTGTCTCAAATTAAAAACTTCTGATTATCATCTTTTATAAACTTTATATTACATAAGTCTCTAAATTTTCTCTCTGATATTCGAATAATTATATATATATATATATATATATATATATATATATATATATATATATATATATATATATATATATATATATATATATTATTTTCTATTTCTTTATTGTCCAACTTCTTGTACACTTTATAATTTAACTACAGATTTCTCCATTAAAAAGTCTCTGATAGAATAACAAAAACTAAAATAGTTTATAATTAGTTATGAATTCCTTCATCAAAAAGTCTAGTTACGCTTAATTTATAGATTTACAAGAACTATTATAAACTACTTCTAACTCTCATATCATGTTCAAAAATTTGACTATTTGAGATACGGGCATATTACTAATCTGTGCTCTGAATTGCCTTCTCATTGGGAGTGGCTAGAGAAGGAGCTTGAAGGGGTGCTTGGATGGAGAACGGTGAAGTGCAACAACCGCGTCGATAGCCAAGTTCTTTTAAAATGGAAGGGTGTTGATGATGGAGAAGCAACCTGCGAAGACTACCATGTCGTTAGAGACAAGTTTCTGGCTTTCCATTTCAAGGAAGAAGTGGATTCTCAAGGAGGGAGAGTTGTAAGTGCTGGCCCATGACTCAACTCAGTGATCCATACTTCCACGAGCTAATCAAGCCCACAGCTGCAGGCATTACAGTCGTTATAAATGGTTGAGAAGCGAAGATCATTGACCGTTGATAATCATCAGTAATCTGTAACAGAAGCAACCTGCGAAGACTATCATGCCGCTGAAGACAAGTTTCTATATAAGAATTGAAGGGTTTAAGAACTAATTCTTAGCCCACGGTACAAAATTTTGATGAATAGGGCGGGCCAAGGATTGGCCCACGGACCCTCCCATGCCCATCCATATATACATGCAGGCCATGTCATCGAAGGTGCGCACCTAGACAGAAAATGCTTCAATTTCTGAAGGAGAAAGATTTGAAAGAAATTTCCCACCTGGAATTCACTTGGCATGACGAATTCTAAGGCATTAAGAAATCAGTTTGAACAAGTCGCCCGGAAACAATAAGGACTTTCTTTCTTTACTATTGAACAGTACTGGCATACACTTTTGATGTTTAAAATCGAGAGATTCTTTAACTGAATTTGTGACTAAAGAGCCCTGCAACTGATCCAACAAACGCGATGATGCTAAGAAGCAGACACACATAGCAGAAGATCTGCAGCAAAATCCACCTCCTTGTCCAAGTGCATATTTTCCTCTGCACAAAGTACATCTGTACGGGGAAGTAGATCGCGATGGGCCAGAAGTTGAAGGCGCCGAGGATCCCCAAGACCTCATTGAAGTATGGAAATAGCATCGCAGTTAATGTTGTCGAGACCACATAGAGTGTCCTATAGCATAACCTCAGGAGATTCAATCTGAAAGATGGTAAGAGTGGGAGTCGGACAGTATAGAAATTATTCACAAATCCACTGTTGGGGAACTTGACTGCAAACCATCTGTCAAATGCTGCGAAAACTGTTTGGCTGAAAATCTAATGAACCACAAAAACGAGCTTTTAGTATATACTGACATTCATTGAATCTATAAAAGATCAAAAAGCAATCCTAATGTTACTTCTTCTACTGGAAATGTGCTCTCCTTGATTGTTGGATTTATACGTTCCTTAGAATTGAATGCACTTCCCTAATATTTCCTCTTTCTTTTAGATATTCTTCCAAGTCTACTAGAATTTCAAGGATCTCAACTTGTCTTCTAAGACTATTGTTTTTCCAAGTCCATTAAAAATTTAAAATTTGAAGGATGTCAACATGTCATTTAGGATTATGGTAAGCTCCTCTCTTGTCCATAGTTCCCTTCTAATAAGAAAATTGGTACTAATTTGAGAGTGTTGGAACTTTTTCAATCAGCGTTTCTCCATAGCTGACCCCATCTTGGTGTTAAAAAGCTTATATCATGATGATGATGATGATCTGAATGAACTCGCTGTACAGTTTACTCCTATTATAAAGACAATGGAAGAGGGAAAGGATTGATATATGTATATAGCTTCTTCCCAAAGCCTAATGACTAATGAGTTAAAACCATTTCTGACTGGAAGTTAGATTTATTCGCAGTACCATTAACACAGAAATGCTGACACGGGCATTGCACGACTCGAGGAATGGAGACTTTGAAAATTCTAGAAGAATTGCCTCGCAAGGCATCAATGACATGGCAAAAGTCATGTCCTCTAATTTGACACACCTTCATCCTAGAAGTGTCTGTGCTTCATAGCTCCTGCTACGAGCCTATGAGGGCTTCAAACAGATTCTAAATTGGCTATAGTCAAGGCATCTTCTTAAGATAGCTATCACATGTAACAGTTTTCCTTTTTGAAGAACCATGAAACTATTTTAAATTAACATTTCCTATAAAATGGCTGCAGCCTTACCAATAATATTGTGGAATACTCTTTCCAGTAAGGATGGGGTGTACACTGCTATGAATTGTAATGGGTAGATTCTTACCTGATAGCCTCCCAGTAGGTGGAGAACAATGCAAGCATTGGCAAAATCAATGAGCCAGTAGGGATCATAGAAACCAAATCCAGTTAGAAGGTTCCCAGGAGTGTCGTCTCCAAAGGCAGCGTAGCCGAAACACCCACAACAGAGGTAGAAGAACATAATGATGGTTATAGAGATCCTTGATGCTTTCTTCATGGTCTTGTTCTCAGGTGGTGGTGATTTCAATGTGTCCTTCGCTTGGGCAAAATAGAAAAAAAAAATTAGAAGGTTTGGGGTACAATTCTTCTCATCTGAATGAACAATTGCAAACCTGTAGCGTGTAGATAATCACCTCAATTTCTAGTAGAACTATGGGGTATGGATAGGCGAATATTATGTCTCCAAGTCCTTGAGAGACCCGATATGCTTTTTGCACTTTGGATGGCATGGGAACCCCTCCTATCCCTCCTTTTATTCTTCCATTCGCTGGACACCAACGAATATACAAATTTCAGTTTCAAAGCAAAGCTACTTATTAATCATTGTCCCATAGGTACTCAGATATGAGAGCTTAAAATTAAAGAAAGATGCATTTGTTAGTGCAAAGTTGGATGATACACACACACACACACACTAAAGAAATGAGAAAACAGGTGCAAATGAAAAGCATAGCTTATGTCTATGAGCTTTCAAAAGATAAAAGATACGTGCATATTTTATAAGGTTGTCGACATTATGAACCTTATCAAGAATATTTCTTTCCAAGTTTGTTGCATACCTTTTTTTTTCGTTTTTCTCCCTCTATTTACTTTTCTTTCTAATCATTCTTACTTTGCTTCTACTGCAAAGGTGTTGCTGTCTTTTTCAACACAATCTTATGAACGATACCGCTTCTTTACTTGTACGAATATTAACAAATAGCTAACCATTTTATATTTCATACATTTTTTGCACCAAATAATATAAAATCAAGGTTATAAAGCACGCAAAAAAAAATTTTAACAAACAACTCTGGTTGCATAATAATACAAAGTTAAACTACTAGTAGTTACCTATTACTTTGGCAAGGCCAAGGCCAAGTCCAATGAATGAGTAAGAGCAGGACATGACTGCGGCCACAAAGGAGAGCCATGCCATGTTTTGGAAATCTGGTATCTGAGACAAAATTATCTGAGAAGCGCCGAACAACAGCATAAAAGAATTAATTTCATATGAACACGGGGCATCGTGGCCTTCTCTGTGATAGCAGTTTGATTGCTTGATCGCCCTGCAATTAGGAACAAGCAAGAGAGATATCCTTCTTATTCTCATTTTAACTAATTAGTGTGCATTCACCTCAAACCAACTGTAAATACAGACAGTACAAGATATACTAATTAGTGTGAATTCACAACAAAGCCAACTGTAAATACCGACAGTATAAGATATACTAGTGGCACACATTAGGAGATTGATGAATGCCATATATCCATTGTTATTCTTTTCAACTATGTAAGTAAAAATTTGTAAGTAAAAATTGCGACAATAGAGTGGGCGAGAACTACTTTTCAATTTATATTTTTTTCTAGGTTGGAAACTGCCTGACTCCAGTAGCTTCCATATAATAGGCGTTCCTTCTGGCAGATAACGAGCCGATACAGTTGGTTGAGTTCTCCATGCGGAACATGAAGCACGACTGCTCCATTTGTTCTCTCAAGAAGACATATCTAGTTGCATCATGAGCTTAGAAAGAGTTTTAGGCCAAAATCTATATTTTTCAGTCGGCATTTTGTTAAAAACATTCCAGTTGAAAATGCAACAAGCCTGAAAATGCAATCAGGCTAAATTTCAGGTCATAATCTTGTGTACGTGAACAAACCAAAAGGAACATAAATACTGCCAAATAGAAAACTGATTGGCCAGCTCGCCCTTCAACCAGCTGACATGGCCACAGTTGTACAATGTTATTCTTGTGTAGTCTACAGAAGCCAAGGCTGTTTGAAGAAAAATTCAAATTAAGCAACCATCTTAACACTCCATGTAAAGCTTAACATCTAAACAAGTAGAAAGTTATGGATGGGATTTATTATGTATTTTGTTTAGTTAACATCTAAGTAATGGAATGCAGGAGGCCTCCTCCAACCATCCATGCACTAATGAAAAGGATAAGGGGTTTATTATGTCAACCCAAGCATACCTCATGCTAATTGCAGATGTGATCGTATATGCTATTCCGACCCCATACGTGCCGGTTTGCTGGAAAAATGCACAAAACCAGAGGCTCATCTCACCTACAAATATTATCCACAATTATGAACATTTTACTAGTAAAAATGTACGAAACAAAAACATATTATATTTCGTCGCTATGCAAAATTTTCAAGCCTGATTATGAAATCGGTTTTTTTCAAGCTGTGGAGTAAACAAGCCTAACAAAGAGGATTATCTTAACATGCAATATTCAAATTCCATGCCTTCTCTTTTCCGACAGAAATAACTTATCCTTATGCATTACAAATCACATTTTTCTCATATTTTGTGAATTATAGCACTATGCAAAATGGGAGCCCTCTTCAAAATAAACATGCATGCTTAAGATAGTTTCTCTAATAATTGTTTTCAGAGTAACATATCGAGAGGAATATTTTTTTTTCCCACCAATGTTATAGTTATTAAAAAGATACATACAATATTGTATTTTAATTTGAAAAATATTTTCTTGTGTATTTTTTAAAGGTTAATTGCAGTGAGACCTTATGTACTATAGGAATAGTATAACTTATTATCTTTAACTTCAAAACTCAAAGTTTAGTCCTTGGTGTTAATAAATAGTTTGTTATTCTCACCCTGTTTAAATTGAATTGCATTTTTTTTATGAAAATCCCAAAATACCCTATTCTCCCTCACTTAAGCACTCACCCTAAGCCCAAGGGGAAGACGATATTTTGGAATTTTCATAAAAAAGATGCAATTCAATTTAAACATGAGTGACAATAACAAACTATTGAATAATACTGTTAGAAGTACAGGGATTAAACTGAGAGTTTTGAAATATATTCCTATAGTACAGGAGTTTCACTACAATCAATCCTTTTTAAATTATGTCACATGACATGATGATATGTTAGAGGACCAGCCACACCGAGTCACCTCAACTTTGAACTCCATTAAAGCCATCCCAATCAAGTCCTCTTCATTTGCCTATGAAAAGCTAAGCCAATCATTATTTCAATAATCTTACGGCAATACCTTAATATATGGGACAACATCACAACAATGATTCTTACCTTGGTGTTATTGTACCTAAATAGATGGTGTTCTACCCAAAAAAAAAAGGGAGAGATTAAGACAATTGAAATATTGATGCGTCCGCCTCAAATTTTTAATGTTGTATAGATATCGAGCGATACCCACATCATCCACTTAAAAAGCACCTTTATCAAGATGACCATTGATCATGTGTACAAGGTATTTAATTAACTTGAATGTGATTTCCATTGTAAAGCTTAAATATTTTTTTTTCTCAATCGTATATCTTGAATAGGTGACTTCCATTGCATGGAAGGGATGACCCAGGAAAATATTTTGGTAATGGTTGCATCCAAATTTGGCTGATTAGAATTACCGAGCCAACTTTAAATGATGAACAGGCATTGAACCCGAGACTAATCAAGCCTACATTGAATAGGTTGTCGAGATGTGGAATCTCAGTCAAATGCTTGCAATAAGATTGTTAAATAATAAAAGAAAACACATAAAAAGATGCATATATAGTTCGGCTGAGCCTCGGTCTATGTCCTCAGAGGAAAGTAGCCATTTAATACGCTTACTATCACAATGAGGATTACAATCTCTCAATATCTCTCTTTTTTTAATCTCTTGTGGTTATAAGGAGTTTATGCAAAGAAGAAGAAAATCATGCCTCCTTCCAATCAGAAAGAGGATTATATTTATAATTATTTAATGAGGGAATTTTAGTTGAATTCTAATATAGTTTTTGGATATGAGAGGGACTCTATTTAAATCCTTGTCTTAGGATGATCTCGATTGATGAAAGATTCTTCAATTTTCTGGGCCTCGTAGGCTTATCGAACTCTTGTTTGATGGGCTATTCTTTTTGTAGGTTAGATCTAGTTATTTTACGAATCAACAATAGCCCTCCACTCCTGAGTACTCTCTAATAAGCTCTTAGAGTATTTTATACTTCTTCCAATTTAGTCTCTTACTTGGTCACCTCTAGGGCATGTTGCTTTTATGGAGTGACTTGCTTCAAGTTATTGAATAGCAACATTAATTACTGTTTAGACAAATGCGAGCATGTAATTATGTTGGCTGTGGAAGACATGTTAACTAGTGCGCAAAGAATACTTCAAACTTTCCGCATGGGCTCACATGTTTTGATCATATGGTTGAGAATTGTTTTCAATCTAGATTTGAATATGTCTGGTCTGACTGCTAAGGAGACAGATAAGTACGTCCATTCACCGTCCTCTGCAAGTTCAACCCCCGTGGGAGCTCATAAGTTGATGGTGGAAGGTCAATATCTTTAACTGGGAGATTTAGGTTTGAGCTGGACAATATTAAGACATTATTGTTCGCCTCCGATGTGATGGTATTGCTGATTAGTGGACTTCAACTCTCGCCTTGAAATGAATCAACTGATGAATTCTGTGTAGATTCTATAAAGATTGGGTAAGTTGCTTGGTCTGCAATTGTTTCTCATTTTCTATGAAGGGGACATAAAATACCATAAGTTTCAACTACATGAGATGAAAGATCTCAGATCAGTGGTCTTGTGGTGTTTTTTTCATAGCAACATTGATATATAGGCATAAACTCTTGCCTTAGAGTTTCTAGGATCTGGAAGTTTTCAAGTACTATACATTAGTATCGATGATATGGAGTGGAAGGACTTTGAATTTACAGTTTTAATCTTCACATGAGGATAATCCACTAGAAGGACATCCGATACAGAGATCAAGTCTTAGTCTGATTAACATAGTTTTGCCATGCTGAGTGATCTTATACGTTTTTGAATTATAATGAACAATTATTTTTAATTACTACTAAATGAATGAGAGAGTTGGTTTTTGCTTGATCATTTTCTGGTTATATTGAGCTATTAAGTAGTCTAATAGCAACTCGAATCTAGAATTGTCAAGTATTGTCATGGGCATGAAGCCCAATACTGCTTTTGTCTTACTCTGCTAGCTTATATAAACCTTTACAATTTAATCTTAGAATTTAGCTTAAGATGTAACCACAGGAAAAGAGAAGTCATGTTAGTGAAAAAGGGCAAATCACAAAATTAAATACGTTTCCGACTTGATGAGTTATGTTGTATTACTTGGAAGTCCTTTTTGGACATATCTGGTTACTTCTATGGCTAATCGTCTTGGTGCTGGTACTTGCCCACTTGACGTTTATTGAAATCGCCATGGTGAACCATCCATGCACACTTGTAATGCACCATGGGGATGAAAACTTTGGTTCCCTAGCCTTTTCCGCTACTAGATGTTTAGTGTACTCGCATGCTAAAAGTGAGTACACTCATTGTGGTTGTGTCGAAACACTAGATACTCACTCGCTAGAAGCAAGTTGTCTTGCCATAATGGTATTGTTTGCCATAAAATTGTAAATGATTATTTATTGAGCTTTTTCAATGAAATATTACAATTTCAATAGTTTTCTGTTTACAGAAAATGAGAAAAATCTAATTCTCTCTTTGTTTAAAACTTGCTTCAAGAATAGCTGTGGAGGACAATCATGCTCTCCATTGACACTCTATATAAAATTTTGAGTTAGCGAAAATTTTGAGATTTTGATAGCGTCAACACTTAAGCGAAAATAGTTTTTTTTAGTATTGATCTCCCGATGCCTTTTTCTGTCTAAACTTCTGTTATTTATAGAGATTTGGAGACTTTTGAGTTGATGTAACTTTCAACCGTTGGCCTATATGATCTTGAGAATTAATTTCTCGCATTTTGGTCTGGTGGATTTATATTAAATCTTTAGAATTTATAACCGACGTCTTTAATCATCTGGATCATAACTAAAAAGCAAAACGCGAATCTCAATCTTTAGATTTGCGTTTCCTTTAAACCACAATCGGAACGTGAATCTCAAACTTTAGATTCACGATTCTTTCAAACTGCAACTGGAATGTTAATCTCAAACTTTAGATTCGAGATTTTGGTGTGATTACAACTGGAACGCGGATCTCAAATATTAGATTTAAGGCTCCTTTGGATTATAACTGAAATGCAGATATCAGACTTTAAATTTGCGGTTCTTTTGGACTGCAACTGTAATGTGAATCTCAAACTTTAAATTCGCGGCTTTATTGGACTGTAAATCTCAAATTTTAAATTTACGGCTTTGTTGTGATGGTATATTTGCTTTTTGCATAATATGATTGGGTGCGATGTTGAGACCCTGGAGGACCCACTCTTTATTAAGTCTGTGAATTTAGATAAAGAGATTCACACTTCAGTTTCATTCGCGAATCAAAGATTGTATCTTATTTTTGATGGAAAATAAAGCACAGCTCTGTGAAAACCACGTTTTATTTCTTTTATAGTTTATATACACGAATCTCTTTTTATGAAAGATGATGCTCAATAAAAGAAAATTTTGCCAACAAAACCCCCTTCAAAATTTTCAAAACTCTATGGTTTTAGAAGTGTTCTGAAATACTTTGGATAATTTTAGCCGAAATACAATCTTTGCATTTCAAGAGGAAATACGATTTTGTATCAGAATTGCGAATTTCACATTTTTAGAAAATGCACGACTCTGCATTGGAGCTGTGGATCTCGTGCTTTTGCATAGAGCACGACTCTATATTAAAGTCACAGATTTTACGCTTTTGCATAGAGCACGTCTTTGTATTAGAGCCGCGGATCTCGCGCTTTATGTGGTATATTCAAAAAGTTACTACTTTTCTGGCATAAAGATTGAGACGTTTTCTAAGCTTTATTAATGAGGAAATTCTCACTAGATTCGGGCCAGAAATCTCGTTCTCAAATCATCTGCTATAAAATCTCAAACTCATCATTTAAAATATCTTTTAACACGTTCTGAAAAATTTAAACTTCAAATTTTCTTTAAACTTTCAAAATTCTTCGTCTTCAAACTCTTCTTATTCTCAAATTTCTTAAGAATTTTAAGAAAATTATGAAGAAACCTTCATCCTCTGGTCTATCCGGCAGTGGTTCCCAAAATTCTCGAGCTACTTCCAGCTCCATAATGGTTCGGCATGAGCCTTTAATTGAAGGTGATCCTCTTGCTTCATATCATAGAGAATCTTCTTTTTCACTATTTTGTTTTAACTCTTTCTTTTCTTCATATAGTAAATTATGCCTTAAACTCTTGGCCAAAAAATCATTACTTTGGTCATACGGGAGAATATGATGGCGAAAAACAATTTAGGTTCAGTCGAGTCTTTGCCAGCCTATGCAGCATCTGATGGTCGAGAGAGGAAAGTAGAATCTTGAGCCCTACTCATCCTACATTTCAGGAATTTATAACTACTGTCCCTTTTGAAGGAAACAATAGGAATTTATTGAACAAGCCTCTTTTTTTGTTCAGTGATCATGTCCCAATCCCTGATAATTGCTTAGATGATGAGGTTTACAAGTGGCTTCGTCAAGTTAACGGTCGTAACCTATTTCTTCCTGACATAGAGAGATCTTATCCATTATTATATTTCCAATCCCTTTATATTCACAGAACAAAGGATTGGCATTAAATAAACCACAAGATGGTGTTCTACTTGGCAGATTCAGTGCACAAGGTGCATTTTCTTGTTCTACTAGAAAATATTTTTGAAAATTATTTTCAGAATCTTTCAAGCAAGACCTCCCTATGGGTGAGACTCTAGTGATTGCCTGAACTTTCTTACATCGCTTTGTTAATGTTCAAGGAGAATTTCCAGTTCAAGACTTTCGCCTCGCTGGATGGATCCATTGTTCTCCTAAGAGAGAATGGGCAATCTTGGTAAAAAAAAAAATTTAAAAGTTTTTGAGGATCAATTGAAGTATGCGAATCTTTATCGTGCCATCGGAGCAATTCAGCATGGTATTCCTCCTAACATATTTTATTTCTTTTCCTTATTGGAATTGTATAATCCTGATACTTATACTTTTTTTACACCCCGATATGAATTAGGGCTGGCCCTTCATGAAATGCATGAGATTTCAGAACTATCTGTGGGAGACATTCTCTATAAAGAAGACGTTCCCATAGGAGAAGAACTCCATCCATTGAAAACTCGGGATCAATGTTGAAAATAACGCGTTATGAAACCCGTTATGTTGCGTTACGTAACCTAACAGAACCTCAACGCTACGTAATAACTGGAAACAACTCAGCGCATCGTAACAGTACGTTTTTTATATTATTTTATGTTAAATAACGTAACATTACTTTAAATTACGTTATGTTACGTTATTTTCAATTTTTTTAGTAATTTCTATATTGTTGTTGATTATTATTTTAATTACTAGTGAATTATTGTGATTTTATTACTTAATTAGTTTGTTTACTTGTTAATTTGCGATTATTTCCTTATTTGTTTATTGTAATTCCTCTCCTATTACTAAAATATCTTACATGTTGATTCTATTAAATTTTTAATTGAACTAAAATCAAGAATTACAAATAAGATAAATTGAACATTACAAAATATAAATTACAACAATGATAATAACTGAAATTGAAATAAAAAATTAGAATCTTATTTTTTTCGTTTTAATGATGAGTGGAATTACGGTTGCAGACTTAATATAATTTATAAAGATAAATGTAAAAATTATTATAAAATTTAATATAAAATTTGAATAAATTATGTATTACAAAATGGTTTCATTACATATTTAAAATTTATTTTTCAATTTATAAAAATTATTTAATATAGTTTTATTTTTTTTTTTATTAAATAAATAGGAAATTGCATAACTTACGTTATGCGTTACGCTATATGCGACATAACCTAACAGAGTCAAAACGTTGCATTACCGTTATCGCTATTTTAAACATTGCTCGGGATCCCATGATTTATGACATTTACTGGAAATTACTTTGGCACTATCATATCTGTGCTTACATGTCTAACACTCAAAATGTGAGGCAAAAGAAATGTCTGCAATATCTTTTTCCAAAGTTTTTAAAGAACAATCCTGACTTAACACGTCTTTCTCCAATTTCTGATAAAGAGGTTGAAGAGAGAATTGTTCAATGTAGAACAGATGCATATGTTGCTGAATCAGATGAGAATGTCTTCAAGACCGGGACATCTTTTGAGAGTTTTCATTATCAGGCTTTACAACCCATATCAGACCCTACTTTGTTGGCAGATTTCTTGATGTTATGGTTAAAGAAGTGTGTAATTCTATCACAGAAAGTCCTACCAATCGGAGTGATATATCCGACAGTCTTGTTAACATTCGATCATCCACTCAGTTTATTGCCAGCAATAGTTTATGAAATTCAAAGTGGATTAAGAAAATTAATTACTAGATTCTGCAATGTCAAGAAGGACCGTGATAATGGAGAAAAACTGATTGTCAAGACTCCAAATCCGTGTGTGGAACTTCCATATACTTATTTGATGGCTTGGATAGTTCTGCACTGTCCTTCATTGATGAGTCAAATTGATGCTCATGTAGATTTGAGCTCTCCAAAGGTTCAGCATTATGAAAAATTCCACTAGAAAGGAGGTTACATGGCTATGATCCGCAAAACACTTCGATATCATGCTAATTATGAATTATTAATGTGTTTTCCTTATTTTCCAAATGCTAACTATGGAGAAGAATTCGCGGATGTAGCTGATGCTGAAAAATTCATAATTCTGTCTCCTAGGTGTTTTTGGTAGTTAATAAATATCCGTCCAGGGCACTTGATTTTCTACTTAGGGAACCACTGTTATATTGAATCTTATTACCCAAGTCGTTTTTCTCGATAGTTTGGGTATGATCAGTTGTATATTGGAAATCCAAATACAAACATGAGTTTTACTAGAAATCTTTTTGAGGGGGCCAGAGCTTGGTTTCATTTCATCTCTGGTGGTACAAAGGCCAAGTTCAATCTTCCACTCAAGACCCAAATTCGTCTATGAGTTTCAGCTTTTGTAAATGGTATTCTACTGTCCATTCCATATCTCATAATTTCGATGTAAGCTTCACTTGTTTGAGAGACATCAGAGCATGGTATGCTCAAAAGAAGGAAGCAGGTAGCGCTAAAGTAGCTGAAATAAAAGAGTTTGACATTAAAGAAATCTTATCAAGGGATGAAGGCAATACTGCAATGGCCCCAATAGATCGACCTGTATCTCCCACTATTCCAATCTCTCCTCAATTAAAATCTTCTCCTAAGAAGATCTGTTACAAACGGAAGAGATTAAAACATCTCAGTGACCTGCCAATCATTCCACAAATGCATTAGCTGAAGCTGACGCAACAATACTTAGTGCAGTCTTCGAAACTGCTAAGGAGGAACAAGAAAATGATGATGATGTGAATTTGATTCCTTGCTCATCTAAAAGGCATTGAAGTCAAGGACCCGTTTTTCCAAGCAATCATATCATAGAAGTTCCTTCTACTACACCAGCAATTGGGCTTCTTCCTATTATTGTGTCTTCTTTAGAAAGACCACTTCAATTGGTATAAGAAGAATCTGCTGTCTCTATTCCTCTAGTAATTCAAGTTACGAGTGATGATGATGATAGTGATGTCATTCACTCTTCTACTCCTCCATCAAACCATAGTAAATATACATTTCTAACAGCAGAAGAGAGAGCCGAGGTGTATGGTCCAGGAGAATCCAGTTTCCAACCCAAGGTCTATTCTAAACTTGACCCATTTATATCAATTTCATTTCTTTTATCATCATTTAATCATTTCTCTCTTTTTCTTTAGAAATATTTCCTTCTGCTCCAACTTTGGAATATGTACCTGAAGGCGAAACTTCATTTGCTAATACTGAAGTTCAACCAGAATTGCATCTGAAACTGCTGCAACTACTGACTCTATTGAAGTCACTAAGGTTACTGAAGTTGTGTCTGTTGAGCTTGATGTGACTATCGAAGTTGAAGTCATGGCTACTGATGCTACTGAAGCTGTTGTCTCAGCTTGAATTACTTCAATAACTAAAGTCAGAACTGATAAAACTATTAAGACTATTGCTCCTGCTGATGTCATTGTTGTTGGAATTACTGAAGTTGGAACTTCTGAGACTACTGTTTCTTTATCTCAGATCGTAGTACAAGTCATATTTACCCCAGGGATTGTCTCCATTGCAACTACTTCTTCACTACCATCAGCAAGTTGTGCAGAAATTGATGCACTGGAAGATGACCTGCTCCAGCATACTATTAGAGTCTTTTTTGATTTTCTGGATCGCCGTATCAACAAGATTCTGATAGGAAATTCTTTCTCCTCAGTTGCCAGTGTTCATAACATTTATTTGGCTGGCATAGCAAGTGTTGGTGGAGAAGAAAAAGTCAATCCTTATAAACTTATAGTTGCCAAATTCCAGAACTATGTTGACTCTTTATTGAAAATTTGCAGTGTTGATAAGTCAGAAATGATAGAGACCACTTGCCAAAAACTGATGGAGGAACAACTCAAGCTCCACAAAGAAATCAAGGAAAAAGTTGATGCTTGTAAGGCCTATGTTGAGAAGAATCAATCAGACAAATAATCTATATGTATTCAAATAGAGAATGTTACTTCAATTATTGAAGGTCATGATCAAGCTATTGTGAGAACTCGGGAAACCATTGCTAAAACTTAGGCTTTCCTTGAAAAGATTTCTAAGGAGCGAGAGGATTCAAAGAAGACTCTTGTTGATTTGTCTATGTAGCTTGATAATGTGAACAAAATCCTCTCGACTGCTCAAGCTAAATTAGAGGCATTGGAATCTGAATCAGTAAGCAATACAACTACCAATGAAGAGGAGTTACATAAACAAGCTGTTGTTCAAGCTTATGAAGCTATTCAGCTGAAAATAAGCGATGTAGAAGAAAAAATCAAGGCTCTTATGAATCACTGAATTGTAAAAAAATTTCAAGGAGCTCTTGTAATCTCTTTTTTTTTTATAATGCAAACTCAGATTAATCTCATGGATGCAATCTTTCCTCTAATTTTGTCCAATATAAACTTGGAACAATTTTTATTTGTCATCTCAATGAAACTTTGAGCCTAACTCTATGTAAATCTTATCTTGATTTTGATGAATTGGCGTATCAGACATGACTTTATCTCAAAAATACGAATCTACATCTGAATCACAAGTTCGCATATAAATGTAATCTTGTGTTAAAATCCGTGGATTTACATATAAGTGTAACCCTGCGCTGAAATTTGCGGGTTTGCATATAAGTGTAACCCTGCATTAAAATTCGTGGGTTTACATATAAGTGTAACCCTACACTAAAATCTGTGGTTTTACATATAAGTGTAACCCTGAACTAAAATCTGCGGATTTACATATAAGTGTAACCCTGCATTAAAATCCGCAGGTTTGCATATATAGAATGACTTTTCATTAGTTTGATTGACTTTTTGGTGCAAAGAACTAACGCTGCATGCATCCATTAATGACAGGATTTTAATCAAAGATCTTAGCTGAAAATCTCATTTTCTTTGTGTAGATACCGAATTATTCCATACAATAATAATAAATCTTATTGAGATTCGAGCAATAATAATAAATCTTATTGAGATTCGAGTCAAGGATCTCAGCTGAAGACTTTCGCCTATAAAATCTCTTGGCCGAAGATTTCGATCATGAGATCCTCTATATAAAGTGCCCAAACCTTTCTCCCAAAAAACTATTCTGACTTAAAAATTCTTCTCTTCTTTTTTAAAGTTCCTCCCCAGAATCAATTCTATCATGGAGTTCTATTCTTCTTCCTTTTCCTTGATCACGGCAACGGACTGGGGTTGGCAATCAAAAGGCCTCCAGATGCTGTCGATCTATTTGTGCCTAGTCTTCTGCCAGGTTTGTTGGAGAAAAAATATTCCATTGAAAATATCCTTATAACCGTAATCATTTTCCTTAACTACGGTAAGTTTTCTTATTACGAACATAAATCAGGTATTTTTTTTTATGTTTCTTAACGAGATTTTGGATCTATTACAGGATATAACCGTAGTCATTTTGCTTAACAATGACCCATACCTGTCTGGTTCTCAAAATTTTCTAATATCTTTAGTGAACCAGAAGATCTCATGTACTTTTCATGAGATAAAAAATTTTGGATATGTGGCATTGTTAATTTCATGCCTAGCATCCTTTAAAGCAAAAATGGTAAATAGTTGTCGGCAACCCCCAATTTCAGTAGTAAAGCAAGTTATATATTTGGGAATATGCATTTGGTGCACCCAGCTTTGAATTAATCAAGTCACTGACAATATTGATCATAACTGAGTGAACAAACTTGAAAGTTTTCAACCATCGGCAGGAGGAGGCTACAGAAACAAATTTTTGTCTTTACTTATAAAGCCATCATATTTGGAATAATAGATATTGACGAAAAAAAAATAATGTTCTCTTGACTCAATGATTTGTACTTTATTTCAATTCATTGTATAATATCAAGGAACTCTTTGTAATATTGATTTGGAAATGAATAAAATTTTTATTTCAAGAATTTTGTTATCATTCATTTAGAGGTAACTGTTAACTTGATAAATGATTTTAATTTTGATCATCAGAGATAACTGTTAACATAATGAATATTTTGATTCTCCATAATATTATTCAGAAATAATTATTAACTTGACAATATAAAGTCATTATTCAAACGCCGAAAATGGATTTTGCTGCGAATGAATAAGCTTTTTTAATTAGGATAGAAGTAATTATTAACTTTTCTGATTAAGTTAAAATCTGCATTGTTCAGTGACTTATAGTATAACAGTTTATGAATTGTCAGAGGTAGTTTTTAACTTAACAAATTTGGAGGAAAGAAAATAGAACGCAACTTTACAAAATTCCCGTTTTTGCCAGAGGTAATTTTTTAACTTAGCAAATTTGGAAGAAAAAAAATTTGGTTTGCCAGAGATAATTTTTAACTTAGCAAATATGGAGAAAAAGAATTTTGTTTGCCAGAGATAATTTTTAACTTTGTAAATTTAGAGGAAAAGAAATTTTGTTTACTAGTGGTAATTTGTAACTTACCAGATTTGAAGGAAATGAAAAAGAACGCGACTTTACAAAATTTGCGCTTTTTAGGAAACCCTGATTGCAGAATCGCGAATCTCAAACAAGAATGAGTTCGCGGGATTTTTAACCTTTCAATTGAAAGTTAAGAATAATATTTTTTTCAGAAATTTTCCATTGATTGACATTATTATTTTATCACCATTCGGTTTTGCCAAACGATACGCACCATTAGAATAGACTGTATCAATGACGAAAGGTCTTTTCCACTTTAGTTGGAATTCTCTTTTAGATTTTTGATAAGTTATGATTGGTTTTCTTACTGAAAAAACTAGATCTCCTTTCTTGAAAGTTCTCTATCTAACCTTTTTATTAAAGGTTTTGGAGATTCGCGCTTGGTAAAATTCAATACTTTGCTGAGCCTCTAAGCGCTTATCATCAAGAACTTCTAACTCCAAAAGTTTTTATCAATGTCTTTCTTCTTGTGTAATTTTGGTTGCTACTGTGACCCTTAATGACGGAATTTGAATTTCCAAATGTAACACTGTTTCAGACTCATACACCAAAGAAAATGGCATAGCGTTTGTAAGAGTTCTTATAGTAGTTCCATAAGCCCAAAGGCATTCTCCAAGTTTTTCATCCCAATCTCGTTGGTTGGATGAAATGAACTTTTTAAGAAGCTTCACAATAGTTTTATTAAAAGCCTCTGCCAAACCATTGACTGTGAGATAGCATGGAGATGAATCTACACTTTCAATTCGATATTTATTGCAAAACCTAGATAATGACTCACAAACTGAGGTCCGTTGTCATGAATGATTCTTCTAGATACTCCAAAGCGATATATAACATGATGTTTGATAAATTTAATCACATCTAAAGATTTCAGTTCACACACAACAACTTCAATCTATTTTGAGAAGTAATCTATTATAGCCAATATAAATCTATGGCCCCTTGTTGAAGGCAGAAAGATTGATTCAATAATGTCCATTCCCCATTATTCAAATGGCCATGATGTAGCTATTGGGTGGAGATACTTCGGAGCTTGGTATATGAAGTCCGCATGTATCTGACATGATCTACATTTCTTAGCATAAATGACTGCATCTGTTATCATTTTGGGCCAGTAATAGCCCAATTTTCAGAGTCTATCCCAAAGTTTTGGTTCTGCTTGATGTACTCTGCAAATGCCGTTATGAGATTCTTCAAGTGCTTCTTGAGCTTCTTTATTAGAAAGACAACGAAGTAAAATCCCATCATAAAATTTTTTATACAATATCTGTAGTTCAGCATTATAATAGAATTGAACAGCTTTTTTTTGAATTGCTGCTACTTTTTTAGGATCTTCTGGTAATATTCTATAAAGAATAAAATCTATGTAAGGAAATCGCCAGTCTGCTGGTTCAAAATTAGACTCAAGAGTATATACTTCATTTGTTTTTTGTTTCTTATCTGAATTCAGTTCCACCTTAAGCTCATACTTTGGGCAAAATAATTCTTTACTTCCCACTATTACATGCTTGTTAACGTTTCTGGGTAACATTAAAGTAGCAGCCAAGAAAACTAGTGTATCTGCATAATCATTTTGGTGATGTGGTACATGACTGAAATAGAAACCATTATAGCTATCAGCTATTTTTATTACTACTTGGTAATATGTCAACAAATCTTCATTTCTGACTTTATATTCTCATCTAATTTGGTTTATAACAAGTTGGGAATCTCTGTATACTTCTAAATACTTCACCCCCAACTGTTTGGCTATTTTTAAGCCAACTATTAAGACATTGTATTTAGCAATATTATTAGAGCATGAACTTGTCAATGAGTATGCTTTAGAAATAATATGGTTATAGGGAGAAACAAAAACAACCCCCACTCCTGCTACCATCTTTCCTTGAGATCTCATTCACTACAAGAATATAGAGTTATAGTGACGCGTTTTTAGTGATAAGGATTAATTTTCATCGCTAAACTCATCACGGAAAACTTTTAATAATGATTTAGAGATTTTTTGTGACAACTTTTGCTATCACAAAAACCGCATATTCTTGTAGTGATTCTAGAAGCGCCATCAAACAAAAATTGTCATACTTCTTCAACGGCATTCACTTCAGCAGTTTCTTGTCGAATATCCTTTTTCGAAATTATATTTCCTTCACCTACTTCATCAGGATATCTTCATACAATTTTGAAGATGTTGGAATCTGGTACTCAGCTAAGAAATCAGGTATAGTTTGTCCCTTAATTGATTTTTATGGAATGAAATGGATATCATATTGTGACAGTAGAATGACCCAATTAGATAATCTGGAATTTAATGACCCAAGCTTGGTTGTTATATTCTTAAGGGATTAACTCTTGATATAACATAGATTGTTTGTCCCACTAAATAGTGTCACATTTTCTATATTGCAAACACTAAAACTAGACATTCTTTTTCCACTAGATTATATCGATATTTAACTCCAATCATCATTCTACTGAGGTAATAAATAATTTGTTCATGCCCTAATTCATTCTTTTGCGCCAATAAAGCTCCCAAGGAATGATCTATAACTTTCACATATAACAGAAAAGATATTCCTGAGACTGGAGTTACAAAAACAGGTGATTTGGTGAGATATTCCTCGATTTCTTCTAATGCATTATGGTATGTATCATCCCAAGTGATTGATACTCTTTTCTTTATTAACCGTGTTAAAGGTTGGCATTTCTAGATAAATTTAATATGAATCTGCGAATATATGCCAGCTTACGCTGCAATCCTCTCAATTCTCTGAAATTTTTAGGTGGCAGCATCTTGGATTGCTTTAATTTTGTCTAGATCAAGATGAGTTTCCTGGGAAGTAACTACAAAGCCAAGAATTTTTTCACTGGAAACACCCAAAAAAGATTTAGTAGGATTCATCTTAACTTGGTGTTTCTGCATGAGATCGAATATGGTTATCAAATCATGAAGATGATCATTCTTGTTCTTACTTTTAATTGCCAGATCATCTACATGATATTCCACTGTCTTTTGTAGATGGTTCTTGCAATATCATATTCATGACACGTTGATATGTAGCACCAGTATTTTTTAGACCAAATGGCATAACTGTATAACAGTATATTCCAAGTAGCGTTCTGAAAGATGTATGCTTCTCATCATCAGGGTACATCTCAATTTGGTTATATCCTGAATATCTATCCATAAATAATATCTTTTCATAGCCGCAAGTATTATCAATCATAACGTCTGTAATAGGTAAAGGAAATTCATCTTTCGGGCATGCTTCATTCAAATCCCTGAAATCAATGCAGACCATGATATTTCTATTCTATTTAGTTATGGGGACTATATTCGTGACCCAGTCTGGATGTTTTTCGCGAATGAAGCCTCATTCAATTAACTTTTTGATTTCAGCTTCAATTGCCTTCATAATTTTAGAATGGAACCTTCGTTGTTGTTTTACTAGCTTTGCATCGTGTCAAATATTTAATTTATGAACCGCGACTTTTGGGTCGACTCCTGACATCTTCATAATTCTAGCCAAAAACATCAATGTACTCTCGAATAAGAGAGATCATTTCTTCTTCTTTTTTTCGAAGATAAATTTTCACTTATAAATTTGGATTTAGGGTTAGTTTCATCACTAATATTTATTTGGATCACTTTATCTTCAGTTGGAAGTCCTCTTTGTTCAAATTGAATTTCCCACTTCATATTGAAATATTTTGCCCAAGGATCATTTTTTATTAGTGATAATTCTTCATCTTCTTCTTTCTTATCTGTAGAGACCATATTGATGGAGACTTCTTGAAAAATAGCACCCATGCTTACATCTGAATCCCAACATGATGATTTTGACGAATGAGTTTGCTGTTTTTCTTCAGATTTCATATCCGAAAGATTTTCAGGAGTGGTAACATATCCTAACGCCCTGCCACTTTTATCGTAATAATCAGGCATCTTTCCTTTTGGAACAAAAGGTTGAAGAATTATTTTCCTCCCTTTTCCAAAATTTAATCCCGTCTTTGGCTAGATTATATCCCATTTTCCTTGTTAACTTATGGGAATTTTCATCATAATGGAAGAACTCGGGATTTTCTTGTTCTTCCTCCGAATCTAAATGTTTTTCTTTATTCTTGTTATTTACTTTTCCAAATATCATAGGCTTTTTATTTTTATTCTAGGAGGAACTTCAAAAACAACTTCATTTGCATCTCTATCGTCATCACTTTGTATGTAAAAGGATGATCGAATGGATACTTATAATGAAGCTGAAGAATATATTTTATCTAGGTGATCACTGACTATATCAGTATTATTATTTGAGGGTTCAGAATCAATACTAGAAGAATAAACAAACTCTATATCTTCATTAATTATCTGCTCACCATCAGAATTAGTGGTATCATTTACATCAAGACCTTCAAGGCTTATTACAATTGGATCTATTTTCCAAATTTCATTATCAGATTTTGAATTTTTGGATCCTGATACAGTGTCAGCTTTATTGCCGCTATCAGATTTTTCTGAAGCAGGTTGTTTGACTGCATCAAATATATCTTAGTATAGCAACGCGTCATTAAAGTAGTTTTCTACTCCTTTAAAGGGTTGCTTTTCTGCTACCAGGGTCTTCACATTCCCATCTTTGTCTACATATTTCATGCATTGATGAAGTGCAGAAAGAATGATGAGATTGATATGAATTCATAGTCTTTCGAATAGAAAATTATAAGACGTGTCAGTATCTATTACATAGAATGTGACCTCCATCTTCAAGTCTCCAATCTGACATTTTAACTTTATTTTCCCAAGTGATCTGCTACCATTAGTATTGAACCTGAAAATGGTAATGTTTGTTGATGCTAATCTGCTCATTAGGATCCCGAGATATTGCAACATCTTTCTTGGCATAACACTTTGGGCGGATCCAAGATCAACTTGGATTCAGCTAATCTCTGATAAGCCTATGTATCTTTTGTAATACAAAAGACAATGATGCTTATTATTTTTTAGTTGCATATCTTTTAGCAAGAAAGGTATGCAAGGAATCTTTTTAGAAGTTTGATAACATACTGTACAAATTTCTTCTTCTTTAGATGTTTCTAGAATTTGAGCCAAGAACACTTCAGAATTTTGCAGAGCTTCTCTTAAACCTTCTCTACTTTGCTTAGAGAGCTTTAGGAGCTTATACAAAGTGATTCTTACAAGAATATTGGCCAATTGTGCCAATACATCAAATTTGAAAGGTTTCTTAGAACTTTCTCCGGACTCTTTATTTTTACTTTTAAGAGTTTTGTCAAATTTAAGCTCTTTTGGCATATTTTTTTCTGTAGATAACTGAGGTTCTGCTAATTAATCATAATTTTTCAAGTATTCTTTACCTGAACGAGTCCCAGAAGGCTTTGATTGATCCGTGTTATCTGCTAAAGAATCTTTTGGCTCTTCTTCTGAGTCTGATAGAGAGGGAATTTCTGCATCATTCTCAGAAATTGCAGTAACAACTTTGGAAGTAAAAAAATCTTCCCTTTTAATTTTCTTCTTTGATGAATTTGAAATCCATTGCTCGTCTTCAACGAGATCTGGATGTACCCACATTATCTCTCTTTTTGAGGTTTTAAAAGGATGTAATCCTTTATTTTGTTGCTGATGAGGATTATAATTCACAATTCTCATTGTGCCTTTGAGAATAGACTGAACTCCGTCGTGAATACTCGACTCTATCCATTCTGGAACTTTTTCAAATCTGACAGTTACCATATTCACAGTTACTCTCTTCTGATTTTCTCGTAATTTGATAACCTTAGCATCCACCAAAATCTGATTCTTATCTTTAGAGATATAACAATTTTGAGTGGGATGATTAATGATTCTATGATATACACAATAATTAAGATCGTTAAGTTTCCCAATTTCTTTAGGCTGCTTGGATTATGGTAGATTCAGCATATTCTTAGTCATCAGTAGATTGAAGATAGTATTAGTATGCTAATCCATAAAAAAATATTGCTTCTGAGGGAACCCCGGTTGTGAAGGATTTTTTTGGAAAAAACTTTGCAGAATTTGGTGTTATCAGTCGTTATTGTCTCTTTCCCTTTGTGTTCCTTAGGTCGAGAAGACTAGTGCGATCTAGAATTATTATTTTACCTTGGTTTCTCTCATTTTTCTTCTTCTTTAAACCTTTGTGTAATTTCTTCAGTTTGTAATGAAAGATCTTTCTAAGTAGCAAACTTTACAGCCACCATTCTAATAAGAACTTTGGTGGAGAGATTGTGTCGGCAAGTTTCTACTAATGCTTTCTCTAGAATCCCATGCGGACATTTTAGAGAATCACTTCTAAATATTTTTATAAAATCTCGAGCTGATTCTCCTTTCTTTTGCTTTGTAGCCAAGAGTCTTGGCATTGAAACTTCCATATCATCTTCACAAAAGCTTGTTAGAAAGGTTTTTTCAATGTCATTCCACGAATTAATAATTCCTGATTCCAATCTTCGGAGCCATTCAAATACTAGACCTATTAAGGTACTAACAAAAACTCGTGTAATGATCGGGTTATTTCCAGTTAAATATCCCGTCTACGACTTGAAATTGTAAAGATGCTGATATAGTGACCATTCACCATCGAATGATTTGAGTTTCAATAGTTTGTAATCCTTTGTGAATGATATACTTTCTTATTCTATCAGATATGGTCTTATAACCCCCCAGCTCTTATAAATCATTCTTATGCATGAGAGCATCAAGTTGGTTTTGAAAACTCTCCATCCAAGCAGTATTTGCATTTCCTTCTTGATTCGGATTTTCTTCTTGATGATGGGAATGTACAGAGCAATTATCTTCTTTTTCACGACGATCCTCATTATTTTCATTCTTATCCTTAGGAGGAATGCAAGATGATTCTTTTGTATTTTTCCCTTTGTCATTTCTTAGATTGCATAGAGTTTTAGAAGAAGATTTTCCTTTATCATTTCTTCTTATTTTTTCCAAGTCTAACAAGACATAAAACATATCTTTGATTTCATTTATAGTATTTTGCCGTTATTGGATGGTCTTATCTTGTTCATCAATCTTCCTCATGAATTCTTCTGGAGTATTTTGTGCCATATACACAGATACAGAGTCTTCAAAGAATGAGTCTAATATCTGGGACTCGGCCACAATCGAATTTACTGTGTTTTCTTAATCAGAAGAGACACCAACAATTTGTCTGTAGTCTAATGGCATTGTTACTCCTTTGCTGAGTTGAGTGTTCTGAAAAACGCCCCACATCTCACTAAATACACTTTTCAAACCTGAAAAATATTCAGAATCAGAGGAATCTTTTGTAGGGAATTTGTTTGTTTTTTTTCTTTTTCTTTGCAAAACTTATCATATTAGATGATACTTCGGGGTATTCAGGTTTAGAAAATTTCAGCTTGTTACGTCTTCTCCTTTTTTATGGTTGAGACGAAGACGTCATAAGTCGGTTGAACACTGATTATTTAGAAGGAGCCACCATACATCGTCAATGTGATAACACTGCATTGATCAATTGCTCACAATGACAATAAGACGTTCGAGATTTTTCTCCCTTTTTATTGAGAAATTCCCTGAGGTCTCTTGTATCGAAGCTTATTGTTTTGCTAGTGGAGGTGTCATTACCTCAAAATGATATCATCGGGATGGGAGTTTCTATCCCTTTGAAAATTTCAGGAGCAAATTTTACTTTTGCCATAGTAGTGGATGGATGAACTTCTGGAACATGAGCTTTAAAAGCTGGTTCTTCTTTAGAAGCACATTTTTTAAAACTGCGCTTTTCTGTTGGCATGCGAATTGCAAATTCGTGTCTATTTGTAAAAACACGATCTTGAACATCATATTTATCTCTCAAGACATGATGGTGAGGCCCTTGTCTGGTTTGTGGAATGTGAATATAAACTCCGCATTTGTAATTATAAATAAATTTGGTGGGTGTACGGTGTTTCTTATAAGAAACACGAGAAAACTCATATGCATCTTGATTTTACTTTTTGTCATCTAGACCCACCACTTCACTCTTCGGTCTCTATACTTGAACTTACGTCATCGTGAATGTGGTTCAACAGGCTCTTGTTGCTTCATGGTTCTGCGAAAAGCGCAAGCCCTACTTCTTCGTAAGTTCCTTCTCATTATGCGGGTGAAATAAACTTTGTTTTCTGAGTCATTTTCTTAACAATCAGAAAATGGTCATTTTCCTTATTATTATGGGGATCCTGATCCATCTTCTTGAGGAGATCCTCATGGGTTTTAGTTGAAACAAATCTTGAGTCTTATGCTGGTGAAGGAGATTATTCTCTTTTGAGACTGGAGTGGTCTGAGGAGTCTTTTGATTGAACCCTATCGGCGAAAGATTCTGGAAAGCAAAGCAGATCCGCGGATTCAAAGTTAGAAGTCCGCAACTCATCGGATCCGCGAATCTAAAAGACTGAGGTTCGCGATCCAGACGACAGAATATGTTCGCGAATCTAAAGTTGAGATTTGCGACACTACCCATAGCTTTCGGGTAGGGATTTAATACAAAGTCACCCGACCCGAACAGGAGAGTTGCCACCTCAGATCGTGGGGCTAACTGCCAAACGAATGCAGCGGCATTACTTCGATTGTGGAAGCAACTGCATAACGAATATAACGACACTTCTCGAGTAGTGGGAGCTAACGGTCGAGCAAATATGGCGGGACTTTACTCTAAAACCCCTATAAAAGGCAGGGGAGTGAAAGAGACACACACACACACGGAGATAAAGGAAGACAAGCAGATATCTTCTCCTAAGAGTGATCCCTTGTGATCAAGAGCCGAGAGCCTTTCTTTTTCTTTTAGCCAATTGAGAGAGATTGTACGGAGTGTCAACAGAGAGCATGAGCGTCCTCCATAGCTACCTAGGAACCCAGCCTTAAACAAAAAGGAAAAGTGATCTTCCTCATTTTCTGTAAACAGAAAATCGTTAGATTGTAATCTTTTTTTGAAAAGACTTCGATATAAAGAGCGTGCAATTTTTTTATGGCGAACAGACGATTGGCGACTCCGCTGGGGATCGAAACCATCACCTCCGGTGATCTGGTGGTAGCTCAATCCGACAACATTCCGGTTGGCAGTATGATCGACTCACTTACTATTCACGTCGACTAGGAAAGGTACGAAGAATTCCTCTCTTCAGGCTCTAAGAGCCCTACTTCCCTAAGGGGATACCGTAAAGTCTCCATGGGGTGGTCAATCTCCAAGGAGGCTTCAATGGTAATGACTCAGTCAAGGAAGCTGGCGGACCAAATTAGTCCAAAACCCTCTTCCTCAACGTCGGGCTCTATACCAGTTTCGACTAAGGCTCTTGATATTTCAAGCCAAGTGGACCAAGGTCCCTGCTTCGACAAAGGGGAACGACCACTATCCGCTCCGCGAGACTGTGATGCGGAGAAGGAGGTTCACCTCACTCGTACAACGAGAAGGAACTTAAGAAGAAGCAAAATTCGTGCCCTTCACAGGATCACGCAACAAAAGAAAACCGCCAACTCATCCCGGCAGAAACCTACCACACAAATATGGAAGCCAAAGGGCGAGGTTGGTTGAGACACGGAAAGATTTACTCACGTTTCCTACAGGAAGTGGAGTAGGTCCATCCAAGTTATCCATGATCGCAGACGCAGAGCATACATTTGCGTCCCTCGGAGAAGGTCTGATCACGTGATTGAAGAAGCTCGCGAACCTCAAATTCGCGGAAAGTGCATGCCTATCCGCAAGGCTAAGACTGTGCCGTTCCCGAAGCTATCTCTCACAAATGACGCTGTCACAAAAGACTCCAGTGCAAGAGATCTTAGAGAACTTCTAAATAGAAAAAGGGAAGGATTCTATGTATCTCACTGCCACTGTGAACGACTGATCAATGCAGTATTGTCTCACTGTCATTGTTCAGCCCATACCAGATCATCGGTGTTTCATCGATTGTCGGTTCCATCAACATCTTCATCCCAACTGGTGAAAAAAATGCGACACGAGCTTGAGTTTTCTGAACCAGAATATCCTGTGGTATCATCTAATATGACAAGCATCGGAGAAAAGAAGAAAAAGAAGGCAAAGAAAGTCTCCCAAGGAGAAGCTTCTGACCCGGAGTTCTCTTCGAGTTCGAAGGATCTATTCAATGAAGAGCGAGGAGTTTTTCGAAACACTCAACTCAAAAGTGGGACGCCAGTCCCCATGAATTATAAGCAGATGGCGGGAATCTCTTCTGATGAAGAAGATAGAGCCAAATCTGTTATGGCTGAATCGCAGACGTCCGACTCATTCCTAGAAGACTCCGCCTCTGCATATATGACTCAAAACAATATCTCAGAAGAGTGTATGCAGAGGATGGACGAACAAGACAAGAATATCCAGCTACAGCAGGATGCTATCAATAAACTCAAAGACATGCTACATATCCTGGTGGAACTGGAAAAGGCTAGAGTAAAGAATACATCTTCGCACTCAAAAACTGATAAGGCAGAAGAAGAAGGTCCTCATAATAATGAAAAAGATTAACATCTTGAGGACGACGGCAACCATTCCATGCATCAAGAAGGGAACGCAAATGTTGTTTGGATGGAAAGCTTCCAGAATCAACTGAATACTCTATGCATAAGGGCGACCTACAAGAGCTGGGTGTGGTAAGGCCATATCCCATGGAATGGGAAACAGTGCCGTCCCGGAAAGCTACAAACCATTGAAGCTCAAATCTTTTGATGGCAAGGGATCACCAAACCAGCACCTCTACTATTTTAAGTCGCAGATTGGGCATTTAGCCGGAAGTGACCCCATTATTACGAGGGTATTCGTTAGTACCTTAACCGGACTAGCTTTTGAATGGTTCTGGAGACTAGAATTGGGAACCATCAATTCATGGAGCGATATAGAGAAAGCCTTTCTCACCAGATTCTATGAAGATGATATGGAGGTATCAATGCCAGCACTTCTAGCCACTAAACAGAAGAAAGGAGAGTCAGCCAGGGACTTCATCAAAAGATTCCGAAACGATTCTCTCAGATGTCCGCATGGGATGCCAGAAAAGACCTTGGTAGAAACCTGTCGATATAATTTATCGATTAAGGTTCTAGCCAGAATGGGAGCAGTGAAGTCCTCAACTTGGAAGGATCTCGCCCTGCAAGCCGAAGAAGCCGAAAAAATTGCGCAAAGACTTGAAGGAGGCAAGGAGAAACAAACGCGAAGTGGCGATAACAACTATAAGTCCCGACCTCGAGGATACAAGGGAAAGGAGACAATGGTCACTGATATCACCACAACCCACGAAAACTTCCCCGAAACTCCCTCCTCAGACGTGAATGCCACAAAAGCAATACTCCTTTAAGGATGAGCACACGAAGACTATCTTCAACCTCCTCATAAGTAAGAAGATGCTAAATCTGCCAGAGTCTAAATATCTAGAAGAAGCAGGGAAAGTTAATGACCCTAACTACTGTATCTACCATAGCATCATTAACTACCCTACCCAAAACTGCTATATCCTTAAAGATAAAATTCAAGCCTTAGTGGACGCTAATGTCGTCAAACTCCAAGAGCACCAGATAACGGTGACCGCAAACATGGTAACGGTCAAATTTGGCAAGGCGCCCAATTGGATAGAGTCAACAATTCAAGACGGAGTGCAACCCATCCCTAAAGGCACGATGCAAGTCGTCAATTTCGATCCGCACCAACAGCAGAAGAAGGGACTGTTTCCCTTTGAAACTGATAGGGGGAGATACTGTGGGTGCATCCAGATCTCCTAAAGGATGAACAATGGACTTCCAGTTCATCTGGAAAGAAGCGAAGAGAGAAAATTCAGCTCCAATGTCGTCTCCGTGATTCCCGAAGATGATAGAATCATTCCTGCTTTGACCGATTCGGAAGAGGAAATTGGAGATTCTTTGGTGGCTGACGCAGATCCTTCTCCCGCAGGAACCCGCTCAAAAAAAATTACTTGAAAAACTACGGCCAAACAACAAATTCTCAATCACCTCTAGAGAAAGTCAAACAAAAAGAGCTTAACTTTGATAAAATTCTCAAGAAGGGAAAGGAGCTTGCGGAGGACTTGCGAAAGTCATTCCAGTTCGATATTTTAACACAGTTGGCCAATATTCCCGTAAGGATAACTTTGTACGAGCTCCTGAAGCTCTCTAAATCTACTAGAGAAGTTTTAAGAGAAGCTCTGCAAGAGTCGAAAGTATTCTTGGCGCAAATACCGGATATAATCAAGGAAGGAGAATCTCTTTGCGCGACATGTCACCAGGTGTCCGGTAAAAAACATCCCTTGCGTCACTTTTTCTCCGGAAGACATGCAGGTCAGGAGTAATAAGCATCACCGTTATCTGTATTACAAGGGATACATAGAATCTACGGAAATTGATCGCATTCAAGTTGATCCAGGTTCGACCTTGAGTATCATGCCGCGAAGGATGCTACGATATCTTGGAGTGCCGACGAATAGATTGGCAGCCACCAATACTACTATCTTTGGATTCAATGCTAACGGCAGTAGACCGCTGGGCAAAATAAAGCTCAAATGTCAGATCGGCGATCTAAAGACGGAAGTCACATGTTACGTGATAGATGTGGACACATCATACAATCTGCTATTAGGGAGACCCTGGATCCATAGCAATCTCATTGTGCCCTCTACGTTACACCAATGCATGAAATATGTCGACAAAGACGCAAACGTAAAAATGCTCGTTGCAGAAAAACAACCCTTCAAGGGAGTTGAAAACTACTAAACTGACACGCTGCTATATCAAGATGTGTTCGGAATTTCAGACCAACCTGTTCCAGATAACTCTGATAGCGGCGAGGAGGCTGATACAGAATCAGGATCCGAAGATTCGGAATCCGAAGATGTAATTTGGGACGGTGAGCCCATTGTGATAAGCCTCGAAGGTCTTGATGTAAATAACACTATTTACTCTGATGGTGAATGGGTGATAAATGAAGATTTAGAGTTTGCTTACTTTTCTGGTGTTGATTTTGAGCCCTCAAGCACGAGCACAAACGCATTTAGCAACTGTGTAAATGAGATATATTACACGAATTAAGTCATGACGTTGAAACTGCTAATTAGGTCATTTTCGAGGTCCCTCCCAAAAATGGAACCCAAAATGCCATAGTATTTGGAAGAGCAAGTCACAAGAACAAAGAGAAATGCTTAGATTATGAGGAAAAACAGGAAAACCCGAGTTCTTCCATTATGATGAAAATTCCCGTAGAATAATAAAGAAAATAGGATACAATCTGGTCGAAGGCAGAAGGTTGAACTTCGGAAAAGGAAGGAGGACAATCCTTCAACCTTTTGTCCCAGAAGGGAAAATGCCAGACTATTACCAGAAAACCAGCAGGGGGTTAGGATACGCCACCACTCTCGAAACCTCCTCAAGCAAGAAAACTGAGGAAGGACAGTACGATCATTCGTCAGAATCATCATGCTGGGATTCAGATGTCAGTACTGGTGTGATTTTCCACGAAGTATCCGCGAACATGGCTTCCGCGATCCAAGAAGACGAAAAGTTAAAGGAAACCTTACCAATAAGAGACGACCCTTAGGCCAAACATCTTAATATGAAGTGGGAGATCTAGTTTGAACTGCGTGAGCCCCCAACCAAAGATAAAGTGATCCAAATCAATATGGGAGATGAAAAGAATCCTAAACTCATATTTATAAGTGAGAACTTATCATCGGAAGAAAGGAAGGAATTGATACCTATCATTCGCGAATACATTGATATTTTCGCTTGGAGTTATGAGGAAATGCCAGGGTTGGATCCAAGTGTGGCGGTTCACAAATTGAAAATCCGACCGGAGGCTAAACCAGTAAAATAGCAACGAAGATTCCGCCCAGAGATTATGGAAGCTATAGAAGCTGAAATTAAAAAGTTGATCAGATCAGGCTTTATTCGCGAGGAACAGTATCCTGATTGGGTCGCGAATATAGTTCTCGTGACCAAGAAAAACGGAAAAATCCGAGTTTGCATAGACTTTAGGGATTTGAATGAGGCTTGCCCTAAAAACGAATTCCCATTACCCATCACGGATATTATGATAGATAATACTTGTGGGTATGAACGCATGAGTTCATGGATGGATTCTCGGGGTATAATCAAATAAAGATGTACTCTGATGATGAGAACCATACGTCCTTTAGGATACCATTCGGGGTATACTGCTATACAGTCATGCACTTTGGCCTGAAGAACGCAGGTGCTACGTATCAATGCGCCATGAATGCAATATTCCAAGAGCACCTCCAGAAAATAGTGGAGTGCTAGGTAGATGAACTAGCGATTAAGAGCAGGAACAAAGACGATCACTTGAAAGATTTGTAGACAGTGTTCAACCTCATGAGGAAGCATCAGCTCAAGATGAATCCAACTAAGTCTTTCCTAGGGGTTTCCAGTGGAAAATTCCTCAGTTTTGTTGTAACGTCGAAAGGAATACATCTCGATCCAGATAAAGTCAAGGCTATCCAAGACATGCCACTTCCCCGTAACCTCAAAGAGTTAAGGGGGTTGCAAGGCAGGCTGGCGTACATCCGCAGGTTTATATCAAATTTGTCTGGTAAATATCAGCATTTCACCAGATTAATGAGGAAAGGAGTGTCATTTATCTGGGATGACGCATGCCAAAAGGCTTTTGAAGAAGTCAAACAATATCTCACGAAACCACCGGCGCTTGTATCCCCGGTCTCGGGAATGCCCTTCTTGCTATATGTAAGGACTATGGACCATTCATTGGGCGCTTTGCTTGCGCAGAAGAATGAGTCAGGCCATGAACAAGCTATTTACTATCTCAGCAGAATGATGATTGGGGCGGAACACCGGTATAATCCTGTGGAAAAATAATGTCTAGCTTTGGTATTCGCAATACAGAAAATGTGACACTACTTGCTAGACAAACCATCCATGTTGTATCGAGAGTTAACCCCATGAGAATATTAATGACTAAACCCGGATCATTAAATTCAAGACTATCCAATTGGGTTATTTTGTTATCACAATATGATATGCACTTTGTCCCACAGAAGTCTATCAAAGGACAGGTCGTGGCCGACTTCTTGGCTGAACTTCCAATCCCAGCATCCTCCAGGTTATACGAACAAACCCCGGGAGAGTTAGAAGAATGGGATTTGATTCCATAAAAGGATGACTCAAGAAGATCTTCCGAGGCAAATACGGTCTCGAAAGGTGTATGGCAGCTTTTCTTTGATGGTGCCTCCCGAATGGGATCCGAGGGAAAGATGACAGCAGGGGTAGGAGTTATTCTCGTCTCTCCTCGCAACCACATCATTCCTCAAGCTTACTCATTGACAAGTTCGTGCTCCAACAATGTCGCGGAATATAACGCCCTCCTAATCGGCTTAAGAATAGCCAAACAACTGGGGGTCGACTACTTGGAGGCATATGCGGACTCTCAACTTGTTGTGAATCAAATAAAGGGGGAATACGAGGTCAAACATGAAGACCTCCTGCCGTATTATCGCGCGGTGATCAAGATCGCCAATGGTTTCGAGGGTTTCTATATCAGCTACATAAAGCGTCACCTAAATAGTTATGCAGATTCGCTAGCTTCCTTGGCTGCTACATTAGCTTTGCCCAAGCATGCTAAAAGGCAGATTATGGTAAGCAGCAAGTAATTGTTTTGTCCAAAGGGCAAGCTCAAAGAAGAAATGAAGAAACCGTAGGAAGACTAAGCTAACGCTTTCGAATCAACCCAAAAACCGAGGGACTGGCATTTTCCTTATATAGACTATGTCCTTTACGGGATATTACCCGAAGGTCCAAAAGAAAGCAAGGCCGTTTAGAGAAGGGCTATCCATTTTTACTACAACGCAGAACTCCAGACATTGTATAGAAAATCCTACGATGGAGTTTTACTTCGCCGTCTCTCCAACCGCGAAGCACAAGAGGTACTCGAAGAAGCTCATGCTGGCATCTGCGGAGCACACCAGCCAGGGCCAAAACGCTAAGATAGAATCCAAAGAATGAATTATTACTGGCCCAAGATGATGACAGAAGCGGTTAAATACGCCAAGAAGTGTAGGGCCTGCCAAATACATGTAGACTTTATACATAAAGCTCCGGAGTATTTTCACCCAACAGCTACGTCATGGCCATTCGAACAATGGGGTATGGACATCGTAGGGTCAATTTCTCCGCCATCAACGAGAGGACACCGGTTCATTTTAGTCATAACCGATTATTTTTCAAAATGGACTGAGGCCACTCCCTAACCGAAGTAAAATCGTCAGATGTTATCAAATTCATCAAGCACCATGTACTTTATCGCTTCGGGGTGTCTAGAAGAATAATTCATGACAATGGATCTCAGTTTGTGAGCCAAGTGTATTCCAGATTCTGCAACAAATACAGGATCGAGGATGTGGCTTCATCACCATACAACCGAACAGCTAATGGTCTAGCAGAACCTTTCAATAAGACCATTGTAAAATTTCTTAAAAAATTTGTGTCATCCAATCAAAGGGACTAGGACGAAAAGCACGGAGAATGTCTGTGAGCGTATCGCACCACAGTCCGAACTCCCACTAATGTCACGCCTTTCTCTTTGGTATGGATCAGAAACAGTCTTGCCTTTGGAAATCCAAATCCCATCATTACGAGTCGCGTTAATAACTAAGATGACGGAAGAAGAAAGGCATCAGCAAAGGCTCCAAAAGTTAGAAGCCTTAGATGACAAGCGCTTGGAAGCTCAACAGTATATCGAGCTATACCAGACGCGGATCTCCAGAACTTTTAACAAAAAGGCTAAACGAAGAACTTTTAAAAAGGGTGATCTGGTCCTGTCAGTTAGAGGACCGATCGTAACAAGCCAGAAGCCTAGGGGAAAGATCTTGATGCCAATCAACGGCAAGTTCCCGAAGAAATATTATTCTTAGTAAAATTGCAGAACACCGGTATAATACGGCTTGGGTAGTTCTATGCAAGTTGTGAGCAAAAAGTTTCTCTGTAATCAGAAGTTCATTAATAGAGGTTCTTGGTTCCGAACTAAAAGCCTTTAGTCCGCGAACCAGATTTTCCTTTTTATCAAATTCGCCAAGTTAAATAATACCTCTGGCGAACCAAACTTTCTTTTTATCAAATTCGCCAAGTTAAATAATACCTCTGACGAACCAAACTTTCTTTTTATCAAATTCGCCAAGTTAAATAATATCTCTGGCGAACCAAACTTTCCTTTTATCAAATTTGCCAAGTTAAATAATACTTTTGGCGAACCAAACTTTCTTTTTATCAAATTTGCCAAGTTAAATAATACCTCTGGCGAACCAAACTTTTTTTTTTATCAAATTTGCCAAGTTAAATAATACCTCTGGCAAACCAAACTTTCTTTTTATCAAATTTGTCAAGTTAAATAATACCTCTGGCGAACTAGATTTTCGTTTCTTATCAACAAGTTCTTTCATTCACAGTAATTTCGGGTACTTAGAAAATCTCGATTCATCTTACGATTATCAAGTTAACAATTACCTCTGATAATCAATATCAGAATCATTCTCTAGATACTCTTAGTTACGTAAAAAGAAAAGAGCTTCTTTATTCATCATCAGAGCAAAATTACAGAGAATTCTCTAGTGTTGTACAGTCAACAAGAGTGAATACAAATCACTGAAAAAAAAGAGGAAACTTGCTTCTGTAACCGTCTTTTTCGGCATGGTTCAGATCAAGAAGTTTGCTTCTGCAGGCTCTTCTTCTGGAATGACAGACTTGCTTCTGTAACCGTCTCTTTCGGCATGGTTCAGATTAAAAAGTTTGCTCTATGGCCTCCACTTCCAATTTGCTCTTGTAGCCTCCTTTTTAAGGACGGCTTAAAGGCATAATCTTGTTTTTTCTTTCCAACCACAATCAGGGACCTCCTGGTTGGTTCCCCCAGTGATGATACCAGTGAATTGATTAGTTCAAAACTGGCATACCAAGTGCACACCCCAGATGTATAACATGACGGGTTGCACAAATTCAAGGTCCTGGTCATTAGTACCCCAACCTTGTAGAGTACTAGGAAAGAAGAAAAATAATGCCCCAGACCCGAAATCTTTTCTCTCATGAAAGATACATGAGACCTTCCAAACCCCTTGAGGCATTGGAAGCAAATATGAGCTCAGTGGGTCTGGGCCATTGTTAAGCAGAATGACTACGGTTATCTTCTGCAGTCGAGACAAATCCTTGTTAAAAGAGAAGAAAAAGAAGGAAGAGGAGGGTATGAATCAGAAGAAGAGGTTTACCTTAATTAAGGAAAATAACTACGGTCAGAAGGACTTTTTCGGGGAGACATCCCGCTGGATTGATGCAATCTGGAGGTCTTATGATATGCCAACTCTTATCTATCACTTCGGTTGAAGAAGAAGAAAATATGGCTGCACTGATAGATCGGCTACAAAAGAAAGAGAAAAGAGTCTAGAAGAAATTCTCTCACGGCAGGATGATCTTCCATTGAGATCATATGTCTTATATAGACAATCTGGTAACTGTGATCTCCCGTTTAGAGGAGATAAAACCGAAATCTCCAGTCAAGATTTTCAGTTCAGATCTCAACAGAATTTATTGCTGTTGCATGGGACGCTTAGATATCGCAGCCCAGAGATCTCGTCATTAATAAAGACATGCAACGCTTGGAATTCCACGCCCGACGGCTTCATCCCGATACTCGCAGAAGTCTTTACAAATTTTAAAAAAAAAATCTACGGTCTATTCTGCGGACCTCCAGACAAAGCATCGCGAACTAAAATTCCGGAACCAGGGTCGCAGTTTAAATATGAATCGTGTTGATCCGCGTGATTTAAGAAAGTCGCTTAAACAGACATACAGATACCAAAGTATTACGGTAGTTCGCTAACTTTAGACAATAGATGGCAGGTCAAAACCGTACCTTGGAAAGCCAAAATCAGGTTTTTTATAAACGACAAGGGAATTATTACAAAAAAAAAAACTAAAACAAGTGTATACAACGTTTTATAGTTCAACGATTTAAAAGGGCTTTTATTTTCTCCTCTGCATTGTCAATATCTTGTTGAAGGGTCTCATAAGCTTGAACAGCGGCTTGACGACGCATATCCTCGTCACTGGCGATAACAATCTGCGCTGCAGCAACCTCTAGTGTGTCCAATTCAACTTGCATCGCCTGGAGATCTCTGGTTGTATTGTCCCGTTGGCGTGATAAGTTGGCAAGGTTCCTCATTGATTCATCGCGCTCCTTGATAATTTTGCCCAAGAAAGCTTGAGCCTTAGCGATAGTCTCTCGAGTCCTAGCAATGGCCTGATCATGGTCCTTAATAATTGAAGCGACGGCCTCCACTTGAAGAGCTAGAGACTCGCCGTCTGATCGACCCTTTTCTAAGGAGGCTTTGCAAGCATTCGCCTTCTCCTGAGTCTCCTTGTGGAACTGAAGTTGTTCCTCCTTCAGCTTCTGAAATCGGATTTCCACTGTCTCAGACTTATCAGCACTTCTGAATTTTGACAGGGAGTCAGCATGCTTTTGAAGCTCAACTATCGTAAGCCTGAAAGGAGCAGCTTTATCCTCTCCACTAATACTGACAATACCAGTTAAATAAATGTTGAGAACATTGGCGAGTGAAGTCAAAGTAACCCCCTTCAGTACCTTGTCAATACAGCGATCAAAAAAATGGAGGAAAGTTTCCACCGTATCCTTCAACAAATCAACCTCAAAAGCATCAACCTCTGCATGAGAGGGATCAACACTGGTCGAGGCAGAGAAGGTTTGAACCATACTCTGCTCCACAGAAGCAACAATGCCAACATCAAGAGAAATGGGACCTCTGAGAGCTGCGGCAGAACTATCAGCTGCAACACCTTGAACCAAAGTATCGGACGGAGCAGCTATGACCGAAACCATGGACGCAGTAGTCTCTGGAATTGCTGCTTCTGTAGTACCAACAACAGAAGTTGTAACCATGGTTACTTCATCAGTGTCAACCTCCGCGATAGTGTCATCTAACGGAGTTATCCTTGCACCCATGCACTCTAAGTCTGGGGTCGAAACCGGGTCTGGCAAAGAAGGAGAAAACCAATATATATATAAAAAAAGGTTATGACATCAGCTGATAATAACACAATTGTTGAAAGATGCAAACCTAAATGTTGAACACTGGATTCTCCAGGTCCGTACACTTCAGGTCCAAACACTTTAGGCCCGTACACTTCGGTCCGAATGTCCTCGCTCAAATAGACATACTTACTATGGTCTGATGGAGGGGTTGAGGATCGAAAATCATCACTGTCAACACTATAGTCATCCTGACTTCTTGAAGGAGGTGCTACTTTTGGGGAATCTGATACGCGAGTCTCCCCAATAATTTGTACTTCGTCGTTTGCAACGACAGAAGCTGAAGGGCCCTCTTGTATGGTCGGAGAAACATCGACTTCAACAATGGCCTGACAAATACGGGGGGTCGAACCCTCTTGAATAACAGGAGTAGGATCACTGCAGATGACAGGTCCTTGACTCTAACGCCTTTTAAGGGAACTGAGGGTTAAAGATGAGTCATCTTCATCCTCCTCGAGTTCCTCAACGAGGGACTCAGAAACCAGAAGGAATGTTGCAGTGCCAGTCCCAGATGGGGTGCTCTGCGAATCAATCCCCTGTGGAATGGTAGGCAAGTCACTGAGGCGCCTTAGTCTCTTCCACTTATGAGAAGATTTCTTGGGAGGAGACTGATTGAGGAGAAGTTTTCTCCGATGTCGGATTGGGAGAAGCATCAAGAGGGGCAGCTTGGACTGGTGCATCATTAACCTCTTCTCTTTGTTCTGATTTGTTGGATGTTCTGTCTCCCCCGAAATCTTCCATCCCTGCTACTTTGGTGCTGCCAGCCTTTTTCTTCTGAGCATACCAAGCCCTGATCTCCTGCAAGCTAGTATGATTTATGTTGAAATTCTGGGAAGCGGAATTAGCATCCGCAAACCACTTACAGAAACATAAACTCATACTCGAATTTAGAGTCTTGAGCGGGAGATCAAATCTGGCCTGAGTCCCACCTGCGACGAAGTGAAACCAAGCTTGAGCTCCCTCAAGAGCATTCCCAACAAAACTTATCTCTCTGTTGGGATTACCAACATAAAGCTGATTATACCCGAACTGTCGAGCGAAACGACTCGGGTAGTAAGGCTCTATGTAGCAATGGTTCCCCAATCAAAGAACCAGATGTTCTTGGCGGATGTTTATCAACCACCAGAAGTACCCCGAGGACAGAACAATAAATTTATCGGCACCGGCGGTATCTGCGAATTTCTCTCCATACCCGGCATTTGGGAAGTACAGAAAATATCTGAACAATTCAAAAGTCAAGAAATGACGAAGGTTCTTGCGGATCACGGCCATGTAGCCCCCTTTCTATTGTGACCTCTCATAGTGCTGCACTTTGGGAGCACTTAAGTCAATCTGCGAATCTACAGGACTCATCAAAGTGGGGCAATGTAGGACCAGCCAAGCCATCAAATACATATAAGGGAGTTCTACACGCGGATTAGGAGTCTTAATGACCTGATCTCCCTTCTTGCTCCTTCTTCACATTGCAAAATTTGTCAGATAATCTCCTCAGTCCGCTTTGGATGCTGCAGACCATCACGGGCAACAAGCTGAGCCGCCAACCAAATGCTAGTAGGACGGCTGGGTATACGGCCCTAATAAGTATGTTTTCCTGTGAAAGAATAATACACTTCTTCAGCCACACCATCAAATAGCCCGCCAAGAAGGTAGGATCAGACAAAGGCTGGAGGGTCTGATAGTAAAAACTCTCAAAGGACATTCCAGTCTTGAAGACGTCCTCGTCAGATTCAGCAACACAAGCATCTGTCTCGAAACTGGCAATTCTTCTCTCAACTTCCTTTTCAGAAACCGGAGGAAGACGAGTAAAGTTTGGATTACTCTTAGAAAAATTGGGCAGAAGATACTGCAGCCACTTCTTTGGCTTCAAACTGCGGGTGCCAGATGTATGGTTGCAAATAAAATAATGGTAGAGCAACTCCCAGTAAGTATTATAAATCAGAGGGTTCCGGGTTTTCAGTAGATGGAGTTCTTCCCCAGTAGGGACATACTCTTCATATGGGATTTCTCCTATGGGTAAGCCCGAAATTACATACATTTCATGGAGGGCAAAACCCAACTCGCCACGAGGGCTAAAAACTGTACAAGTATCAGGATTGCACAATTCCAGTAAAGCAAAAAAATAAAATCTACTAGCAGGAATACCATACTGAACAGCCCTGATAGCACGGTATAGTCCCGCATAATGAAGCTGATCCCTGAAGGTTTTCAAGAAGAAATCAGTCAAGACCGCCCACTCTCTTTTCGAAGAGCAGTGAACCCAACCGGGGGGACGAAAATCCTGAACAGGAAACTCTCCTTGTGCGTTGGTGAATCGGTGCAGAAAAGTCTGTACGATTATGGGAACTTCGCCTCTGGGGAGGTCATATTTAAGCAGTCCCGGAAGCAATCCGCAAAAGTGTTTTCCACTACCACGAGGAAAAGCATCTTGAGCATTGAAACCCCCAAACAAGATGATGTCTTGCCCCCTGTTTATGTGCCAGTCCATTTGTCTCGCACGGAAATGAATTGAAAGAATAAAAATGGATAAGACCTCTCCATGTTGGGAAGAAACAAGTAGCGACCTTCAACTTGACGGAGCCATTTGTAATCTCCATCTTCCAAACCACTATCGAACACTGAAACATGTCCCCAAACAAAAAGGCAGGTTTGCGTAGCGGAGATCGATCATCTCCTTCGAAAGGTACATTAATCATCAGTTCTCGCAATACATAGGGAGAAGGATGAAGAATTTTTTCTTCTCTCTCTTGGCTGTCTGATGTTGTACAATGTGGAAAGACATGACCAAATCTGAACTCTTTCTCCCCATCATAACCATCAGAGTATCCGAAATAATAGTCCTTAGGCCAAGGATTTAAGGCATAATCGACTTCAAAAGACGTTCGGATTCAAAATAAGGAAAAAACGATGAGGAAGGAACTGCCTTTCGCAAGTTTTTATTATTACATCCAATCAAGGGTTCCTGTCGAACCACTATTGAACTAGAAGTTGCTTGAGGATCTTGGCGACCACTAGCTGCAGTATCAGAGGAAGAAGCTTTTTTCGGCATCTTTTACAAATTGAGAAAATCTTTCGAATCAAAAGCTGTGGGAGATTGAAGACGAGAAGTCTGAGGAGCTCTAACGAAGAACTCAGATTTCAAATTTCTTGAGAAAAGGGTAGCCTCTCTCGTAAAGTAGAGGTTATATAGCCGATGATTTGACGGTCGAGACAGAAGTGATATCTGGCTCGAATCTCGGGGGTACCTTTTCATTTAATGCGGCTCAGAGAACGTCTCAATTCTTACGCCATAGAAAACAACCGCCTTCCGGCCTTTCCGCAGCCAAAAATTGAAAGCTCACGTCCCTAATACAGAGTCGTGATCCTTCAGAAAATTCAGTTTGCGATCCTAACACAGAGTCGCTTTCTTCTCCAAAAAGCAAAAGTTCGCGACCCTAATACAGAGTCGCTTTCTTCTCAAAAAAGCGAAAGTTCGCGACCCTAATACAGAGTCGTTTTCTACTCAACAATGAAGGCTCGCGCCCTTAATACAAAAACGTGTCCCTTCCAAAAAGACAGTTCGCGACCCTAACACAGAGTCATTTTCTACTCCAAAATGAAGGCTCGCGCCCCTAATACAGAGACGTGTCCCTTCCGAAAAGACAGTTCGCGACCCTAACACAGAGTCGTTTTCTATTCCGAAATAAAGGCTCGCACCCCTAATACAGAGATGTGTCCCTTCCAAAGCAAAAGTTTACGACCCTAACACAGAGTCGTATGTTCCAAGAATTGCAAAATGAGGCACTAACACAGAGTCACATTTTCCTTCAGAAGCAGCAGTGGCACTAATACAGAGTCACAGATTTCTGCAAATGCAATGGAGATTCTAATACAGAATATTACATCCAAAGTATTCCAAAACTCCTCAAGGAATCATGAGTTTTGAAAACTTTGGAGGGGGTTTTGTCGGCAAAAGATTCTGGAAAGCAAAGCAGATCCACGGATTCAAAATTAGAAGTCCGCAACTAATCGGATCCGCGAATCTAAAAGACTGCGGTTCGCGACCCAGACGACAGAACAGGTTCGCGAATCTAAAGTTGAGATTCGCGACACTACCCATAGTTTTCGGGTAGGAGTTTAATATAAAGTAACCTAACCCGAACAGGAGAGTTGCCACCTCAGATCGTGGAGCTAACTACCAAACGAATGCAGCGGCATTACTTCGATTGTGGGAGCAACAACATAACAAATATGACAACACTTCTCGAGTAGTGGGAGCTAACGGTCGAGCAAATATGGCGGGACGTTACTCTAAAACCCCTATAAAAGGCGGGGGAGCGAAAGAGACACACACACACATACGGAGACAGAGGAAGACAAGTAGATATCTTCTCCTAAGAGTGATCCCTTGTGATCAAGAACCGAGAGCCTTTCTTTTTCCTTTAGGCAATTGAGAGAGATTGTACGGAGTGTCAACGGAGAGCAGGATTGTCCTCCATAGCTACTTAGGAACCCAGCTTTAAACAAAGAGGAAAAGTGATCTTCCTCATCTTCTGTAAACGGGAAACCGTTAGAATGTAATATTTTGTTTAAAAGACTTCGATATAAAGAGCGTGTAATTTTTTTATGGCGAACAAACCCATGTCTTCGAAACCTCTTTAGAGGTTGAGTTGTTAAAAACTTACGGCATTTCTATAAGGAATTAGGGCTTCTAGAGCAAGAGGAGAGGAATTCTTCATATTTCTCCTGATCGAACTCAATGATGAATGATTCAACCATACTACCAACTAAAATATTATCAGATTGAGCTACAACTTTATTATCAGTGATGATAGGTGTTCTCAGCAGAGTCGTCAATTTTCTGTTTACCATAAAATTATAAATGATTCTTTATTGAGATTTTTCAATTAAAGATTATAATTTCAACGGTTTCCTATTTACAAAAAATGAGGAAAATCTAATTCCCTCTTTGTTTAAAACTGGATTCAAGAGTAGATGTGGAGGACAATCATGTTCTCCATTGACACTTTGTATAAAATTTTGAGTTGGTAAAAATTTTGAGCTTTTGATAGCATTAGCAATTAAGCGAAAATAGCTTTTTTTTAATACTGATCTCCCGATATCTTTTTCTGCCTAAACTTCTACTATTTATAAAGATTTGGAGACTTTTGAGTTGATGTAACTATTCAACTATTAGCCTCCATGATCTTGAGAATTAACTTCTCACCTTTTTGTCAGTGGATTTGCATTAGATCTCCAGAATTTGTAACCGACGTCTTTAATTCTCTGGGTCATAACTGAAAAGCAAAATGTGAATCTCAATCTTTAGATTCACGTTTCTTTTAAACCGCAATTAAAATGTGAATCTCAAACTTTATAGTCACGGTTCTTTTAGACTGCAACTGAAATGCGAATCTCACACTTTAGATTTGCGGTTTTGGTGTTATTACAACTAGAACCGGATCTCAAACTTTAGATTCACGGCTCCTTTGGATTATAACTAGAACGCAGATCTCAGACTTTAGATTCGCGATTCCTTCAAACTGCAATTAGAACGTGAATCTCAAACTTTATATTCACAGCTTTGTTGGACTGCGAATCTCAAACTTTAAATTCGCGGCTTTGTTGTGATGGTATATTTGCTTTTTGCATAATATGCTTGGGCGCGATGATGAGACCCTACAGGACCCACTCTTTATTAAGTCTGCAAATTTAGAGAAAGAGATTTACACTTCAGCTTAATTCGTGAACCAAAAATCGCATCTCATCTTTTATGGAAAATAAAACACAGCTCTGTGAAGACGACGTATTATTTCTTTTATAGTTTATATACATGAATCTCTCTTAATGAAAGATGATTCTCAATAAAAGAAAATTCTGTCAATAGGTATTGTTTCTACATTCTACGGTGAAGCTCAGTAATGATCGGGTCCCTACAAAACTTCCTGTATTGCTGGAGCGAGTGCCATTGGGGTTAAGATGCCGAGTCCTACCAGCGAGAGCAGAAGACTTACAATACAGGAGCAAGAACCATTATAGCAAAGATGTCGAGAACTGCCAGTAACGTACAATTTATATTGCCAGAGCGAGTACCGTTAAGGCAAAGGCTGCAAAATACTATCAGCGAGGGCATAAAATTTATATTATTATGGAGAGTACCATTATAGCAAAGATTGTTGAATACTATCAACTAGAGCAGAAGATTTATATTGTCAACGTGAGTACCATTAGGATAAAGACTGTTGAGTATTGCTAATAAGGAAAGAAAATTTATATTGCCAGGCCGAACTATTAGGGCAAAGACTACTGAGTACTATCAATATGAACATAAGATTTATATTGTTCGGTGAGTACCATTAGGATAAATACTGTCGAGTATTGCCTAGAGGAGCCCACCTGAATTTGGACTAATGATGATGATTGCCTTCGAGGCCTAAGACAACCAAGTCGTTGAAATTGGGTCTAACAAGTCGTCTTCAAGATTTTAGATCCCATATATCCATGCCTAGAGATAAGTTACCTCGTACTCTCTGCCTCTATGACAAAAGATAGTTTTCCTCATCTTTTATGGAATAGTATGAAGAAGTGGCAAGCTAGTATCATGAGATCAACTTAGAGTCTAGCAAGTTCTTATTGTAAACTCAAAAGATTGGCAAGTTCAGGCCTATGTAATAGGATGGCATGTTGCCTGGCACTAATACGGCATATCACTAAGTGTAGAATATAGCTTATGGCAGAAATTGCCAAGTGCTGCAAAAACTTTCTAATGTTCAGAAAGTAAACTTATTATATGAAGCTTTATTGTGGATTTGTATCCAAGTTGGATTTATTAAAGCTGTAGGTAGAAAAACCAACCAGACAATCTAGTCGCTATAGATAGATTACTGGTTAGAGGACCACAGATTTTCTTTCACCAATAGGGGCATCATCCCTGTTCTGACCCTCATTGGGATGTTCTAGTTGGTTTTCAATATCTTTTTGGATGAATTTCTTAAGGTATCTCGTTGGATGGGTCCTTTGATGTCATTATGCAATTAGATACTTTCTTTGATTGTGTAATCATTATCTTTATAGTACTCGTAGAATCATTGTGGGTCTTTCTTTCTAGTGAGCATCTTGTGTGGATAAGGAGCCTGCTAAAATAGCCCTCATCTCAGATCTAGTCAAGGACATGAGTTTGAGAAGAGTTGAGTGGTGCTGTTGATGATTGTCGTCCTGATGCCTCTTCAATGGGCTCCATCTTCTTCCATGTTTCTTTCCTCTTCGATCAGATAATTTGTTAGTCCTTTGAAAGTTATGCTATTTGAAAGTCATCTTAGACTCCTCTTGAGCTTTTAGTTATCAAATACACTCAAGGATCCCATTCAAAGATGTTGGTTTGCACTTTCCTATAAAAAGGCTGAGATGAGCATGATGGACCCTATTGACCAGTGTTGCCAACACTATATCAGGCAAATAATTCTCCCTCTAGATTCTTGCTTCGTTAAATTGCTTCAAGAAGTCTAAAACAAAATTATCATGTTTTTGTTCAATACTAAGGAGAAACCATAGTCCTCTTTATATTTGATAAAACTATGAGCTGAGAGAGAATGATGAATAACTTTATATTCTGAGATATCAATAAACTGTACAATGATCATCCTTTTATAGGTAAAGGTGACAAATATAAAAGGTAAAAAATAAAAGAATATACAAATTGATGCTTATTATATAAAATCATCAATCACATAATCTACCTAATTACAGAGATTAATTAAATATAATAAGTTTAAAGGATATTATGAGATCCTCTAATAAATTAGAGAATTTATTAAATATTAGAGGATTTTATCATATATCATGAGATATGCTAATATCCCCCTCAAACTCAAGATGATTTGGAAAATATCATTTTTAGTATGGAAACGAGATCATGATGACGACTAGGTGGATGGACTTTAGTAAAGATATCGGTGAGCTGATCAGTTAATGAAACCGAGAGAAGATGAAGAGTGCCTACTTGTAGGTGATGACGCACAAAATGGCAATCGATCTCAATATGCTTGGTGCGCTCATGAAAGAGATCATTGTGAGCAATCTGAATAGCACTATGATCATTGTGAGCAATCTCAATTAAGTAAATGCAATGTGATTATTAGATAATAAAGGAAAATATATAGAAAAGATGTATGCACAGTGATACAACCAAATTCAATCAAGGTGAATTTTTGGGCCTATTAATCAGGGAATGGTAGCCGTTTGGCGTACACTTTATAGCAGAATTAGGGCTCTCAATATCTCTCTTTTTCTTCTCTTGTGATAGATTACATGGAGTTCATATTTTTTAAAAGAAAAAAAAAAGGAAAATCATGCCCCCTCACAGTGGAGAATGAGTGTATTCATAGTTAATTTGTTCTGTGGAGTTGTAGATGAATTCCAATAAAATTTCTAAATATGAGAGGGATTTTTTTACATTTAAAGAGAGGTTTTCTTATATGTGGATGATCTTAATTGATGAAAAATTCTCCAAGTCTCCTAGGCTTCGCAGACTCTCGCTTGATGGGCTTTCCTTCCTACGTGCTTGGACAAATTAATTTGTGAATTAGCAGTGATAATGTTCAATAAAATCAAATCGAATTCAAGATCACCTTTTGGATACCACAATAAGGAATCAATATCAAGAGGAGTCCATTTTAATTTCTTTAATCCATTTCTTATCTATCGCAGAGTGTTTGATTATCTCATCTATTCCTCAAAATAAAAAAGGAAAGAAAAGAATTTAAAAATAATAATAATGTTGCGAATATAACTAGATTTTTTTCAAAAAATAAATTAGAAGTAATCTAAAAGAAAAAAGAAACATGTAAGCATCTATAGATTTCTCACCAAGGTTTTGTTCAACAGCACCCATGTAAGATAGATTTCTGATAGGGCCAACCTCAGGATCAGGAGATCGGTAGCAATCAGCCAACAGCGTAGACTGGACCAATGTGATTGCTGCAAAAGAAACAATCGCAATTGAGCCCCCAATCCAGCCCAGTTGAGCCACACTCCATGCTAGTGACAGAACACCAGATCCTACCACTGCCGTTATTATGTGGGCTACAGCAGTCCATACAGTTCCTTGGACAGGAAATAAATATAAGTGAAGATATAAGTTATTTAATTTGATATGCTAATTATAAGAGCAAAAGGGATCTCCTTTTTTGGGAAAAATTGACAAGATTCTAATATTTTGTAAAAAAAAAAAAAATATAAAAAATGGGTAATTTGTAGTATCGCTCCTCTTATAATTATAAATAATCATTTCCGTCTCCAATTTTTCAAATAAGGGATTGAGCACATTATATTTATAAGAATTTCTATATTGGTATTAAAAAAGTGAAGGTGATCCTTCTAAATTTCCTCTCACTTGATATTGTTTATTAGACAGAGCATAATATATTCATAAGAATGAAAATTTTGAGTTCTAAATCCCAAATAATTATATGCAGATTAACTTCTTCTAAGGCTAAAAAGTGCTTAATTCCATATTTGGAAATTGGAATCTAGAATGGCCATGAAGGGGAAAACAGAACCCTAGGAATCTAGTGATGAGAAATTAGAGGAAGAAGATGACATGCTTTCTCTAAATGGAAACCTTTTTCCTTCATGAATTTGGTAACCAGAAACTGATTCAGAAACAAGATTTAGGAAAATTAATCTTTTACTTAGTTCTAAACTTTATGCTTGATGAATTTGGGGTGGATGCTTACCAGTTCTGTTGACATGCTCCCCTTTTGGCCCATCCGATTCTTTCTGAACATCTCCGACTAAAGGAGTTCTATCATCAGCTACTCCTCCCATGGCTAATCCAGTTCATTGGTACTGACGTTGGCGTTTAGATTGCTTTTTTTTTTTTAATTACTCTTGTTGTGCTGCTGATGCTTGTTCCGTTGAAAATGAAACCTAACCTAGCTACCAAGGTTCTGTATATTCTATGGGCAATGATTTGACTCCCTCTCATCACACATTAAAATAAAATAAAATAAAAATAAAAAAACATGACTTATTCTTAATCTCATATTTATATTTAGGGTTGATTGTAATAATTATTGGAGACGTATTATTAATATTCCCATCAAGAAATTTTTTTTTCTACAGAGAAATACTTCAATAGGAGGTATGAGTGTAATAATGAATATCAAAAATTATTATATTTAAATCCCCTATCAAGAGGTCTCTCTGAGAAAATTCTTTATAAGGAAATATTAGTTACAAGTTCCAATGGTATGGGGATTTTTTTTTTCTCTATTTAATCCTTATATATATATATATATATATATATATATATATATATATATATATATATGAGAAAACGGAAAATTTACTGATAGGTAGTCTAATAAAATTATTACATGTAGTACCATTCAAGATAATAAATAAAATAACTTCTTTAAACACCTTTTAAGTGGCGCCACGTGTAATAATTTTATTGGATCAGCTTAGCGCTAGTGAAAAAATCTCCTTCATCGCTGCTAAAATTTCCGTTTCCATCAGTATTTACCTGCTCTTAAGTCTTAATAGTAAGCATTGGCTGGGGGGCCTCAATCTCCTTTTATGTGGGGACAATGGTTGTTAAATGTCAATTTCGTCCACTAAGAACACAAGGGAGAGTAGTATTGCAACAACATTACAAATCGACTTCTATTATGATCTATTCTTGCCGCACAAACTAGATTTGCTTAACAATTTCTCACATTTATCGGATTATTTTCCTCTCTTCCTAAAGCTTTCTTCCTTTTGTGGAGATAGAATTAACATGCAGATAAGATGCCAGCTGTTGAGAATCTATATGCCATCAGCAATCAAAATTATCTAGCTATTTATTTAATTCCAATTTGAAATCTCAATAGTATCCAACTAATATTTTCAGAAATAAACTTATTTCCTTGAGTTTCATTATAGAAAAATTAATAATAATCAGACTTTCAGTTTATTTTTATTTTTTTAAGCATAAACAGTAAGTACCCGCGTTCTATCGATCAGATGTTAACGAAACAAAGTACAATATATTTCATATATACTCTCTCATATATGAGCGTACAGTAAAATAAATAAAATTACCATGTCTAAAGAGAGTCATTACAACAGTCCGCTTAAACTTGCACTTAAACATGCTGACGGTTTGTAAAATAAGCACCAAACGGACCACGATGAACCTCGTTGATAGGGTGGCAAAAATATCAGGCCCGGCCCACAGGTAAGTTTCGGACAGGCCTAGGCTGGCCTTCATGGTGCGGTCATCTCTTCCCACTGAATTGCCAACATAAAATACTTCAGGACTATGAACTCTACAATACATTTTTAGGCAGCCATCTGCCGTTTTTTGTTTGTTCACATAAACACCAACATTAGCTAAGCTTGGCACTGAACAACCCTTCAAGTGATCCAATCAACGCAAACACGCTAACCATCAAGCATACGTAGCTGAAAGTCCGAAGCACGATCCACTTCCTGCTCCAAGCGCCGATCTTCCTCTGCACGAAGTACATCTCCACAGGAAAATAGATCGCCAGGGGCCAGAAGTTCAGTGCACCCAGCACTCCCAGAACCTGATTGAAGTACGGGAAGACCATCGCAATCCCCGTTGTCGAGGCCACGTACAGCGTTCTGAAGCACAGTCTGAAGAAGTTCAGACTGCAGGATGGCAGGAACGGGAGTTGGATGGTGTAGAAGTCGTTCACGAATCCACTGTTGGGGAACTTGTCAGCGAACCATCTGTCTGCAAATGCAAACACTGGCTGGCTGTACATCTGTTTAAACAGAGCGGGATTCATAGTTATGTATAGCGTTACAGCAACGGACGTGAAACTCAAGAGATTGATGTTACCTGATACCCTCCAACTAGGTGAAGAACAATGCAAGCGTTGGCTAAATCGACGAGCCAGTAAGGCTCGTAGAAACCAAACCCAGTGAGAAGGTTCCCTGGTGTGTCATCCCCAAAGGCAGCATAGCCGAAACACCCGCAGCAGAGGTAGAAGAATGTGGTTATAAAGATAGAGACCATCGATGCTTTCTTCATCGTCTTGTTCTCCGCTGGTGGTGACTTCAGAGTATCCTGCACCCAGGAAAAGTAAGAAGTTAACTAAATTATGAATTCAGTATTTTCTCACGTCCTGTCCAAAAACAAAGGATATAACTTTTATCACCTGTATTTCTAGGAGAATTAGTGAGTATGGGTAGGCAAATGCTATGTCCCCGAGTCCTTGAGAGACCAGCCAGACTTTATGAGCTGTCGATTCAGCCGTAGCTCCTGCAAGCCCTCCTTTAATCGTTCCATTCGCTGAAACCATGCATAGCACAACCGATAGTCCAATTATACCGTGAAGGATCTATTATGTCACATGATATAGGTTGCAATAAGTTATGTTCACACAATTCAATGCGTACAAACAAATTTACTGCTCATCTAGAACAATAAATACTGTAGTTGAAGATATTTGGTCTTAATTTGCATTTGATTAGTATGAAGATATATGCATGATGATATTTCACTAGGATACAAGAATTTTCCCAAGATAAATCCAATTGAGATATAGAAATCAATCTTAGGATGCAAATATATAACTGACAAAAGTATAGATGAAATTGTTCTTCCTCTGAAATTGTTGCACAAGTCATTGATTTATCGTCTTTGATCAATATTTCTTCTAACTTCTTTCCTATGTCTCATTAGCATCTTATAAGGCATGATTTTACATTACAAACCAAAAAAAAAAAAAAAAGAAAACTGAAAGAAAGAGGGAAATTAAGAAGTTAATATTTTCTACTACCGAAAAGTTTTTAAGTTAACCAAGACACACCGAAACCTCGTCCCACAATAACTTTTAGCAAGTTATTGTGTTGCAGATGTTACTTGAATATGCAAAAGGGATTAAAGACTACTCACCAATGACTTTAGCAAGGCCAAGACTGAATCCGATGAACGAGTAGCAGAAGGACATGATCGCGGCAAGAACCAAAAGCAACTCCATATTGTGGAAATCTGGTATCTGAGAGCACAAAATCTGAACAGCTCCAAACAACAGCATGAACAGAGTAGGCCCATACGAACAGGGGGATGCATGACCACCTCTATGGTAGCAGTCAGATTTCAGAATCGCACTACGGAACCGAATGTGCATAAGAAAATAGTTATAAATCCAGAAATTCAGAATATTTATACCCGATGAATGCAAAAGATAAGTTGTATGCATTGAGATACCTCCTACTAATTGAAGTAGTGATAGTATAAGCAACACCAGTCCCATACATGCTTGAATATTGAAGAAAACCACATACCCATGTCCATTTTTCACCTGAACTAGCGTTCAAAACTAAGTCACCGTCGCTATTTGTGTAAAGAAACTAGAACCGAGATAAAGAATAACAAAATTTTCCACTTTGGTTTAGTTTCCGCACTACCTAAGTTAACTCTTACATCATCCATATAGGAATAATTCCTTCTTCCAGTAACCGGATGAGGAGACCGATAACAATCAGACAAAAGGAAGGCCGAGATGTAGGTGACAACTGCAAAGCAAAGCATAGCAAAGGGCCCTGCGATCCAGCCCAGTTGTGCAATGCTCCACGCGAGAGAGAGCACTCCGGATGCAATGACTGCAGTTATTATATGGGCAACACAAGTCCGTAAAGTTCCTGCAACACCCAAGAGCTTGAGGATCAAGACCAATATAGAGAATGTAAAGAAAGCTTTAGCTTTGAGTTTTACCAGTTCTTAGACGGCCATCATCCTGGCAAGAAGCTTCTTCCAGTTCAAGATATTGGTGAATCGCCATTTCCACTCTACTAGTTAGTAACCAATGGGGGCTGGTGGGGTAGATATGTTGCTAATGGAGCCCATTGCTGTAACGGTTTCGGTAAACCGAAACGTGTCCAAAACCGGCCTAAACTCATTACGATATAATATAATGTGGGGGTATAGTGCTAGGGTTTTGGTTTAAGCCGAAACCAAATTCCTTTGATAAGCCGAAACCAAATTCCTTTGATGCGGCTGCTGCTGCTGTTGAAATAATTGTGCTCCTGCAAATTATTTTTGGCCGAAGTTATCTTTTTCTTTGTTGCGAGGCGGCTGCAACAAAAGGTGAAAAAAAGGAAGTTGCGGCTCTAGCTTTGCAGGGTGTGGCGGCAGAGGAAATAAAGAGGATTTTCTCTTTGTGGCGGCCAAAAAGAAAAGAAAAGGATTAGTGGCGGCTTAAGCTAATCGTTTTGGTGGCTGCTGCTCTTAATTTTGGCTGAAGGATCAAAGGAGAGGATTCAAGCAAAGAGGAAAATCACTGCAACAAGAGGTTAGGATTTGATCTCAAAATTTTGTGTGATTTCTTTGTGGTTTCTCTTGTGGTTGAGAACTAGTAAGTTATACTCCTCTTTTGATATAGTGGAAGTTTTTCGATCGTGTCCCCGTGGACGTAGGCATATTGTCGAACCACATTAAATCTGCGTATTCTCTGTCTCTGTTATTTTTCTCTTTGGTTAACTATTTGATTCCGTTGGTTGTTGTATTAGTATTATTCCGCTATCTTTTGCTAATAATAATAATAATAATAATAATAATAATAATATATATATATATATATATATATATATATATATATATATATATATATATATATATATATATATATATATATGAGGATAATGTGAGCACAGCTTTGACGGAAATTCCTAACTTGCTCTAGTTTGCAGGTCGAAAAGGCTTAGAGATTTGGAAACAGGGGTATCATGCAAGAGTGGTAGGCAATCGCCTATGATGTAGAGAGATCTAGACAATGATATATCTGTCACTTGTCATTGGGCTATTGACCAATTGGTCTTCCTTCATCCTTTCTCTAGTACTCAAGTTGTGCTGGCTCTTGGACCTACTAATTTTGTTTCTCTCTGTTTTGTAGTGATTAATTAAGAGCTTAAGAACAAGTTGTTTGGTTTTTTGAGCCGCACAAATTGTTAAAAAAGAAACGATATATATATTAGTTATATACAATATACTTTTTTTTTTTGACCCGTTAGGTCTGAGGGAAAATGAAAAAAAAAATAATAATAAAATAAGATTGGAAGTTGTTACGATTGTTTGGTTTGAGAGAAAAATTCAAAGAAAAGTTAATTGAAAGGAAAGTAAGAGAAAATAACTCGCAAACTTTTCTCACCTTTACAAACAGAGAGGGCAGAGGGACTGATCACATCTTCAAGCATAAGGAGTCGACTATCCCAACCATCCACCGGCGATTTACAATTGTGTTTCGTGTTTGCTTGTTTTATTATTGACTACTATATGTACTTCTATTTGTTGAGTTCATATATATTTGAACATTAAATTTTTGAGTCAATTTACTAGTTCAAAAACAAATAAAGTAGGTGAATGAAAAATAGTTTCAAAGTGGAATGCATAGTAAGGGAACAAAAGGAAAAAAAAGTCACACATCGGTCAAAGTGTTGTTAGGATGTGGATTTATATAGAGTTGTTTGTTCCATATCATTGTTTATGTAAGAAAGGAGAAACCTAGAGCAACATGGGTGGTGCTATGCACAGCCCGCATGCTCGTGTGCAAGGGCGAATGGGCGTTTACGGTGCTTTAGTGGCACACTTGGCACTTCGCACGTATGCGACGCTCCACAAACAGTTACTGTTAAACGGTTACAACTGTTAGCCAACATTCGTGTCTTTTAGTAAATCGTTGGTCAGAAAAAAAAAACCTATAAATAGGCCCTCTGTTCAGACTCATTTCGCATACTTTTTTCATTCTCTTTTTTCTGCAGAAGAGAAAACTTTGTCTCACCAGACACCAATTTTCTATCTTCAGAAGAATTCTCCTGTCATATTCTGTCCTGCACTACTCCATTAAAAAAGAGAGTGTTTTTTTATTCAGATTCACCATAGACAATAGGATTGCAACTTCCTTCCTATTGTAGACAAATCATTGTATCATGCGAGACCGACACCCACTGCAATTTAGACTCATACCGGTAGAGGGCAAATCAGTTTTAAAGAGATAGTGTCCAACGCTAGTCTCGATCATCTACCAATCTGCATTTATCTTTTGCATACACTTATCTTCCAATCAGTAAAGTATTTTTTTTTATTCTGTTTTTCATTTCACTATAAGAAAACAGGGAATTTGTGACAAGAAAAATTGTCACTAAAAACATGAAAGTCGTCACTAAAACTCTTTAGTGACGACTTTCAATTGTTACGTATACCTCCGTTACGAAAGCCATCCGTGACGACTTTATGATTTCGTCACGAAAAGTATATCTTTAGTGACGACATTGAATTGTCACTAAAAGGTTCTACTGTGACGATTTTTGTTGTCACTTAATGTCTGCCTTTCGTGACAATGATAATTGTCACTGTATACAATACGTGACAAGTAAATATCGTCACTATAAAGTGCCTACTGTGACATTATTCATTGTCACTAAAATGCTTCATTTCGTAACAACAATAGTGGTCACCATATACATTATGTGATGATTTACTATTCTCATAAAAAATATATATGTTATGTGATACCCTCTTCTGTGAGAAACTTTGTTGTCACGAAAGATGAATAACAACATGCGATATATGTTGTCACTAAAAACATATTTTGTGACAATTGTTGTTGTCACTAAATACTCCTTTTAGTAACAATTTTTGTCGTCACGATATATATTTTTAGTGACAATAATAGAAAATTGTCATTAAAGAAGAGATTTACTCACAATAAATTTTGTCACTTAAAAACTGATTTAGTGACAACAATTTTGTCACAAACTTCTTTATTAGTGACAACACATGGCATATGTCACAAATATACATATTCTGTTACAACATATATCAAAAATGCAAATATCATCACATTTACAAGAATCACAGTACATTTAATATAATAAAACCTAATCTAATAACAATCACATATAATTTAACAACATATTACGAATCAACAAGTCCAATAATAATAGAAATATGCATATAAAATAACACATTTAACAAGAGAAATATGCATATAAAATAACATGTTTAGGTTCAGTACAGATATTCAAAAGTTTTGTCCCAATATTAAATAAGTTCACCGTTGCAAAAAACAAATAGTTTATGTCCAAATACTAAATAATACTAATTAACCACTAAACAATTAAAATTTTGGTGGTTGCATAGAATTGAATAAAACAGCCATACGCTCTTGAAGCATTGAATCGAACTCAGCTTGTATTTCAGCTCGAATGTGTGACTTCATTTCATCTTGTGTCTGAGCTCGAATCTCAGTTTGTACCTCTCTAATTTTTTCTTCAAACTCCATCCTCATTGCATTCTTGACTTCTTCAAATTCTTCTCTCATCGAATCTTTGACTTCAGTAACAGCCATCTGTACATGCTCTTCCACATCTTGTCTTATCCTTTTAGTTGGAGGTTTTTTCCTTGCTCCTTTTCCACGGACATAACCTGATTTTTCTCCCAAAACACTAATCAAAATCTCATCATTAGTCATTTGTGGTTGACCCTCCTGTGTTTGCTGCATAACAAGCTATTGTAGTTCCTCCTGAATTAAAATAAAACCAATTATAATTTCTATATTGGGAAAACAAATCAACAATATTTATTGCATTAACTTTCAAGAATAGGGTTGAAACTTTGTTTATCAAATAATGTCCATTTTAGTTAATGCAACAACTATAATGTCCATTTTATTGCACTAACTTATTTATTGCACTAACTACATAGATATAATATCATATGCTCAACAACATATACAGCACACAACTTTGCCCAACAATATTTATTGCATTAACTTTCAAGAATAGGGTTGAACATTTGCTCAACAAATAATGTTCATTTTAATGAATGCAACAACTATATAGACATAATATCATATACTCAACAAAATATACAACAAACAACAAAGAATATCACAGCTACAACATATTTGTATTCATATGCACTCCTTGAGGACATTCAAGGGAAAAGGCATGGAGATGCGCTTTACTTTTGGGTTCGGATGGACATGGATCCAAGAAATCCTCTTCAACATGATTTTTGGTCTTTCTGTGATGCCATAAATATTGGCAACTGCAGGTTAGACAATCTCTTTTTGCCCTCAAAATCATTTTTTTTCTTTCAAAGATGCTTAGTTATATTCTACGCAATCTAACAAAAGGAACTCTAAGGAGTTGGAATTAGAGTGGTCTTTTCCTTTAGATAATATGTGAGCCCACTAAGACAGAACCCAATGACTGTGGGGGTAAACTTACAAATAATCCCATGTGTATTCGGCTTCGAATCTGTATTTTATGAATATGGATATTGCTATCTGCTCCATTTAAACATATGGTATGGATGTGGAGAGTGCTAACTGTATCGATCTCACTTATTCGAATACATGGGGCTGTATGTCTATGTATAGGATAAATTTGATTTAATGTTTCATAATGCATTATGAGGACTTTTCGGTAGTATAGACATAGACATGAAAATAGGTATCGTGTTTCCTTGTCAACTATTATCATAATTAATAATATTCACTTAATATCCACATCCAATCCAACTCTTTATTATGTTTTGTTGAATATACATAGTAAATTTAATATCCGAGCAATATCTGTTTCATAACTGTATTTGGAAGAAGAAAACAAATACAAATATGGTACCAAATATTCCTACCAACGACATTGAGAAATATGGCATGCAATATTTTTAGCAAGCATCTAAAAGCTTGGAAGAAGAAGCAAATAGGGTATTCATATTTCTTTTTCCATCTAATGTATGTGTTTATATGAGACTAGCTTAACACATAACAATAAAATGTGAAAAATATTTTTCAGTTTTTTTTTATGTGTTATTCACTAAAGGTGTATTCCCAAAGTTTATGGTTTTCTATATGCAGTTTATATAAAATGTCAAAAAGACTTGCATGGATTTCTTTAGATTTCGAATCCGACCATTGTAAATCTCCATCTTTGGTCACTTTAGTGTGTTGTTTTAACCAAACTTGATCAGGTCGTGCCTTCTTTCCAGTCTCAAGATCCCTCTACAATAGGTCATTTGACATAATGTGATAATCATAATTGTTAAGTATAATCGAGTACATAATTGCTAAGTTAATTATTATGTAAAACTTACAATTGATTCTTCAATCTCAGCAAATGATTTATTCCCACAAGTATGTTTGGTGAGCAGCTTTGCTCTATTCTCTGAATTTATTTGACTCCTCTTCTGCATTTAAAAAATATATATAAATTCATCAATAACAAAAATAATATTGATATATATATATATATATATATATATATATATATATATATATATATATATATATATATATATATATATATATACACACACACACACACACACACATACATACATACATACATATATATGTCCCTATATGTATGTATGTGTGTGTGTGTGTGTGTGTATATATATATATATATATGTATGTATGTATGTATGTATGTATGTATGAATGTGTATATATACACACACACACACATACATACATACATACATACATACATACATACATACATACATACATACATATATATATATATATATATATATATATATATATATATATATATATATATATATATATATATATATATATATAATCATTTGAGGTAATAACATAACCTGAAATGATTCCGATGAAAAATGCTCTATCAACTTAGCCCATCCTTCAGGTGAAATGTCATCAGGCATATTGGCAAGTCTTTCTTCATCCGTCTCGAATTGCTTATATGTTAAGTATAACCGGCTCTTCCAACATTTGTGTAAACGTTGCATAGTAGACAAGATGAAGGCTTCAAAGCGAAATTCACTGCGTTCGTCAACTTTAAACTTCTCCTATAAAATTTGCTCCAAATAAACCTCCACATAAAAATAGAATGATTATAGTGACAACACTGAATACCAATACCAACGATTGCAGCGGACAACTTCTCTAACTAGGCTTGAGGCTTAAGGGCTCTGCTTGAGTCCATAAATAGCCTTTTTGAGTTTGCATACCACATTCTTCCCATCAGTGGCGTACCCTGAAATTTGCTCCAAATAAACCTCCGCGTGCAGATCCCTATATAAGAAAGTGTTTTTAACATCTATCTAGAAAATCATCCAATCCATATTTACAAGAGAGAACAGAATGCGAATGGAGTTTAGACGAGCCACATGTGAGAAGTTCACGAAATAATCAATGCTATGGATTGGGAGAAGCTTTTTTTGCGAGGAGACATGCTTTATATCAATCCATAGAGCCATCCAGTTTGTACGTTACAGTGTATACCCAGTGATAGCGAACAGTGGAAGTACCTTATGGAGCACTAATCAAATCCCTATTCTCACGAGATACTAGTGCCTACATCTCATCCATGGCATGTTGCTAGTCTGGTAATAATATAACCTCCTGAAAAAAAACCTGTATATTGAAATTGAAGTCATGGATATGCAAACTAACAAAAGGGGGTAAGCTTATGATAGGAAACAAATAAAGAATATGATGGGTAGTAGTAAAGTGGTTACCCTTATAAGGAATAAAAGGAAAAATCAGAAGCGGTATAGGATGAAGGTTGCGGATGTGGAGCACCTGGAGCTGGAAATGGAGGAATAACTTGTAGTGAGCTTGAAGGCATTTTCCGATATCGAGAAAATACTAGTAGTGGTTCGATGAAGGCACCTTCCCAACCTTGTACTAGGCTTCGATACCTTCTAAACCTTAGAAGGAGACTACAGGCAAAGGCAGCAGATATAAAGTAAAATTTGGAATAGACTAAAGAAGGTGTTATGAATAGAAACAAAGTACTTCGTAGATAGATGATCATAGCACTTGTACTAAATTTGAGTTCAAGAGTAGCTAATAAACACACAATTAATAGTGAGGAGATAATTTGTCCAAATTAGGAGTCAAATCATGACCAAAACATTTGCGCCCAAAAATTCAGGACAGAAAATAAAACATACCTTTATCAGGATAAAGGTAGGAAAAAGGACGTTTACCATATATGGCAGAAGATGGCATTCTATTAACCGAGTATCGTGTATACAGTACAATATCAGATCACAAATACTTGACAACATGTATGTAAATTATTAATGTATGTAAATTATTAATGTACGAGCAATATCTATAATGTGTCTGTGTTTCCTTTCAGACACTATTTTGTTAGAACATATGAGAACAAAATGTTTGATGAATAATTTCATTATAAGAATAAAAATGGGAAACATCAGTTTTCATGTATTTGCTAGCATTATCAATGCGCAAAACATAAATAGATGTAGAAAATTGGTTTTTTTATTTATTTTCTTTATAGAATAGTTCATAGTATAAGGAACAACATATGACAATAGCAGTAACAACTAAGCCTTTTATCCTAAGTAGTTGGGGTAGACTATATGAATCAAAAGAGAATCAAACTGAATTAATCATATGGATGATCCTTCTCAGCTCATTTATATTGAGCAATGTGTCTTTATTTAAGTCTCTAGCATCTATATCTTTTCGTATCATCTCTATCTATATTTTCTTCGGTCTTTGCTTTTTTAACTTGTTTTACGTTGATAAGTCTGTACTGTCTGGTGCATTTGTGGGTCAACGTCAACATGACCACATCATCATATATGATTTTCTTGTATTTTCTCTCCGATGGAGACTACCTTAGACTTCCAATGAAGTATGTTCATCTTTGCTACACTTATTTTTTTGTGATTTACGTCTCTTTATAGCCCAATATTTTATACCATATAATAAAGTTGGCCTGATGTTAGTCCTATAAAAAAAATTCTTCAACTTTAAGGGAATGTTACGGTGGCATAAAACTCCCATTGCACTTCTCTGTTTACTCCAGTCAGTTTAGATCATATCGTTGAATAATATATCAAATTACCTAAACAAGTTGCTCATTTATATCTCTCGTTCGTCGACATCACTATAGTCTCAGGTTTTTTATTTACTAAATTTATATTTCATATATTTTTTATTGGATCTACTCATTCTAAAACCTTTAGATTTTAATGTTTGATTTCATAACTCAAAGTTGGCATTTACAACTGCTCTCATTTCTCGACTGATATTATTATCAACAAATAACTTATGCCAATGTATCTCATCCTGAATAGCTCTAGTATGCTCATTCATCGCTATAGCTAATATGAATGGACTCGATGCAAATCTTTGATGCAATCTAATTGTGATCAAAAAATTACTTACTAGGCCATCACAGGTTCTAATATTGCCACTACATCATATATGCCCTTGATTATGTCAATATATTTGATATGGACTCCTTTGTTCATCAATGTCCACCATAGCACCACAAGGAATAACTCTTTTAATAAATGCATCCATGTCATGCAATAGAAATTATCTACAAAGATAAGAAAGTGCCTAAAAGCCTTAAAAGATAGAAAACGACATGGACCCCACATATCAGAATGAACTAACTCAAACGGGATGCTACTACATTTCTTAGCTCTACTAAGATTCGAGGTACAATGATGTTTACCAAACTCACAAAATGTACATGCTAACCTAGTTATGCTAGATGTAGTGAGTTAGAACAAGTTGAAGACTGTAGAGAGAGGGATGCCACTGTAAATGGAAATCAAAAGAACCAGGATTTGCCTGTAGGTGAAATCTAGCCATCCAATTAGTATATCTCCCATTATTTATGACCCATGTCAATTATCATCTTAGTCTGGACATGCTAAAGCATAGGAGATGGGAAAGGATGTCACATATTATGTTTAGTAAGTTAGCTAATAGATAACAAACTTGTATGAAACTTAGGAACAAACATAGCATCATTAAAGGGTTAATGAAGTGGTATTATGAATGACCCCACTATCAACTGCATGAGAAGAACCATCTGGAATATGGATTGGACAGTATTTATCTAAAAATTTAGGGTAGCAAATTTGTTACCTTTCATATGGGAGTAGACTTCAGAATGTATAACCCATGGTCAATTAGAGGAGGTGATGTAAGCATCCATTCCTGACTTGGATGCATGAGTAGCATGAGAACCAGTCAAAGTGGATTGGAGACAGAGGTTAGCCTGTTGAACTTGAGCCATCGAGAAGATATTGCAGTATCATAGCTATTTTAGATTCTGGACCAGTAGAACTAGAAGGATTAATGGAAGAGTCATTTGTTGCATCCATGAGTTGTCCCAACAACAATCAAATGTGTGATTCTGCCTGTCGCATTGATTACATTGACGAAGTCCTTGACTACTTTCTGAGTCAACCACTACGACCACGACCTTCCCCAAAATTACGGCTGCAGTCTCGATCACGTCCTCGTCCTCGATTAGAAAATAGGACAGATTTCTCATTGGAGATAGGAGGTGAAGTAGCTAATGTAGTATATCCAGTAGAGATAGGAAGAGCTCTGGATTATGTAGGAGTGAACAGAGGAACATAATCACCAACAAGGATTTGTCTCCGCACCTGGACTTGTCCGGAAGAATCTATGTAAGGAATTTGACCATAACAAGATTAGAATACTCCCTTAGGGTCTTCAGATCCGTTACTGAAGGTTGGTGAATATCCAAATCATTTAAGATACCACGAAGTGTCGAATAGTAGGCTGGAAAAGGCATCTATCCCTACTGGAGTATAAAAAGGCGCTCATATAACTCCATGATCATAGAAAGATTCTTCTCATTTCCATATACCTCCTTGAGTGTATATCAGTTTTTCCTTATAGTTTTAAGGAACATTAAGCAAGAACTTTCTCTTCCATGCTATGGAGAAACCAAGTAACGCAATCGTCATTTGCAAGCTAATCAAAGTATGTAGGGTCCATTTCTGGTGGGCTATCAAGATGATGCCCAATTTTCTTTTGTGCCCCAACAAACACACGGAAGTTTTAAAACCATAACAGATAATTATTAGCATTAGGTTTAATGTGGTAGCTATAAGTATGCATGAAAATATTTTGTTCAGGACTATTACATGTAGTAGTAGTAATAATAATAGAGCTTGAAGTAGAATCACTAGATGGTGAAGCCATGACAAAAGTTCGAAATCTAACTTACAAGGGATTAATCTTAGTAGAAGATGTAGTAGTAGTAGTAGTAGAAGCAATTGTTAAAAAAATGTAGCATCAACAGTAGCAGAATCAAACAGTAGTAGTAGTAGGAACCATCGGATACACTGGAGGATTGTCTCAATCATACGAGGGCACGGAGCAGAGTGGCAGATGATATCATTGTTTCATGCAGCGATTGCCATTGTTGTGGATTGCTGCCATGGCAGCTGCTAATGTTGCTAGCTATGGTGGCTCTGCAACTGGTTGTGGCAGCTATGGCTACCACTGTCGGTGGCTGTAGGCAGAGCCCGCAGCAGAGGAGAGAAGAGGGAGGTGGTAACGTGAGCGCAAGTGAGGTAGAGGAGAGAGGCAATTAGGGTTTTGGATTGGAGGATTGAGATTAAATTTGATTTGGAATGGAGGGCTAAGATTTATTTCATAATTGTTGCTCCGATATCATGTTATGGGATACAACAAAAACAACAACAACAACAACTAAACCTTTTATCCCAAGTATTTGGGGTAGGCTACATGAACCAAAAAAGAATCACTCCAGATCGATCACTTTGATAGTCCTTCTCCATTCATTTCTATCAAGTAATATCTCCTCATTTAAACCTCTAGAATCCATATCTTTTCGTATCACCTCCATCCATATTTTCTTCGGTCTTCCCTTCGTTCTTTTACTCTGTCATACACTGATAAACTCTCCTCGTCGAACTGGTGCATTTGTAGACTTACGTTGTACATGACCAAACCATCGTAAGTGATATTCTCGCATCTTTTTGTCGATGGGAGCTACACCTACCTTAACACGAATATCTTCATTTCTCACTTTATCTCTCCTAGTGTTACTGCATATCCAGCAAAGTATGTACATCTCTGCTACACTTATCTCCTGTGAATGATGTTTCTTTATAGCCAAACATTTCGTGCCATATAATAAAACTGGCCTAATATCAGTCCTATAAAATTTTTCCTTCAATCTTAACTGACTGTTAGGGTCGCATAAAACTCCCGTTGCCTTCCTCCATTTCAACCGACTAGCTTGTATCATATGGTTAACATCATTATCGATCTCTCCAACATTCTGAATATTAGAACTCAAATACCTAAACTAATTGCTCATTTTTATCTCTTGCCCATTCAGTTTTACAGCATTATAGTCTATGGTCCGCTGTTTACTAAATTTACACTTCATATACTCTGTTTTAGACCTACTCAATATAAAATCTCTATATTCTAATGTGTCTCTATAATTCTAACTTGGTATTTACCTCTACTCTTGTATCATCAACTAAGACAATATCATCAGCAAATAGTATACACCAAGGTATCTCATCCTGAATAGCTCTAGTAAGCTCATCCATCACTATAGCAAATAAGAATGGGCTCAATGTAGATCCTTGATGTAATCCAATTGTGATACAAAAATTACTTGTTAAACCACCACATGTTTTGATATTGGCCACTAATCCATTATACATGTCCTTAATTATATCGATATACTTGATAGGAACTCTTTTCTTCATCAATGTCTACCAAAGTATCTCTCGTGGTACCTTATCATAGGATTTCTCTAAGTCAATGAATACCATATGCAAATCTCTATTTCTCTCTCAGAATCGCTCTATAAGTTGACGAAATAAATGAATAGCTTATGTCGTCGATCGTCCCGGCATAAATCCAAACTGGTTTTTCGATATTTTAATCGTTTGTCGAAATCTATGTTCAATTACCCTTTCCCAAAGCTTCATAGTGTGACACATGAGTTTTATTCTTCGATAATTAGAACAACTCTAAATATCACCCTTGTTCTTATACAAAAGTATTAGGGTACTCTTCCTCCATTTATTTGGTATTTTCTTAGTTTGCCAAATCTTATTAAAAAGATCTGTTAGCCACCTCATACCAAACCCTCCTAAATATCTCTATACCTCTATAGGAATTGTTCGTCGCAAAATTTCCTTCGCTTCCTTCCATTGAATACATCTTAGATTACAATAGAAGTGAACAAGAGATAAAAAAGAGAACAAACGAGAGGATTTTATAGTTATCAATCTCTCTCTTTTACAATATATTGTGGGATCTGTGGCGATGGGATCTGTCAAGCAGCTCCTTTTGACGATCGGTACGTTGAAATCTTCTCTCTTGAAGATATCGGCCGACTATAGACGATCTTCTCTGGTTTTGATTTGTTCAAGGTTCTTTCGCGTAACTCGAACTTCTCAAGAACTCCAGAAAGAAGATGGCGATTTTCTCTGATCTTCATGAACTCAAGGCTCTGTGTGTAACTTGAATTCTCCAAGATTTCAGAAGATGATCAGCAAAGGCTTCAAGGCTCTCTCGCGTACTTGAATTGCCAAAGGATCGATAGGAAACTTCCGATGCCAAAAAAGAAGACCCCTAGGGTTTCACCAAGAAGGTATTTATAGCCCCAGGTTAATGCAAGAGTTTCTATCTAACTAGAACTCGCATTCATCAAGGATTCCAATCAAATATCTTAGTTTTGATGGAATTCTGATTAGACTTGATTCGGGTATTTAGATAAGCCCAAAATCATAATCTCAATCAATTTGAGATTCTGGTTATCTGCTTACGCGGAGCTTTAATCGCATCAAAACGCGGCGCTAAATAACCAAAACGCAGAGCTATTGATCATCTCCGCATTTTACTCAAACGCGAGGCTAATACAAGCCAAACTGCGGAATCAACTCGAAGCTATTAAACATCTCCGCGTTTCATTCAAACGCAGGGTTAATGTAACCAAACGCGGGGCTATTGAATTAGCTCCGCGTTCTGTTGTGGAAAATCCTTTTAACTTAGAAATTTTCACTGCCAACAGAACCCCCTCCAAAGTTTTCAAAATGGCTTAGACTTCAGCAGATTTTGAAATACTTTGGATATCTAAACTGAAACGCGGAGTTAGAATACCAAGTCTATCTCGCGTTATGCTCGCTTACGCGGAGCTAATCAATTTCACTTCATTTTCAGTGAAATGAGTAATTATGTCATTAATTACCCTGAATTTCTACGCCGAATACCAAGCGACGGAAATTCTGTTTAAATAGAGCTCCCGGCTCATCTTCTTCTTCATCTCATCCGAAGAATTTTTGAGAACTCGAGTGAGTCACGAATGATCTTCAACTGATCTTCGTTCAATTCTCCATAGATTTTCATCATTAGGATGTCTCTCCTGAGGAGTTTGTCTTTTCGCAAGTTGGCCGACGTTAATGGCAGCAGCCGTGAAGGTAAACGCAACAGCGAACCAGTCTATGCAGCGTCTTCCGAAGGTAAAAACCTCATCTCTTGGTTTTCTAAGAACCATTCTGAGATATTTTGGCTTGGTTTATTCTGGACGATTGCTTATCTTGTCGGCGAGATCGCCGTTTTATTGTGTCGTCCCTGCGCTTGAAACGCGGGGCTTTACTAGTAGTCTCAATGAATCCGCGAGGCTATCTTTGATTAGCAGTCGCGATGAATTGCGAGGCTATCTTTGATTAGCAGTCGCTATAAATTGCGAGGCTATCTTTGATTAGCAGTCGCTATGAATTGCGACTATCTTTGATTAGCAGTCGCGATGAATTGTGAGGCTATCTTTGATTAGCAGTCGCTATGAATTGGAAAGAAATCTTGTCCCCCTTTACGCGAAGTTATCGCATCATCCTCTGCGTTTAAAGCGCGAGGCTATTTCTTCAACTGTACGCGGAGTTAGCTTAGCTCCGCGTTTTCATTCTTTTGGAAACTCTGTTCCTTTTGCAGTAAGTCCAGTCCTTCCTGAAGAGGAATGTATGTGGATCCATCGATCTTCATCAGCAGAAGTGACTCTAAGGAAGTCAGAAGCATATGCTTTACAACATAGTTGCAGGTTTCAAGCTCTGGCTCCGAGAGATAAACTCCTGAAGGGGCTGTAAATAAGGAGCTGCAGCACTTGCAGTGCAGAATTGCAGCACTTGCAGTTCAGAATTGCGCTTCAGTGTAGCACTTTCCTTTCCTCTCGTGCTTCATTTCGGATGACAGATCCTAATTGACATTTGCAGAGGAGATCTTTTGCATGTGAACCAGGGAACTGAGCTTCAACACCCCATAGAGAAATCTTGAATTCTTTTGCATGTGAACCAGGGAACTGAGCTTCAACACCCCGTAGAGAAATCTTACTGTTTGGTTATTGATAAATTGATCATGTAAAAAGCTTTTGGGAGAGCTATAACTCCCTCTTTGTAATCTTTCCTTCTTTTATAAATAAAGGCAAATTATTTTCCTCTCTATCTGTCAGCTTCAATAAACTTGCTTGCTCAACAAATAGATGGTCAATAATTTTGGTAAAATAGTCTAAGGCACTTCTGCATAACTTAGACTGATAATACCCAAACGATCGGATAATGATCACTTTAACTTGGCCGAAAATCCAAGTTCTTTATGAGAACGCGAGGTTAAGATACCAAGTTATCCTGGCGTTTCGCGGAGTTAAATAACTTCGCGCTCTGAGTGGTTGCACAGAATTGCGCGAAGCTAAGTGACTTCGCTTTTTCAATATCACCACGTGGGATTATCTGCTCCGCATTTTAGGGAGTAACTGATCAGTCATTTTCTCCAAAATCCGCGCCGAACTCCAAGAGGCGGTTTCCCTCTTTTAAATAAAATCTCTATTCCTTTTCTTCTCATTTTTCTTGAGAATTTTCCAGAAACCCTAGAGATTTAGGCGATCAGAGCTCAGGCGACCCGATCTTCTTCCGATTTTCAGTCGACTTTTCTCAACAATGGCACCCAAGACTCGTGCTACTTCTCGAGCGGCTCCATCATCGGCGACTGGCGCAAGCAGTGGTGGCAGCCAAGGCAGCGACGCGCCAGCCCACATTTCGCCTATCGGGGGTAAGAATCTCTCCATCGAGACTCTTTAGAACATTTCTAGAGTGATTTGGCTTAAATTTAACTGATCGATCAATTCTTTTACCGGCGAGATCGCCGTACTCCCGCCGTAAGGCTTGGAGAAGAAGAAAAGTCTCTGACTGCCTTCTTACGCGAAGTTATCGCGTCATCCTCGCGTTTAAAGCGCGAGGCTATTTTAAATAGCAGTCACGCTGAAAACGCGAGGCTATTTTAAGTAGCAGTCGCGCTAAACACGCGAGGCTATTTTAAGTAGCAGTCGCGCTGGAAACGCGAGGCTATTTTAAGTAGCAGTCGCGCTAAAAACGCGAGGCTTTTTTAAGTAGCAGTCGCGCTAAAAACGCGAGGCTGTTTTAAGTAGCAGTCACGCTAAAAACGCGAGGCTATTTTAAGTAGCAGTCGCGCTAAAAACGCGAGGCTATTTTAAGTAGCAGTCGCGCTAAAAACGCGAGGCTATTTTAAGTTTTGCGCGGTCTAATTTCTAGCTTTGCGCGGCGCTATTCTTAGCTTCGCGCATTCTAATTTTTAGCTTCGCGCGTCCATACTTAGAGAATTTTTTTGTCTTATAGAAACTTCTCTCACTCTGGTGTTTTTTTGTGCAGTAGGGTATTCGATAGAATCTCTTCCCCATATGAATTACTTCGGCTTTGCTGGGGGTTCTGATCCCTCAGGCCAATTCCGTTTCACTACCATCCTGGCTTCATATAAGCCAGACCCGAAGGATCGCAGGGAGAAGTTGATCAAGTATCATCCCACCACTGCGCGAGAAATCATAACTGACGCAGCCTTCGAAACTGTGATAGAGAGGCGATGGAAAAACCCGCCTTCCTCTTTGGAGACTAGATGGATCAATCAGATGAGATCCTTTCTGAAGGGGAACGCATTTGGCTATATAACTCAGGCGAAATGTTGATGTTTTTGCCTAGAATGGATCGTAGCTATCCTCTGGTCTATCTTCAGAGGCTGGCAATGCCTCGGGAATTAAAGTGGGGACTGACTCAAGAGCAAGATGGCGTCCCAACGGGCAAATTTGGTGCAAAAGGGGTTTATCAAAATGGTTCCCCCAGATGCATTACTGGCTTGCTTCTAGGCCGATTTGGCAAGGAGCTTCCAGTGGGAGAAGTCCCATCTCGTGCCCGAACTTTCTTAAGTGAGTTCTTGGTGAAGGATGGTCAGTACCCGGCTAGCGACTTCAGGATGCCTGGCTGGGTTCATTCTTCTAACAATATGTGGTGGGCACGCCTTGTTCAGTACATGCTAGATTCCCACGAGCCCATTTTAAAGGATATTGGCTTGTATAAAGTCATCAGGAATGTCCAATTCGGGTTTCCCCAGAGTGCTTATCACTTTTACTGTCTCTTGGAGATGTATAACTCTGAAACCTGTACTTGAGGTTTCTGGGCTCTCGATGGGCGAAGTCCCTTACGAGGAGTATATCCCTACCACCGATGAGTTAAACATGCTATTGGCGAGGGATGAGCGCATTCATGCTACATACTGGGAGATGATGTGCCATTATCATATTTGCGCTGACTTGACGGGTGCGCGTAACCACGGTATTGGTCACAAGAAGTGGGCCGAATATCTCTTTACCAACTTAAATTCTAAGGATAGCTCGGCCATTATCCATGGTCATCCACCCATCTATGGCTCAGAGATTGATCACCGTATTGCTAAGGGCCGCCATCTATTATATTATACCACTGAATCCAATGAGAATGGATACGGTCCCGGTACTTCATTTAAGAGCTATCACTATCAAGCCCAGTTTCCGATCTCCAACAGAGGTCTCATTGCCGGGTTTCTGATGCTGTGGCTGAAGAGATGCGTCGTGCCGTCATTGCCCAAGGAAGCGATTGCAGCGACCGTGGTATATCCAGCGGTTCTTCTTGCATACGGCCGACCCCTTGGACTCCTTCCCGCCATGGTATGCAATTTGCAATATGGACTGAGGGTGCTCTGTCGTGATTTCCTCCCTACTATTAAAGTCAAGGGGAAAGGAAAGGGCAAGTCGAAGGAGACTGCCCAGCCGAAAACTCCAAACCCTAGGGTGGAGATGCCCTACACCTATTTGATGGCGTGGCTCGTCTTGCACTGTCCCTCCTTAATGAGTGCACCAGAGCGTCGTTCGGGCGAAAAGTGCTTCCTTGTAGAACTGTATGAACGTTCTTCATGGAGGCAGAATTATATGTCCCAGGTTCGGAAGACTCTTCGTAGCTTTCAGAATTACGAGATCTTCCGGTGTTTTCCTGACTTTCCCGGCGGAGGATATGGAATGAGGCTAAAGGACGCCGTGGGAGCGGATAAGTTCACAACTTTATCTGCAGGAGCGTTCTGGTGGCTTCTCAATATCCGTCCCGGACACTTGGTGTATCGTCAAGATCTCAGGTGTCAGATCGAGCCATATACTCCGAGTCGCTTCGCTCGCCAGTTTGGATATTCTCAACTTTATGTGGGCAATCCAAATAATGATCTCGCTCACGAGGGGAATTTATACGAAGGCGCTCGTGGCTGGTCCATTTTGCAACGAGCGGGACCGAGGCTGAATTCTCCTTACCCCAGAAGGTGCCAGAATTGGCCATGACCCTCAGCTCCTGCAATTGGTTCAACATTGCGAATGCTGACGTGCCCGGCTTCTCTCTCAATCGCAGTTGTTGCAAAGAGATTGAAGCCCTCTATATTAGCCTCCAGGGTGCTTCTAGGGTAAGGATAAAAGGAATGGAAGAATTCCTTGGCGCTGCGGCTGAGCCTTCGGATGTCAGCGAATCAGACGATGATGCCGGTGATGATGACGACAATACTGGTGCTGGTGGAGTTCCTCAGCCTGTTGTCAGTCGTTCCCTGAGTCCAACTCTCAAACGCCGTGGCACTTTAAAGAAAAGGCCGGGTAAGAAGCAAAAACTGGCACAGGAAACTTTGATAGCCCCCCAAGAAGTGGCTATCAAACTTGCTTCCGACTTGTTGGCTTCAGCTGTACCCCCAACGTTGGCAAGGGAGGATGAACCTGCCAAAGCTCCAAGTGTTGCTGAGATTTCAGCTCCTTCGGCCGTAGAGCCTGTGGCAGAACCTGGGGTGCAACTAACGGGTAGCGAGACGGGTACACTGCTGGAAACTACAATGGCTCCCCCTTCAAGTCCGACAACTGGACTTGTATCGCCCGGGATGGCCTTTAGCATTTTATCTTTCGCCTGTTATTTATTTTAACGTAACACTGCTTTTCTGGTCTTCTGAAATGCAGGTGATCAACTTCTTTCGCCAATGCACTCTACTACCCAAGTAGAGTCTGACGATAGAATGGACCATTCCGGCTCCGTTGGCGGTGTGGGTAGCTCTGCTGGTGAGTTTGCGGCTGATTATTCCACACCGGCTCCTGCCTCTGTTTCCTCTTCAATTCCCCCAATTGACGAATTGGGAAGTAACGAGAGAACTGAGATTATTATCGCAGCTGCTGCTAATGAGGCTACACCTTCTCCTAGCATGCCATCTCCAACGCCAGTCTGTTCCACTGAGACATTTCCCACAGTCATTGGCGTGCCTTCTCAGTCAGCGATTTTAACGTCGTCTGTTGTCGTGGCTGCTGAGATACCTGCAACTCTCCCGACTTCAAGCCTTCCAGCAGGGGAGGAGAATACTTTGAAATTCTTTTTGTATCTTCACCTTTTTAATAAAGATGATTCTTTTGACTCTTTTATTTGCCGGCTTCAAAACAGATTTGCTTGCCCAACAAATAACCTGTCGTCAAAACGATTTATCTCGGTACCGTTTATGCTCAATTTCTTGAACCGAAATAACAATTAAAGTTTAATATGGGATTTTTAGCAAACCCCCAGCTATTAACAGATTTGATTAGCCTTTACCAACTACCGTTTGAGTTGGGCTAGCCATGTTATTTCCCTCAACATGGTGAGTTGTCGAGAACTACGTTTGGGCTTAAATGCTAAACTTTTCCTCTTCCCTTTACTTTATCGGTATTGGGCGATTCATACTTTTACCCCAGCATGATGGGTTGGCGAGAAACTCGTTCTCTTCCCATTGGCGTTGGGCAATTCATACTTTTACCCCAGCATGATGGGTTGGCGAGAAATTTGTTCTCTTCCCATTGCCTAGTTAGCGTTGGGCAATTCATACTTTTACCCCAGCATGATGGGTTGGCGAGAAACTTGTTCTCTTCCCATTGCCTAGTTGGCGTTGGGCAATTCATACTTTTACCCCAGCATGATGGGTTGGCGAGAAACTTGTTCTCTTCCCATTGCCTAGTTGGCGTTGGGCAATTCATACTTTTACCCCAGCATGATGGGTTGGCGAGAAACTTGTTCTCTTCCCATTGCCTAGTTGGCGTTAGGCAATTCATACTTTTACCCCAGCATGATGGGTTGGCGAGAAACTAGTTCTCTTCCCATTGCCTAGTTGGCATTGGGCAATTCATACTTTTAGGTCAGAGGCGCTTAATTACACATGCCTAAAAGAAGATTGGGGGTTGTTCAAACTTGAGAACTAAGCACACCAGGTTTTGGGTCAGAGGCGCCAAATTGCGCATGCCCAAGAAAAAGACTGATGGTGGTTCAAACTTGAGAACCAAACAGGAGGTGGTTCAAGGCTCTCTCGCGTAACTTGAACTGGGCACTCCAAACACACCAGGTTTAGATCAGAGGCGCCAAACTGTGTATGCCTAATAAAAAGACTGATGGTGGTTCAAACTTGAGAACCAAACAGGAGGTGGTTCAAGGCTCTCTCGCGTAACTTGAACTGGGCACTCCAAACACACCAGGTTTAGGTCAGAGGCGCCAAACTGCGCATGCCTAGTAAAAAGACTGGAGGTGGTTCAAACTTGAGAACCAAACTCACCGGGTTTAGGTCAGAGGCGCACATTGCGCATGCCTAATAAAAAGACTGGAGGTGGTTCAAACTTGAGAACCAAACGCACCAGATTTAGGTCAGAGGCGCCCAATGCGCATGCCTAATGAAAAGACTGGAGGTGGTTCAAACTTGAGAATCAAACGCACCAGATTTAGGTCAGAGGCGCCCAATGCGCATGCCTAATGAAAAGACTGGAGGTGGTTCAAACTTGAGAACCAAACGTACCAGATTTAGGTTAGAGGCGCCCAATGCGCATGCCTAATAAAAAGACTGGAGGTGGTTCAAACTTGAGAACCAAACTCACCAGGTTTAGGTCAGAGGCGCCCAATGCGCATGCCTAATGAAAAGACTGGAGGTGGTTCAAACTTGAGAACCAAACTCACCAAGTTTAGGTCAGAGGCGCACAATGCGCATGCCTAATAAAAAGACTGGAGGTGGTTCAAACTTGAGAACCAAACTCACCAGGTTTAGGTCAGAGGCGCACAATGCGCATGCCTAATAAAAAGACTGGAGGTGGTTCAAACTTGAGAACCAAACTCACCAGGTTTAGGTCAGAGGCGCCCAATGCGCATGCTTATTGAAAAAGAAGTTCAAGTGCTCATCTGCGTAACTTGAACGGAGATAGGAATAATCCAAATCATACTGTCAGAGCTAAAAACTTAACATGACAAGTCTATGAGATTTTTATCAAACCCCCAGCTATCAACGGATTTGATTAGCCTTTACCAATCGTCGTTTGCGTTGGGCTAGCCATGCTATTTCCCTCAGCATGGTGAGTTGTCGAGGAATTGATTTCCTCTCCCCTTTGCCTTTAATCAGCATTGGGTAGTTAATTCATACTTTTACCCCTAGTATGATAGGTTGGTGAGGAACTTGATCTCCTCTTTCCTCTGCTTTAACAGCATTGGGCGATTGATTTCATACTTTTACCCCCAGTATGATAGGGTTGGCGAGAAACTTGATCTCCTCTTCCCTCTGCTTTAACAGCATTGGGCGATTGATTTCATACTTTTACCTCCAGTATGATAGGATTGGCGAGGAACTTGATCTCCTCTTCCCTCTGCTTTAACAGCATTGGGTAAAAAATTTTATTTATAGCACCCAATTAGCCATTCCAATGGCATTGAGAATAGCAGAAGCATGATGTTTATCATCGTCAATATTTTCGGCACCCCCAGCCAAATCTGGCTGCTAACCAATGAAGATGACTTTGTCACGGCTGTGGTTCGGAGCATACCCAAGGGGCTAGCTTGCAAGTGTGGGCTGCCCGTGCTTGGTGTCGATATTGGCTTCCCTACTGGTACATGGATCACTCTGGCAGGGATTGCTCTGACAGGGAACTTATTGGTTCCAATTAAAGTTGTCATATTTGCAGAAACCTTCTTCTGTTCCTCCTTAAGTGTGAGAATCCCGGCTTCTATCAATGCCTGAATTCGATTCTTAAGAGGATAGCAATCCTTAGTTGGGTGCCCAACATTCCGATGGTACAGGCAATAGTTAGGGTCGTTGGTTTTACCAACGACTTCCGGTTTTCCATTTTCCGGAAGTTTTAGCAAGCCCTTTATGAGGAGGAGATAGAATAGAGTACCTGTCTGCTCCGTCTTGAATGTATAAGTCTTATCTTGTCGGGGCTTATTTTGACCTGCACCTCTCGGATTCTGAGATTTTGGCTTCGGATCTGCAACTGTCGCCATCACAGCCTTCCCTTTATTTTTAGGATTCTGTGGATATGGCTTGTTATTTGTAGAGTTTCTCATGCTATGAGATTTCTTAATCCGGCGAATTATATCTTCTGCCTGCTCTCCCTGCTTCAGCAGATCTTTCCAAGTTTTGGATTCTACAGCTCCCATTCTTATCAGCACGCCGGTCCTGAAATTATACTTACAGGTTTCCACCAGGGTTTCCTGGGTCATACCGTATCGACAATACACGGACTTTTCCCTGAAGCGTTCAATAAAAGTTTTAACCGTTTCTTCTTCCCCTTGTTTCGTCGCAAGGAGGGAATAAACCGATATTTCGGTATCATCCTCAAAGAAACGTGCCAAGAACTGTTTCTCGACATCATACCAAGTATTTATGGTTCCCGAGGGCAACTGCATAAACCATGTAAAGGCAGGCCCTCGCAGGGTGCTCGTAAATACTTTGGTCAGTATGGGATCATTTCCCATTAGATGACCTGCCTGCGATAAGAAGTAATAGATATGCTGACTTGGGGACCCCTTCCCGTCATATGACTCCAATTTAAGGGGTTTATATTTTTCTGGATAAGGGGCGAAGTCCCACTCAAGCGGATATAGTCTTGAAACCCCCGATTCCTTCAGTTCCTTCTTGTGCATCAAGGCATCAAGTTGGCTTTGCAATTTCTCGATCTTTTCTCCATGAGGATCATAGAAAGAATATTTGTCATCATCCTCATGTATCGAATAAGCCTTTTCTTTTTTAGTTTCTTCATTTGCCTTAGGTGGCGGTGCTGAAGAAGTTTTAGCCTTATCATCGGCTATCTTCTGAGTATTTTCGACCACTTTTAGAAGTGTTAGTTTGAGGTCATCAATGGCCTTCTGTTGACCTCGAATCATCTGCTCTTGGGCTTCCATCCTCTGGTCAATGTCATTGGATCTGTCCACCATATGTGACGCTGATTTTCGTGGTCGGGAAGATGCACGAGATTTTGTGGGAGCTATAGCTGAGTTGTCGCTGTCATCATCATAAGAACCTTTTGAAAGTTTCTTATAATTTCGAGGAGCGACAACACCTGATTTGAGTCGAGTAAGATGGCGAGATTGTTCATCATCTGCATCTGACTCGTATCTTTTTTCCATGGCCTTCTTACCTTTACCGACCATATTTGAAGTCACAGCTCTCCATTTTTTTAGGGGAGTGGTTCTTGTTTTTTTAGTTGGGTCCTTGTCTGACTCGGATAATCGGTCAAACACTGATATCCTGCTCTTGCTGCAGCCACAGTTGTCCATTACAGCGGACACCGCTGTCATAAGCTGCTGGCAGTGACAAACAGGTTCAGCTTGAAGTTGCTCTATGTCTCTCTTCTTGGACAGATACTCCCTGAGATCAGCACCTTTAGTTATGGAGTCATGAGATCCATCCGACTTTTGAGAGGGTCTAGGAACCCACTGAAGCTTCTTTGACTGATCAGCCCTGATTCTGTAGTCGGATTGATCCTCACGGAGCTTAGAAGTAGCCTCGCGTTTTATATTGTGGGCCTGAAGAATAGCTCCGCATTTAGTATCGCGAGCCTGAAGAGTAGCTTCGCGTTTATCCACGCCAGCCTCGCGTTTTACGCTGGCTTGGCGTGTTTTCAGAAGTTTCTCTTCTGTAGTCTTAGCCTCGCGTGGAATAAAATTCCGATACGCTGGCTTACCCTTGTGGTTATCACAAGTCATAACTTCGCGTCTCGCGCGATTTCTACGACTGACAACAATTTGCCAATCATCTTCGCGTTCCTTGCGAGTATTAGATATCTTGGGTTTCTCACAAGTATTACTGGCCTCGCGTTTCTCGCTTGGCTCAGTATCAGCCTCGCGTGGAAAATCACACGCTGGCTTTAATGAATTTTTATACTCGCGTCTCTCGCGAGTGTTGGGTATTCTGCGACTAGCGCAACCCTTACTGGCTTCGCGTCTCTCGCTAGGCTCAGTAATAGCCTCACGTGGAAAATCACACGCTGGCTTTGAAGATTTTTTATACTCGCGTCTCTCGCGAGTGTTGGGTATTATGCGACTAGCGCAACCCTTATTGGCTTCGCGTCTCTCGCTAGGCTCAGTAATAGCCTCGTGTGGAAAATCACACGCTGGTTTTGAAGAATTTTTATACTCGCGTCTCTCGCAAGTGTTGGGTATTCTACGACTAGCACAACCCTTACTGGCTTCGCGTCTCTCGCTAGGCTCAGTAATAGTCTCGCATGGAAAATCACACGCTGGCTTTGAAGAATTTTTATACTCGCGTCTCTCGCGAGTGTTGGGTATTCTGCGACTAGCGCAACCCTTACTGGCTTCGCATCTCTCGCTAGGCTCAGTAATAGCCTCGCGTGGAAAATCACACGCTGGTTTTTCCTTGCTTTTAAGGCAAGTTGTATCTTCGCGTTTAACACGGTAGAGACTAGTCTCGCGGGTAGCGCGAACCAGTTTGCGAGGGATCATAGCCTCGCGTCCTCTGGAGTTAGCTCCGCGTCCAAGGCGGGCTTTGAGGGCTCTACGCCTCGCTCTTCGGTTCCTGTTCCGGAGTTGGGTCCTGGTCAGTCCAGTCCCTAGATCTTCTTCGGCAGTCGGAAGCTCATTCTCGGCTAGGATTTCCTGTGTGAACTCCGGCTCTATAGCCACAGTCTCCAAGGATCCCCGTCTTTCGGTGGATACCTTTCTACCCGTCACTCGGGCATTGGAGTACATGCGACGATAGTGCCGTGTCTCATCCAAGTCACCTGATCCGGAGGAGAGGAACTCCTCGTACCTCTGCTGATCGATTTCAATGACCAACGTGTCTCCGTCGGATCCGATCAAATCAACGTCCGATTGCACCACAATCTCTTCATCAGTGAAAGAGATGGCTCCCACTATGGTCGCCAGTTTGTTCGTCGCAAAATTTCCTTCGCTTCCTTCCATTGAATATATCTTAGATTACAATAGAAGTGAACAAGAGATAAAAAAGAGAACAAACGAGAGGATTTTATAGTTATCAATCTCTCTCTTTTACAATATATTGTGGGATCTGTGGCGATGGGATCTGTCAAGCAGCTCCTTTTGACGATCGGTACGTTGAAATCTTCTCTCTTGAAGATATCGGCTGACTATAGACGATCTTCTCTGGTTTTGATTTGTTCAAGGCTCTCTCGCGTAACTCGAACTTCTCAAGAACTCCAGAAAGAAGATGACGATTTTCTCTGATCTTCACGAACTCAAGGCTCTGTGCGTAACTTGAATTCTCCAAGATTTCAGAAGATGATCAGCAAAGGCTTCAAGGCTCTCTCGCGTACTTGAATTGCCAAAGGATCGATAGGAAACTTCTGATGCCAAAAAAGAAGACCCCTAGGGTTTCACCAAGAAGGTATTTATAGCCCCAGGTTAATGCAAGAGTTTCTATCTAACTAGAACTCGCATTCATCAAGGATTCCAATCAAATATCTTAGTTTTGATGGAATTCTGATTAGACTTGATTCGGGTATTTAGATAAGCCCAAAATCATAATCTCAATCAATTTGAGATTCTGGTTATCTGCTTACGTGGAGCTTTAATCGCATCAAAACGCGGCGCTAAATAACCAAAACGCGGAGCTAACGCGGAGCTATTGATCATCTCCACGTTTTACTCAAACGCGAGGCTAATACAAGCCAAACTGCGGAATCAACGTGGAGCTATTAAACATCTCCGCGTTTCATTCAAACGCAGGGTTAATGTAACCAAACGCGGGGCTATTGAATTAGCTCCGCGTTCTGTTGTGGAAAATCCTTTTAACTTAGAAATTTTCACTGCCAACAGGAATCTCATCTGGACTAACAGTTTTTCTTGATTTCATCCTTTTCAAAAGCTCTTCTACTTCAGACTCCTTGATTCTGCGCATAAAACTATGATTTATATCCTCACATTGAATAGTAAGATTTCTCAAATTTTGAGTAAAACTACCATTATATAATATATTAAAATAATCTTTTTATCTTTCTTTAATCTCTTCGTCTCGAATTAGAACCGTCTTATCATTATTTTTAATACACTTTACAATACATAAGTTTCTAGACTTTCTCTCTCTTATTCGAGCAATTCTATATATATCATTTTCTGCCTCTTTATTATCCAACTTCTCGTACACTTGTTTATATAATTTAGTTTTTACATCTCGAATAGTTTTTTTAGTCTCCTTCACTAGTTTATACTTCTCAAAACTCATTTCATCATTATTATTATTCTTCTTCAAATCTGTATAAAGATCTCGCTTGATCTTAATAGCATTTTTATCTCTTCATTTTACCATGATGTATCTTTATATGGTGGAGCACCGTCCATCGACTCACTAAATATATCTTTAGCTATTCTTTTAATACAGCTAGCCATTTTGTTCCATATTACATTAGGATCATCATGGTCCCTCCAATCTGCTTTTTGTGCTATTTTATTTACAAAAACTTTTTGATTACCTTCTAATTGTCACCACGTAATTTTAGAATCTAACTTATACTTAATCTTTCTAAGTCTCTTTCTAATCTGAATATCTAAAACTAAAAGTCTATATTAGGTAACTACACTTTCACCTGGCACTACCTTACAATTGATACAACTAGCTCTATCTACCCTTCTAGTTAAAAAGAAATCTATTTGGCTTGTATTCGATCCACTTTTAAAAGTAATCAAGTGAGAAACTCTCTTTTTAAACCAAGTATTCACTAAAATCAAATTATAAGATAAAGCAAAATCTAGAATTGAATTATCTGCTTCATTTCTTTCTCTAAAACCAAATCCTCTATGTACACTATCAAATCCATTATGACTATTTCGTATATGTCCATTGAGATCACCACCAATAAATAGTTTGTTCTAGCAGATATTTCTTGTACTATCTCATCTAGATCCTCCCAAAATTGATATTTACTGGATTAATCAATTCCTACTTGTGGTGCATAGGCACTAATGATATTAAAAATTTCTCTATCTAAAATAAATTTAACTAATAAAATTCTATCACTTTTCCTCCTAAGCTCTATTACATTCCAAAGTAATTGCTCATCTATGATCACACCTATCCCTTACGATTTCTATCTCTACCTGTATATCAAAATATATAACCCCAAAGCTCTATAACTTTAACTTTCTCACCTACCCATTTAGTCTCCTGCACGCACAAAATATTAACCCCTTCTAATCATAACATCAATTAACTCTGCTAATCTATCTGTAAGGGAATCTATATTCCACAATACCAACCGAAATCTATGTTTATATTTATGAGCTAACTTTTTTACCCTCACCCGTTCATTAAGATGTGGGAACCCTCTTACATTTGACACCACATCCGAGCGCCGATATGGCACGTCGCTTCTGGGCGACGACCTAGCAATCCTCACATATTTTTCACTACACTCGAACTCCAATGTAGCGCGTCGCTCAGTAGGGAACGCCCCAACGAAATTCATATTTTGACTCATGTCATAATATGTGTAATGTTTTACGCTAGCTGTCACCGGTTTACCACAACCCTTCTTTATCCTAGCTTGGGACAGGATAAAGGAGCCTAGTTACATCATGTTATGGAATAGTCAGATAATATTTATTGATGTGAGAGTCCCAATTATATAGAGCCAATTGGTTAGTACTCATGGATTTAAACCCAATAAGCCCAATAAGCCTAAATAGAACACCAATATGAATATTTCATATTTTCAAAATATGAATGAGCAACACAACGGCTATATGAAAACAAAAAGTCACGTGATTTTGATGTCATATACCTATGGATTAATCGTTCAAAAATTGAACATCGGTAAATTTTCAGAAAATGGATGGATTTGTAGGTTGGTGAGCCATAGATAAATGACAACATAATCATATGTTTCCTGTTTTTAGAGGTTTATGTATGGTTGATCATATCAACTAGTATATGTTGAGTGCTCTGCTATTAATTTGAGGGTAATGGTATTCGCACATCGATTACTATTGATGTAGCCTGTCCTAACTCATTGACCCCCCTTTGAGACCTCCAAAACCCTATTATGGCCCACCTCAAGTTAGCGGTCCAAATTGTTCAACATGTTCTCCATATTATTGAATCTTGGTGGATGAAAAATGGTTGAATTTAGAGACCTCATTGTTCATATGATTATAGATATAAATATTGAAAAACTATTTACTGTGCATAGGACGTAAATTTTCTTCTACAGCAGAAAAACTCTACGTTCCTCATGTTTTTATTCCCTTTGGGTCCCAATGTGTTGTTTCCATCCCATAGGGTTCATGCACTCCAAAACTATAAATAATTACTGATACTGCATCTATTCAGGGGTTGGATTGGAGGTGTTTACTAAAAAAATTTTTGTATGCGAGAAAAAAACCTAGAGACTAACGATCTCCCTTTGAGATCGGGCATCACAGCTAAAGAAGGATGCCTAGTGGTTATTGACTTGATAATTTCTTCCAACACTCGAATGTTGAGATTTAAATTCAAGAAGTCAAAGGGAGAGTCAGAATACTGGAGATTTCATGGTCTACCTGTTTAGGGTTTCAGATAGTGCTTATATCTTAGATGTCTGGATGTTTTGGGTATTTTTCTTAGATATTACTTCATTTCCTACTTTTTTTTTCTTGTAGCAAACTTGGTGTCGTTAACTCCTTGCTAGAATAATTATCCCAGATGAAATGCATGGTTTTATCGTGATCTTGGAGTAAAGTGGGAGATTGTGGTGACATGAGCGGATCTGGGATGGTCTTTGTTGACCTAAGATGGTAGTAATAGATCTTAAATGGCTTTAGGAGGTCTCAGATTACTTGAGGGGTCCCAGGCGACCCAATAGGTTTTAGAATTAAATATTTAATGTCTCCCAAGAGGTCTTGGACTTGTTAGGTCTGGTCAGCTAAGGTGTGATTTCTATAAGTTGTTTTATGATTGAGATTTATAATCTTTCTTTCTTGTATTTGGACTTGACATTACTTAATTATTGACCAAATATTCACACATTTTAATGCTTCTAGATACGTTGAAGTGGGCACTTATGTAACGTACGAATGAGGAAGTACGTTACATTTCTTTCAAAGATTAGGACATCGTCTATATAAGCTATAGTGAAAATGTCAAAGGGTTTGATTATCTCGTCCAAAATTCTTTACCGGGATCCGCATGCCGATACCACTCGTCAACGGAAAGAGTTCAATTTCTATGCTTGCCAATCATGTGGAACCGCTCTTTCGTCTTCACGCTAAAATAAGCCATGATTACCCGGCCATAGTGAGGAAAGGCGTGACTTGCTAATCGATACCGCATACCTACTTGATCGCCCCTATTCTTGTCAGCTTCTGATGGGAAGCCCCTCGCTTAAAAGAAGTTAGTAGGACAGTCGAATCGCTTTTTGAAAACCTAACAACTTTACGTGGGAAGGTGGTGCATCAGTAGAAAGATCCAGGAAGGTTTCTATTAGCGGGTCTTTATTCAATTCTGAATGGCGGGCTGCAGGTTTCATTCATGATCGGTCGGCGGAACAAAGGAGAATGGAAATCCCGAGATGAGACATTCTTTGATGAACAAGCAGATTGAGCCCTCTGTTTCTCATCCTTCCATATCTTGTCCCATAGTGGGTCAATAAAAATTTTTATTAGTCCTATCAATAGAATGATACAAGTAAATTGATTCTGACAATCCTGAATTTTAGTGCATCTGTGTTACCATATTTATTATCTATGTTAAACTTTTTGCGAAGTTAGATTATTTTTTTAAAAATTTCATGTCTAGAGTTGGATATCCATATTTACATCAGATTTCCTTTTCATATGGGTGAAACCAAATTCTGATTAATTTACAATTATGTTGTTAAAACTCTTTTATGTTAATGTTCATAAAATATGGCAGGTGAGGGAAGTAATTGGTGTTACACTTTCTGTATTGTGTTCAAACATGCGGCTATTTTCAATATCTGGTCACAGTCATGTACAAGAGGAAGATATGGTTGAGTCACTTCAACGGGAAGCTTGGGCGAAGACTATAATAGAAGCAGCCTCTGCTTCTGCAGTGAATATCCAAAGTGCAAATCAATTTGAAACTATGGAGACAGCGACAGATATAAATCATGAAAATGGCTGTGCAACAACTGAATCGCAACCAGATGTTAAAAGAATGGAAACGGTATCTGTTATACTGTTACTTTTTAAGATTGTTTACTTAATTGTGCTAATATTTTTATCAATTTTTCTTTTCTTTATCTTATTGCAGATCTTTCATTTCATTATTTCTTCTTTGAAATCTGGACGATCCTCGTTTTTGATGGACTTGGTTGTTGGACTTCTTTATCCAATTATTTCCTTACAGGTATGTGAAGCTCCATGGAGTTTGTAATGCTGCTTAATTTTTTTTCCTACATTTTTTCCAATGATTCTAATGCCTTTTCCTATTCATCTTATTTTGGATTTTATAACTTTCTAGTATGTGTCATAACATGATTTTATTGGATATTTAGATATTAAAATATAAATGTTTATTTATGTCTATGTTGGGTCATACCTTGACCACTAATTTCTTGGTACTAAAATGAGAGAGCATCAACTTTTCATGTATTAAGTCAATTTATTGTGGAAAAAAATGAACATGCCTACTACCAGTTTCTATGGCTGATAGCGGAAAATGCAGTTTGCTGATAATCAACATCCATTAGACGGCGTCGGCATCATGCATGTTGGTTTGTTATTGCAAGCTGGACAGAATAGGGGTTTGCCATATTACTTAGCATGCGATTCAGAGGTGGCCAGTGGGGAAACCATTCTTGCTGGTATGCCATCTAAGTTCATTGAAACCGAGTAGTAATCCTCTGAAGAACTAGAAATAGACTAGAATGACAAAATATAATGACGTTTTCGTATTAGGGAATTCTGTTTGTCTACGAGTCATGATAGTATACGAATTGAAGTTGTCCCTGTTAATCTAGTTTGAAATATAATATGAAGATATTATCGTATGTGGTTGTAGAATTAAGGAGGAAGGGATGGACTTTGGTGAAACTGAAGAGGATAGGTCAAAATCTATAATTGGATCTTTGCCTCTTCTAGTAAGTGCATTTTGCTATTAGAACTAATGTCATTATTGCACTGTGGTAACTGTATGGTATATCGGTGTAGAAATCATTCATTTTTCTCCCTAATATTTACTTTGACCAGAAATGCACTTTCCAGTTCTCCTTTCTCATTGAATTTACTTTAATGGTGAAAAGGAGCGTGCATTGAATTGAACATTGGATCATATGACAATAAATTCTACATGGTGGCAATACAAATTAAGAATTCAGTCCTAGCCATGCTGTGCTTCATCTATAGTTTCTAAAGGCACAAAATATGCATTTTCAGAAGTTATTAACATTGCTAATGATGCCTGGCTCAGTGATGAAGGGAAGTGAATAGGTTGCTGAAAGTCCTTGGTTCAAGTCCTGTAAGCTGCTCACACACACATGCACACATGAAAAGTGACTTATGATTTGACTGTATATATCAAGTTCAAGGTTTATATATCAGAATTGATATCGGTATTGACTGATGATTCATAGTATCGTAATCGACAATATCATATATATCATATCAGCAATATTAGAAATATCGACAATATCCAATAAATCACATTCTGAGTACCTCAAAATCCGATATGATATATGCAGTATATATCGGTGTTGGTCGATATTTAAAACCTTGATCAAGACCCACAGCGTAAAGTATCTATATTCCAAATATCAGTGTGCTTCCAAAACTGACATTTGATGCTAATCAATTTGCATTGTCTAACGGTGGATTTCTTAGTAACTTCATTTGTGGTTGGAATGATGTGGATTTCTTAGTAACTTCATTTGTGGTTGGAATGATCTGAAGTTATTTAACTTAAGTACTTGCAAACATATAAGTTGATGTAGATCATATTTATTACTTTTATTCACATTTCACTGGCCCATTGCGTGCTTCTATACTGATAGGATTTGTGGTCCTATGCTCTTGATATAACACTAGCTTGACTCTGATCTATATGCCTATGTCTGGCAAAGGGTTAAAGAGGAGAATTAAAGCAGTTGCTTAAGCTAGTTTATCCTTTTTAAGCAGAGATACATAAATTAGTTAGCTCATTAAGCATGGATTATTCTAGTCACTATTTTTCTCTTTGGATGAAGAAGATTAATCTTTCTTTTATAGGCAGAGGGGTTATTTCTTGAGACTCGTAAGAGATGGACTAGTAAGCTCCTTAGTTTGAGGGGATAAAAACTAAAATTGGAGCCAAGGTTTTAAATATCATCTATAGCAGATATGTTGGTTGGGAAAATTCCAAACGAATATCGTTATTGGGGAGATATTGGGCATATTTAGCAAATATCATATGTCAATAATGGACTATAAATATACATGTCCTCCTATCCTGAAATAAATATGAATAAGACAGTACATGTATATATTATATAATGATATATAAAACATCATATATATGCGTGTCTAGGATATATTTATCTCGATAACTTGCATTAAGCAAATGACTGTATAATCACTAAGACAACTCTCCATAAGGTATACTAAATCCATAATGTTACTATAATTTGATGTGATCTTCTTTATTTTCCTCTACAATTTAAGTACTCAACACTCATAAATCAATCTCTTAAAAAATTGTTAAAGAAAGAAACCATTTGGTTCAAAGTTTAAATAGAGATAATTGTATACCCAATTTGCTCAAATAATTAAGGAAAGATAAACTAGATTAAATGGGCCAAAAGAATCACCATTGTTTGTCCTGTTGTGTGGGCTACAGTACGTGAATAATGGTTGATATTTGGTAGCAGTAGCAGGTTGGACTTGATATAACGGTAATTTTTTTTTGTGGAAATGGTAAACACATTGGGATTTTCATTATTGTTGCAACTAGGTGTCTAAATTGCAATTTGGCCGAGCTTGCAAGTTGCAATATTGCAGCCGCTATTTAAAATCTTGAATGGGATAAGCAACTCAATTATCTCACTTTTCAGTTTTATATTTTAAATTTAGTTTAGTTCCAACTCCCAAATCCCACAATTTCTTGGGAGATACTCTTGGAGGACGGGTATTTTAGGAGAACAAATATACGTGGCCAAAATATAAATGGCTCGTATTCAATCTTTTCTCTCCCCTTTGGAAATTAAGTATTGAAATATTAATAAACATCAATGAATCAATATTAAATGTTCTAGAGGAAATTAATTACATCAACATTTTTGGGATAGTTAATTAAATATGTTTTGCTGATTTATAATAAGAGTTTGACCAGGATGCTATTGTTGCCATAGATGTTTGACTAGGTTAGTCGAAGCCAATATTAAGCAGACTATGATTGGACTCGATATGAACTCGAACAAATTGCAACAGTGAGAACAAGTCGCCATGATATAGAATTTTGGGTAACCTATAGTGTTAGAAAACAATGTAATATGCGAAGAATACGTAACGATTTATGAGGTTTTGTTGAGATGGTTCTCTTCGTCCTTGGGGAAAGAGTTGGTTACCCGACTAGATCTTTTATATTTTGATGAATTACAAATCATTTAGAGGCCTTTCCTCTCTTTTCTCTCAAAAGTTAGTCTAGTATCTTGAATTTGGAGTCATGAATCAACAACGAAGTGTCTGTCCCCTCTCCTTGGTGGATAGGGATATTTATAGTAGCTGGCAATTCAGTTGTGATAGAAATTATGATTGAAATAGGACTCTTACCTCTGCATCCTGAGGTAAATTTCCTTACAATGATAAGATTTAGTTTCTTCTAGATTGGTTTCCTTGTCTTTGAAGAAGTCCCTTCCCTTATCTAATAATAATTCAGATGAATAACTGATTTATCATGATTGAAGATAGAGAATTGTGTTCTAGCCTGACTCTTCATAGAGGGAGGAATGCATGGTGATCTCATAACTCCTTTATCATTAGCGAGTTGATTCTTCGTATAAAAGTTGTTGACTTGACACTCAGAGTCAATATTGTATATGGGCTTTGGCTTTGTGGGATTTTAACTATGGGCGTCGTCCAACTATTTTCTGTAATAATAGATACTATCAATGAGAATTGAAACTTGATCCTACCAAGTTGTAACTGTAGGTTAGGGCACCAAAGATCAAAATCAAACCATATGGATGTGATCTTATTACATTTATATTCAAACTACAAAAAAATTCTGACTTAAATATGTTTAACCTGTTAATTCTAACCTTACATTGTTTATGTTTCATCGTGTTGTTTTAAGCTGTTCATATTATAAGGTCTTGTGTCAATTAGTAAACTTCTTTAAATCATATGAACGTTTGTATTTAGGCTATTTAAATATTTTTTAAATAAACCGGCGGGTGTAAGACCTCCGTGTTCTATTAGCAAGTAGGTAACAGAACCATACAAAGAGTAACATAGTACGATCACTCATATGAGCGATTCTCATAATACATTAGTTGCCCAAAGTCCAAAAAAAGAAAGAAACGAAAAGAAATAAATGATACATAGAAGCGGCAATAGGTTCAGTCAGCTGTGCTTCTTATAAAGATTCTTTCTCCATGTCTTACTGGATCAAGTGTGGTCAGGAGAATCCAGGTCATCTTCGGAAGAGCCCCCTGAAATATGTATGCGCTCCTCATCGGATGGTATATCTGTCCAAAGAAAAAAGTCATGCATGATCAAACGAGTGCAAGTATGTATCGAGCAAGCAGTAGAATTAAAAATTCTATTATTCCTCTCCAACCAAATGTTCCAACATAAAGCTGCTGTTAGGGTTCTTGTTTGAATTGACGGTTGGCTAACTAGGCATAATTTCCCCCTATGTGATTTTCTTGCACATCGAATCCAGAGGTGATTAGTGAAGCTACACTTTAGTATTAGGTGATTGGTGGATTCTCCATCTTCACTATAGAGGACACAAAAATTGGGTCCTGACCATCCACACCTTTGTAATGTTGGCCATGTGAGCAGCGCATTTTTGTAGATTAGCCAAAGAAATATCTTGATTTTCAATGAGAATTTTGTGTTCCATATCCAACATGTGTCCTTAGTGTTGACTCCGCTGTTCATAAACTGCTGATATGTTAATTTTACCGAGAATGCTCTGTTCTTGTTCCATCTCCATAAGGGTTGATCCTTATTTATCTCAGGTGGTGTTATTTTATTCAGAAGAATCCTTATCTCACGGATCTGTGATTCCTCTAGTATTGACATTGGATATGTTAGATTCAGTCGCCATCTCGCTCTTCCCCAGTAGGAGGCAACTACTGCATCCTTATCTAAGGATAATTCAAATGTTGCGGGAAACAGGATTTTTAGGGGGAGTTGTGTACACCAACGATCATGCCAGAATGCAATTTTTCGACCGTTTTCCAGTTTAAATTGCAAGCTAGGCCATACGATGTGCTTGGTCTTGATCATCCCTTTCCAGAAGTAGGAGGAGTTTATAGAGGTTCTGTCCGTCGTGGACCATGTATCCCTACGGGAGCAATATTTGACATGCATGAGTTTCTGAATGCCTCCCTCAGGGCGAGAGATTAGGTGCCACCACCATTTAGCCATTAGGGATAAATTAAAAATTCTTAAATCTAGAACACCAAGACCTCCCGCAGTCTTTGGCCTGCATACATGCTTTCAAGAAACAAGATGGTATTTATTGGAATTGGCTGTCCCATTCCATAGAAATTCTCTTCTAATGTCATCAATTTTGTTTCTTACCCAGCATGGTAATAAAAAGAAGGACATATAGTATAGGGGGAAAGATGAAAGCACTGCGTTGAGCATAATAACCCTACCTCCTAAACATAATAGTCCCCCTCTCCAGCAATCCAGTTTCTTTTCGAAGCAATCCAACAGAGGGTACCAATCTTGTTTGGAAAGCTTTCCTGGTTTGATAGAGATACCCAGGTATTTCATTGGGAAACCTCCTCCCTTACATCCGAAGATCTCTAAGATAAAGTTCATAGTAAGGTTCTTATTTCCTAGACAGATTAGGAAACTCTTGAAAAAGTTGATTCTCAGTCCTGACCATGCCTCAAAACAACGCAGTCCCCATTTGATGTGTACTGCCTCACAAAGATTATCTTATCCAAATATGAGTGTATCATCTGCATATTGGAGGTTAATATGTGATGTGGACGTGGAGCCTGCAAGGCCTTTATTAGGCCTGCATTTTCCATCTTTCTGAACATCATGTTGAGGCCATCAGCTACGAGAGTAAACAGAAGAGGGGAGAGTGGGTCGCCTTATCTTAACCCCCTCCTGAGCACTATTTCCTTCCCTGCTATCCCATTAACCAATATCTGTGTTTTGACAGTTGTGAGCCATTCTCTTATCCATGAGACCCATTTTTCTCCAAAACCCCGAAGACGTAAGACCTCGAATATGCAATCCCATTCTACCATATCATATGTCTTCTCAAAGTCGAGTTTGAGAATGTATCCATTCAACTTGGACTTTTTGCAATGGTGAATGATCTCATGTGCTGTTGCTACGCCCTCCAATATATTCCTTCCCGCGATAAACCCAGTCTGGTAATCCCCAATCATAGTCTGCAGTTTGGGTGCTAGTCTGTTGGAAAGGATCTTTGTAATGATTTTGATAGAGCAATTCACCAATGCGATGGGTCTGTAGTCCCCGATTCGCTCTACCTGATCTTTCTTGGGTATAAGTGTGATGAGTAAATAATTAATTCTGTCAAGTCTAGTGGAGTTTTGGTAGACTTCCTCGATCACTCTCTTAAGATCAACCCTAATTGTCTCCCAGAAAGTCCTGTAAAAGAACATAGGAAATCCATCCGGCCCTGGTACCTTTTCAGGTCCCAATTTCCAAACTGCATTCTTAATTTCTTCGTCTTGGATCTCCATCTCTAATTCGTGTAAGTTCAGGCAGATGGGCCAGGCGTTCCTCTGTATTTGCAACATGAATAGTTACTTTATTCCAAACAATCTCTTAAAGTGATGATATATATGGTCTTGTAATTAGGGTCCTCGGATAACTCCTTTCTTTGATTGTAATTCATCAATCTTATTAAATCTGCTGTTCATGCAGGCAGATTTGTGAAAAAATGCAGTATTAGCATCCCCTTCCTTTAACCATTTGCATCGTGCTCTTTGTTTCCACATTGTCTCCTCGTTTCTATAGATTTCTTCTATATTCTTTCGGAGATCTAGCAATTTAGAGCTCTCTTCTTCATTGAGAAATCTTGTTTCTTCATGTTTCTCTAGATTGTTTATTTCTTCCAGTAATTTATTTTGATAAAAGACTGTGTCTTTTCTCCCATCTCCATAATATTCTGCGAAGACGCCGAAATTTAATACATATGTTGCTCATAGCATCTGGTCCCGAGGTCTGTCGCGACCAGCTTTCTTTAACGATTCTATGGACCTCCTCATGTTCTAGCCACCATTTCTCAAAATGGAACCTTCTCTGATGTGTTTGGTGTTCTCTATACTGTAAGCAAATTGGGACATGATCCGAGGTGATGTGCTCAAGTGCTCTGAGATTTGAGAGGGGAAATTTCGTATCCCATTCTTGGCAAATTAGTACCCTATCTAATTTTGCTAAATTCGGGTCTTTCCTCATGTCCGACCATGTAAATTGACGGTTGATCAATGGGAGGTCGATAAGTTGGAGAGCTGAGATGACCTCATTGAACATCTCTCTGTCTCGTGGGTGTCAGTCCGTTCCTCTCCTTTCGTGAACGAATCGATTGATATTGAAATCACCTCCTATGATCCAAGGAGAGTCTCATCTGCTCCTTATTTCCCTTAGTTCCTCCCAAAAAAGAGGACGAAAATGGGTGTCATTAGGTCCATAGACTACTGTGACTGTTTGGATCCAACCATCAAACAGTCTCTTCAGCCTTGCTGATAGGGAGAACTGCCCTTCCCATGTATCTATTAGGGTAAACTTGTAGTTATAACCAATTAAGAGCCCACCTGATGCACCACAGGTATTTTTATATTGGAATTTAAATGAGCTGTTAATACCAATTGATTTGAGTATTTTCTGGGATGGATCAGTTAGTTTGGTCTCTTCCAAACAAACTATGTCAATTTTGTTGTTTCAGAGGACTTCTGCGACCATGCGGTGTTTGATTGGACTACCCAATCCCCTAATATTTCAGAACATACAGTTCATTGGATTCTATTGGGATAACTTCTCCATAACCGTTGGGTATTAAACTCTCGGATTATTCTCTTCCCTATACTTAGTTTTGTCTAACGATCTAAGTTGTCAAAGAATATTATTGGTCTCTATATCCTCCTGTCCCATATCAATATCACATATCTTGGCCGTAGAAATTAACTCAGTATCGGAAATTAATTTGAGTATATCAAAATTTATTTTAGACGTACCTGGGGCGAGCTCCGTAATGAGTGCTTTGCGTCTGGTAGCTGATATTGCAATCTGGCCAGCTTTATACTGTTGGCCTCCCCTCTTCTCCTCCAGTCTTCTGCTCCTTCTGTTTGGGGGTGATTTCAGGAATCATTTGGATTTTGCTTCTCCCCTCTTTCTATTCTGAATCTCTGTTTGTATCATCTATAATTGGTCCTGTGACTTCTTCTTGCCCTGGCTCCTTTATTTGAAGTGCATCCACTAAGGGCATGGCTAAGTTTTCTGGAGTAGTTTATGCTTGGCATGGATACTGGATTGGAACTGAATTTTTTCTGTTTCGTATCCTCTTTGGGAGCCTGGAGGCCTGTCTGCGCCGTGTTTTTATGGGTATTTTTGTCTGCTCCCCCTTCATCACGTTCTCTAGTAATTTTGCTATTGTGTCCCGGGCAAAATCTTTGTCTAGGTTTTTGAGATGCGTGAGGAGACCCAAACAATCACTAGTAGCTGTATTGGAGCAGCCTTCAGTATTCGGGTTCAGAGAGGTCATTTGGATTTCTTCTATATTTAACTGAGCTTTGTGAGAACTCTCTACTCCAGTGTTTTTATTCTGCATATGGGCCTCTCCTGAAATATTTTGGATTTCCTTGCCTTTAAATTATACCCCCTTACCCCTGATGCCCGCTTCACTTTCTCTCCCGTTTATTTTGGAGCCCGAACCCGATTCTTGGCTCATTAAGTGTGGGCTGGCCTCTTTATCTCCTCGAGCCTTCCACTCCTCTGTTCGCATTAACTCCCTCCCGTCATTGTCTCCTTTCTCCTCCTCGGGCAGTATGATCGCCTCCTGTCTCCCCCCTGCTCTCCTGATCTCCTTCGAAACTCCTTCTCCCCTAGTGCCCCGAGTGAACTCCTCTGACCGCTCTGTAGGTCGCGTCAGTTGCATTAAATGTGAATTTTCTCTTCCTCTCTCAAGCTCTGGTCTTGGCTCCTGCCTTCCCCCCTGCTCTCCATCTCCTCACCCATCTCTGAAGGGTCCCTTCGTCCTTCATCCGAGATTTCCCTTTTTGATTGATCCCAATTTGTTAGATCTAAGATGAACCTACCCCTAGGATCTCGGCTGATGATGTGTAGGTTGGATCCTTGTTCATCGATCTCTGAACAACCCAGTTGTAGCTCTGATCCTCCTGCTGCGGGGTGTCCTCGATCTGATCCTTCTGGCTGGCTTGCTTGTCTGGGGTTCTTACCCAGCGGTTTCTTCGTGTTGCCGCTCTCAATCTGGGTTTTTTGTCTGAGATCCAGCGGTCCCTTTGGTTCCTCCGTACATCCCTTGGGCAGGTTTTGTCCATCTGATCCACATCCGGGTTCCACCCTCTTCCACGTGGAGCTTCTCCTCGGACCGGCGGGGGGGCAGTGATACTGCATGGCGGTTGGTCGGTTGTACCGGCCACGCCGATTGCAGGTGCTGCTACACCCTCCACCATGATCGGGAGACTGATCGGAAGTCGACGCTCCGGTGAGGTATGATCTGTCCTGTCGAAATTGCATGTAATTTCAATTCTGATCAGGCAAAGAATTTCGCCCATGACCACATAGAAATTTCGGGGGATTTTTGCAAGGTCTTCGCAACCCACAAGAACCTTAGCAAAGTCTAGACTTTCCCTCTTGGTTGTCTGATCGCTGATATCTATTACATGAGCATATTTGGCTAGTAATTTGCTTATGTCAGTCCTGTTCCAATGGTGCAGAGGGATGCCATGAATTGCTATCCATGCAGTAACAGGGAATGAGTAATTCTGGGCGTCTTCATCCCCTCTCCACCCGAGAATTTTGAATTCGGCCCCGGTTGTTGGGCAAGTGATTACTTGTTTGGCTAATGCAATAGCTAGCCCTTTCTTTGACGGGAATTGAGATAAGAATTTGCATCCTTTCTTATCCAATCTCCAGGGGTGGTTTCTGAATTCAGGGACTAGAGATTTTAGGGTATCTATGATGTCCCTTCCCGTTGGATTGCCTTTTCCTGGGTATATCACCCCTACCGTCCTGTTGAGTAGCTTCTTTTCGGCTATGGCTGAGTCCGATATTGGGATGAAAGCCACTGGCTTTGGTTGTGTGTTCTTTGTGACTGTCTTCAAGGTTCTTTGAGGTAGAGCTGCTTGTTAAAATGGTTCTTTGAGTTTCAGTCCACTTCCAGTCCTGGGTTTTCCTTGGACCCCTTCCTTCCTGACCGGTGCTATTGGACAGTCTCCAATTCGGTGCCCCAGTACTTTACAAAATCTACATCTGATAAATGGGCATTCATCCTTGAAATGCCCTAGTTTCCCACATATCCAACATGCCTCGGGGCTACTAGGTGCTGGATTTCTAGCCGGGGAGTGTTTCCTTTTCTTCCCTCCTCCTTGTTTAATTGTGTTGTGGGATTTGACTGTTTGCCACTTGTTCAGGTTCTCATCTTCTTTTTTGAGAGTAATAGAGGGCTCTCCTCTAGCAGCTACGAGAAGTGCTAGTACTTCTTCTCCAGAGTATGAGTTTTTACAATTGATGTGAGGGTAATTGTTGGGGGAGAGCACCGAAGAAGAAGAGGGATGAACCCTCTTTACCGGCGGCTCTCTCACCACCTTTGACCAGCTCTGTCTTAACTCATGTTTTTCAACTTGATAGGATATATGTTTTCGAATCCTATCATATTCTATGAGTAGAAATGTGATGCTGTACAAGTATCATATCCTAATCATTAATAGTGTCATAAGTGCTATTTATCTCTTGCATTCTCCATTTCACTCATCTCACATTCTCCCACATTATCCTACCATAATATCACATTTTTAATAAAATTGCCCATTAATAAATTATCTCATTTTCGTATTTGAGCCCCAATTTGGGTGTCAACGAGCCAAACTCGAGCAAGCTAGCCTTAGTAGAGCTGACTCGCTTGTTAGTTTAGCCGAGCTCGAGCGAGCTTGCTAGGCACTGAATTGAAACGAAAAGCTTGGGAACAGTTTGTTTGTCCAATGACTCTTAGAATTAGCCTTTTGATATTGATCCAAAATACTTTAAATAGAATATTTGGAGAAATAATAAGTGGTTTCTAAAGCAAAAGTTGAATTTTCAGACTTAAACTTAGTATTTTATTTCACAAGTAAGTCATAAATTATGCATCTTATCTTTAAAGTGTCACATAATTTTAAGAAATGTATACATATCTATTTTATGTTGGGCAGCAGGCCCCACAAGAACTAATAGCCACAAATACAATATAATAAAGACAATCAAGAAAATAACTGAATAAGACAAGAGGCACAAAAACTTACGTGGTTCGGTCAATGTGACCTACGTCCACGGCCGGAGAATGATCAAAAATTTCACTGTTTGTGGAGAATACAAATACAAATGCAAAAGTAGTATTTTGGGTATTTGTATGTTTTGGGTGTGTTTTGGATGAGAGGAGAGGGCTCAATTTATAGCCCTCTCCCCCCCTTCATTTCCTCTTCCTAAGCAATGTAGGACTAAAGGCCACACTTAACAAATCTCCACCTTGGCCTTGGCCCGAACAATTTATGCCTTACTCCATCTTCCCCGGCAATGCCCCAACGGGCTGAATCACCACCTTTGAATGCCAATCAAGTCCAAGTATTGCTTGAACTTATAAACAGGAAGAGCCTTCGTAAACATATCGGCAGGATTGTCCTTAGTACTAATTTTCTGAACAAGGACCTTCTTCTCAGCAATGATATCACGAATGAAGTGATACTTCACATCAATATGCTTCGTCCTCTCATGATACATCTGACCTTTAGTCAAGTGAATTGCACTTTGACTATCACAGTAAATGGTAATAACCCCTTGCTGCAGAGATAACTCGCCGAACAAACCTCTCAACCACAAAACTTCTTTAATAGCCTCTGTAACTGCCATATATTCTGCCTCAGTAGTGGACAAAGCCACTACATGTTGTAGAGTAGCTTTCCAGCTGATAGCACAACCTCCAATGCAAAATACATAACCTGTAAGAGACCTTCGTTTGTCGAGATCACCGGCATAGTCTGAATCTACAAAACCAACCAAGGTGTTATTGCAACGTCCAAACTCCAAACAAGTGATTGACGTACCTTTTAAGTATCTGAGAATCCACTTCACAGCCTGCCAATGTTCTTTGCCAGGATTGGCCATATATCTGCTAACAACACTAACTGCTTGTGATATATCGGGACGAGTACATACCATTGCATACATCATACTGCCAACGGCACTAGAATAAGAAACTCGTGCCATATAATCTTCCTCTTCCTTTGACTTTGGTGATTGAGCAGCACATAGTCTAAAATGGCTAGCAAGAGGAGTACTAACTGGTTTGGCATCTTTCATGCCTAATCTCTCCAAAACCTTCTTGAGGTAATTTTCTTGGGTCAGGTATAACTTGCCAACTCCTCTATCCCGTCTGATCTCCATGCCAAGAATCTTCTTCGCTGCTCCTAAATCTTTCATTTCAAATTCACTATTCAATAAGGCCTTCAAATTGTGAATTTCTACAATATTCTTGGCCGCAATGAGCATATCATCAATATATAACAACAAGTAAATGAATGAATCATCATCTAACTCCCGGAAGTAAACACAACTATCATACCTGCTCCTGGAGAAACCATGACCCAACATAAATGAATCAAACCTCTTATACCACTGTCTTGGAGATTGCTTCAGTCCATACAAGGATTTATTCAATAGACAAACATGGTCTTCTTTTCCTTCAACTTCAAACCTTCAGGTTGTTTTCATATAGATCTGTTCATCTAATTCACCATGTAGGAAAGCTGTCTTTACGTCAAGCTGTTCTAACTCCAAATCAAACATGGCAACCAATGCAAGCAATACACGAATAGAGCTATGCTTCACAACGGGTGAGAAAATATCATTAAAGTCAACACCTCGTACCTGACTGTAGCCCTTTGCGACCAATCGTGCCTTATATCTTGCATCTTCAACACCTGAAGTACCTTCTTTCTTCTTGAAGACCCATTTACAACCAACTGTTTTCTTTCCCTTCGGCGGCTTCACAAGATCCCAAGTACAATTCTTGTGGAGAGATTCCATTTCTTCATTCATAGCCACCAGCCACTTTTCTAAATCAGCACTCTGAATTGCCTCCAAATAGGTGGAAGGTTCACCGTCTCCACCTGTTTCCTGTGCCACTGATAAAGCATATGCAACAATATCTTCATACCTTTATGGTGGTCGAATCTCTCTTCTTGGTCTGTCTCTGGCTATGGAATATTCCTCTACTGGTTCATCAAGTTCTGGTTCATCAACTTGATCTCTTTGACTCGTAGAGACTCTTTGTGAAGGACTTGCATTTCCAATTTCCAACTCCACCTGCTTCTGAGTACTATAATCCTTTTCTGAATTACAAGGATGACAAGACTCTTTTATAGGATACAATATAGATAATTCATCAAATGTAACATCTCTGCTAATTACAAATTTAGGTGATTTGGGATCAGGACACCATAATCTGTATCCTTTCACTCCAGAAGGATAACCGAGGAAAATACATTTCTTAGCCCTAGGCTCTAACTTTCCCTCATTAACATGCATATAAGCAGAACACCCAAATATTCTTAAATTAGAGTAATCAGCAGGAGTACCTGACCAAACTTCCTCTGGAGTCTTGAAATCAATAGAAGCACTTGGAGCACGGTTGACAATGTAGCACGCCGTAGCAATGACTTCTGCCCAGAAATCATTTGTCAACCCAGCATTTGAGATCATACACCAAGCTCATTCCAAAAGAGTTCGGTTCATGCGCTCGGCCACACCATTCTGTTGAGGCGTTATCCTGACAGTGTGATGCCAAGCAATTCCTTCATTCTTCAGAACTCATTGAAATCTGTACTACATAATTCCAAGCCATTATCTGTCCGCAGCCGCTTAATGTGTTTTCCTGTCTGTTTTTCAATCAAAACCTTCCATTGTTTAAAGGTCAAGAAAATATCACTTTTATTCTTAACAAAATACACCCAAACCTTCCTTGAATAATCATCAATAAAAGTTAACATATACCTGGCACCACCCTTAAAAGGAACACAAGATGGCCCCCAAAGATCAGAATGAATATAGTCCAAACTACCTTTTGTTTTATGGACAGCGGGAGAATTGAAACTAACCCTTTTCTGCTTCCCAAAAATACAATGCTCACAAAAGTCCATCTTACCAGTACTTTGACCACAAAGTAGGCTTTTCTTGCTTAACAGCGTTAAGCCTTTCTCACCCATGTGTCCCAACCGCATGTGCCATAATCTGGTAATGTCAGCATCTGAGGATGTAGAGACCTTTGCAGTACCTGTGACAGTAGATCCCTGCAAAATATACAAACTTCCAGACCTTTTAGCTTTCATCAGTACAAGAGCATCTTTACAAATTTTCAAAACTCCACCTTCAGCTGAATATCTACACCCAAGAACATCGAGAGTGCCTAAAGAGATGAGATTTTTCTTCAAATCTGGAACATGCCTAACATCAGTGAGTGTTCGGACAATACCATCATACATCTTGATTCGAACTGTACCTCTACCAACAACTTTACAGGCAGCATGGTTGTCCATTAAAACAACTCCACCATCAACAGGTTCATATGTGGAGAAGCATTCCCTACTGGGACTAATGTGGTAAGAACAATCCGAATCTAAGATCCACTCATTATTAGACTTGACTTTATTATCTGTTGCTACAAATATACTTCCTTCATTCTCATCTGTTGCTATACTAGCTTCAGCGGTGACACTGCTATTTTGTACATTTTTCTCCTTATTTTTCAATTTATAACAGTTAGCCTTAATGTGCCCCTTTTTCTTACAATAATTATAAATCAAATTGTTATGTCTGGATTTTGACCTTCCTTTGGATTTGCTACTACTAGGGTCTCTATTTTCAGATCTACCCCGAATAAATAATCCCTCTGCTTGACTACCACTAGTCTCCCCTATGATGTCCCTATCAATCTGCTCTTTAGATTTTAATGCAGATTTAATACTATCATATGAGACTGAATCTTTCCCATAAATCATAGTATCCCGAAAATGTTTAAAGGACTGGGGAAGGGAACATAACAATAAAATGGCTTGATCTTCATTCTCAATCTTAGCATCTACATTCTCCAAATCCATAATAATGGAATCAAATTTATCAAGATGAGAGAGTATAGATGTACCTTCTATCATCCTCAACATATACAACTTTTGTTTCAAATAAAGTCGATTCTCCACCGTCTTCTTCATGTACATGGTTTTCAACCGATCCCACATACCTTTGGCTGTCCTCTCATTGGCGACTTCCTGCAAAACCTCGTTAGAGAGATTCAAAATAATAGCAGATCTAACCCTTTTATTTAGATCTGCAAATTCTTTCGCCGTCATCTCCGGTGCCTTATTCTCCTCTCCTTCAAGTGCTAACTCACATCCATTCTGTATAAAGATGGCTTCCATTTTGAGTTGCCACATACCGAAGTTGACACTCCGATCAAACTTTTCAATTGAGATCTTTGTTACTGTCATGATGGTTATGAAATATGACACTTGATGAATAGTGACGTGGGCCCCACAAGAGGTGAATAGTGACAAAGGCCCCCACAAGAGAATAGTGATGCTGGGCCCCGCTAACAGAAAGTACTTATTTTCTGATGTGGAGGATCCACGTTTAGTGGCAGCCACAGAGTATACAATAAGCACCTCAAAAAAAAATCTTGCTCTGATACTTGTTTATTGGACAGCAAGCCCCACAAGAACTAATAGTTACAAATACAATATAATAAAGACAATCAAGAAAATAACTGAATAAGACAAGAAGCACAAAAACTTACGTGGTTCGGTCAATGTGACCTACGTTCACGGCCGGAAACGGATCAAAAATTTTACTATTTGTGGAGAATACAAATACAAATGCAAAAGTAGTATTTTGGGTATTTGTATGTTTTGGGTGTGTTTTGGATGAGAGGAGAGGGCTCAATTTATAGCCCTCTCCCCCCCTTCATTTCCTCTTCCTAAGCAATGTGGGACTAAAGGCCACTTAACATTTTATTTGGACTGCACTTGAGCGAATGGGGTCTAGGTCAAGTTCTTCGAATTTTATTGATTGAACGAGCCAAAACCAAGCTAACACCAAGCCAAACACTAACAGCTTACGAGCCACAAGCTCATTTGACAGCTCTAGTTCCAATTGACAACCATGGCCTCAGATTATTTAACCAGGTGAAAAGCCATGACCGTCACGTTTGCAGTGTTTATTAACAATTCTTGACACTTAATAAATAATAATGAATAAGGGCTTATTCTCTCCGTTATTTGATTTGAGCATGTACCTAAAGTTTTAGGACTTGAAACCATTTCGAACTTAGATCTTGAGAATTATCAAGTTATGCATAATTCGTTTTGCAACCATGCTTGTGCATATTCAAAATATAGTGTCCAATCTTCTTTTTATTTTTTTAATTCAAAATATATTATCCAATCTGTTTCTTTTGCTATGTCAAATAATTTGATTTGCAGCATGAAATTTCATGTCTCTCTTATGAGTTCCCATGTTTCTTTGCAGGAGACATCAAATAAAGATTTGTCAACGCTAGCAAAGTCATCCTTTGAGCTATTAAAATGGAGAATTTTACCACGCCCGTTTCTGGAAAATGCTGTCCAAGTGATCTTTTCTTCAGTCAATGACCCAAACTGGAGAACCAGATCTGCGTCTCTTTCATATATTCGGACTTTTATGTACAGGTTGAGATTTCTTTAAGTTTTTCAAGCTTACTGCAACATTTTCTGTTACTTTTAAGATTTAGTTTATGATATCATATTTTCAGTTTTTGTTTGGTCTTACAACTTCTCGTTATGTGAGATTTCTGTAAGGGAAAGTATTTCCATACTGATTTTTTTTTAATTAGTGTTGTACACCAGTAGTTTGCCAAGAACAAAGGATCCCATTTATGTGCGACTATAGCTGAATTGAACCGAATATAGAAATATAGCATGAATGTACCAAGTATAACATGAAAAAATAGTATGGAAAAATTTAACTAGGTAGTAGGTATAGAGTTAATTAGATATAGCAACTCTTTTAGTGGAAGTTAAATAAATTCTATTGCACTAAAACTCATATAAAATAGTACAAAGAAAACTCTATAAGGGACTCTTGAACTGTCCTACACTATCTACAGTAAGGAGATGGAGACAATTGTCGTCAGCCTTCGCCCACAGTCTGTAATAAATTCTAAATTTTTATGAGTTTGATACATCAAGACAGTAGACAAACTGAAAAAACAGATGCTTTACAACCATTCAACTTCCAGTACTATTTCCTGCTAGCCAAGACGTCCTTCTGAATGTGATTCTCCACCTTCCAATGACAAGTCTTCAGCTGCTCGTGTTCCTTATAAAAAGCCTTCTGAACCTGTAAACCTTGTGCAAAAATTGTAAACGATGAGTTACGATATTTATAGTTTATAAGCTCTGCTCTTCCAGCAGAAGATAATTATTTTGCCATCCAACCTTTAGTTGTAGCTCTGCATTTATTAATAGGAAAAACAGTTTGCTCTTATCTTGTGTATGGATAAACCAGTATTACTTTCCAGAAGGCTAAATTAGTTGTCGAAAAATGATGCACAGTCAAGTTGGTACTAGTAGATAGCCAAGTTGAGGTGAGTCCAGAACAAGTTTTTTCTCTCTCCTTACAGTGATTCCTATCCCATTTATGTTGGTAATTACTTGTAACGTTTCAAATCTCAACATGAGTTAAGGTGAGGGAGCATGCTTCTGGGATTCTTGCGAGTTTACTTAAGGGTGGGGATGAGGAGCTAGCTAGGGATTTTCGTGGTCGGGCATATTGTGATGCGCAGTCAACTCTCAAGAGCGAAAACAAAGGTAAAGTTATGTTCATATGCTTTTTGTGTCTTGTTTCATTTTCAGCTTCATATAGAGATTAAAATGAAAGCTAATAGTAGCTTTTAATGAATATATAATGCTTCAGTTCTGATATATTTGGATGAAATGGAAATTGACTAGAAGAACATCTAATGCAGAAAATCAAGTTCTGATCAATCTATTGCTTCTGTGCATGGTGCTGTTCTTGCTTTGGCTGCTTCTGTACTATCGGTTCCATATGATATGCCAAGGTTTGTTGGGTGCTTGTACTTTTTGTAGCTTGTCCTACTGCTTATCACTAATCAATTTTGTTGCAACGGATCATGGCAGTTGTTGGATTCCAGTTCTATTGTCATATTTGCTTTGCTAATGAGTTTTTCGTCTCCTAAATTTTCTCTTGAATTTTTTTTATTGTGCATATGTGGTCTACACCTCGGAGGAAATTTTACATAATTTTTTCACAGAATTAATATTTTTTGTTAAATTTTTCTGGTTAAATCAGTTCTCAGAAGAACAGATAGGATACACTTCTGGGGGTGTTTGGAAAAGGAAACACAGTGGAGTGTATCAATTGTGGGGCTTGTGTGCCCCTTATGGTGTTTTTTAGGTGGTGTGGGATTTCTTTCTTCTTTTTTTTTTTTGAACATCCCCATAAGCTACTGCTGATTTATTAATAAATGTTGCGCGCGCACATGCATGGTTTGAACAAAGGCCGTCGATAGGGACAATTAAGGCAAGATTTTATTAGGATTTCAGTTTTAGATGTGATTAGATTTTGTTTTATTTTGTTTAGATTTGATTTGATTTTGTTTGCACTTATTGTGCATAGAGTTTTTTGTATGTTTTATAATCATGTTTTAGAATAATGAAGAGTGAATTGTTTTAGAGAAATATATTTTGAGAGTACGTGACTTGCTATTCTTAAATCTTTTTTTTTTAGCGATTCATGTGACAGTGGACGGGCAACTTACTTGAGTATGAGGCTTGAATCTTCTCAAAATCCCTAATTTTATAACCAAATCTCCTACGTCAAATTTGGTATCAAAACTTAAAATCCACTTCATATTCCATCTTTTGTCTTTTTTGGAAAATTAAAAAGAATAAAAAAAACATCAAAAAAATTCCAAGAATTCATCAGCATCTTCATCAATAGATCTCCCCTTCGCCATCAACATATCTCTTCTTCATTATCATCGTGGATCACCTTCGACAACAATTCAATCCCCCTCAACAGCAATAGCCACGGAGATCCATGCCATCTCCAACCCTCGACACTAACAACATCTTCAAAACCAGCATCGCCTCAGTCATTGTTGTCATCAACCACTAGTCCAACTCCAGTAAACAACCAACCACCGCAACATCAACAAATCATCATCACTCATTCGTTGACTCGCCAAGCAAGCCACCTCATCTGCTGTTGACTCCATGTTCTATTGACTTCATGATTGAACCTCATTCAGCCACTATCCCACTCAAATTCTAGATTTGCTCGCTTCGGATTAAATCTGTTCATCCCAACTATTATTTCGTCAGAACCGACATCCACCACCACTCTGGTAGCCCCATCGAGCTCCTCTTCTCCACAGTCCGTCGTGCATGATTCAGTTGACTATGGTTAAAGATCAATGCTCGTCGACTGTCCTAACTTCGATAGCCAGCTATCTACAACTAATCCCATCGCTGAATCTGCAAGCGATCAAGTCTTCGACTCATCGCTCAAATTGCCAAATCCGCCTTCATCTCGAAGCAACAGCACCACCTGATCTCTCCTCGTTCATCCTCGGCCGGCCAAAGCCCTCTTCCATCAAGTTCTGGCAACGGCTCGCCCTCGTCCAATTCTCCAACGAACTTGTTCCCCATCCACATCTCTAGATCCACTGCCAATTGTACAACCACTGTCATTCCTTGACCAGATTGCCACCACCGCCTTCGCCTGACATCACCATCTTCTTCCAACTTTGCCAATGTATCAGAAGTTGGGTTCTCTAAGATCCAATCTCATTTGGATCCATCTCCTTTTGAGTCATCAACTCCAAATTGAATTGAAATCAAACCCAGATTCAATGATCATCACCCAATCTGAAATCAATTTAAATTCAATTAGTTGTTGGGTGTTGCAGTTTTAGAACACTACCAGCTTGTAGATCAACACACCTGTTAAGCGGTTTTTGAGCTGTTTTGAAGTCTGTTTGGAATCTTATTCGCATCTGGTTTGATCCAAAATCCAAATTTGCACCGGTGAATATTTTCGATATTTTCTAGACTTTATGCATTGAAATTTTGGAGTTAAATGTTATGGGATTCAGAAAATATATCAATATACTGATTTCAAACAAGATGAGCGATGTTTAATAAGATCCTAACTTTTTTACGGTTTTAATAATCGTGATGGTTATAAAAATTGGGAGAACCATTTAGAATAATTTTTCCCTTACCTTTCTCTGATTTCAGAGCAAAAATATTATTATACTCAATTAAAGTTGTTTACTTTTGATGATGCATAGATATCTTGGAATTTTGTCCAACTTGGAGTCTCTTGCAAGTTCATCTTCGTGCATGGTATGAAGTATTCATGCATGTCCAACTTGGAGTCTCTTGCAACTTGGAGAAACTTTTCTTTCAAAGTATTCACATAAATCTTTTAAGGTCAAACAACAATATTCTAAGTATGAAGGAGAAAGACACTCCGCTTACTAGTGTCCCCGATCAAGTATTCTACTTTTAGAGAATTTTGGCATTATTACCAGTGCACCTCGAAGAGTCAAAATATCGACATTTTTGGTTCCTGAGAGTGCAAGTGATATTATGGTTGAGACTGAATCCAACATAGATATTGTCACAAATCCAAAGTTTGACGATGAGATTTTTGAGTCTAAGCTGCCATTGTTAGAAGGCGTTGTTGAGTCATTGCTAGTAGAAGAAACTTTCTTGTAGCTTTTTGACACATTTGGAGATCTTTTGATATGAAATACTAAGCTAATATTGTTGTTTTTCTAGTTGTGAGATTCTCCTTATCTAAGAGATTGTCTTATGACTATAATCCTTAAACATGCATGCATATAGGAATTTTGTTTTATTTTGGTGCAAAGAATATTGAAGCCTATTCGTCAATACTGAGATAATGATTTAATACTCTATGTTACATTTTCGGGTCTTATTTTCACTGTCAAGATTATTTCATATGACAAGATCAAGTTATAATGGGCATTTCAGAAACAATTATGCCTTCTTTGATCACCAGTGGTGAATAATTTCAAGCAGGAGAGAACTAATAGGGACAATTAAGGCAATATTTTATTAAACTTTCAATTTTAGATGTGATTTAATTTTGTTTTATTTTGTTTAAATTTGATTTGATTTTGTTTACATGTGGTGCACGTAGAGTTTTTTATATATTTTGTAATTATGTTTTAGAATAATGAAGAGTAAATTATTTAAGAGAAATATACTTTGAGAGCATGTGACTTGGTACTCTTAAATCTTTCCTATAGTGATTCTTGTGAGAGTTGGCTTACGATTCGCCTGGATGTGAGACCCGAATTTTGTTTGCTCTTTTTATCTTTAAATCCTTAATTTCATCCTCAAATCTCTACCAAAAATCCTAATTTCTCTTTCGTCCTTCGTCAAATGGCCTTGACTCTTGGATTTCCCATTATCGAACCCTAATTTTACCATTGTGCCTGGCCTCACTTGTAGTTGTAAGATTACAACAGCACCAGCAGCTATGCCTGTTTCTCTCAAGTATGTGGGGTAGGCTATATGAACTAAAAGAGAAATACACTGGATTAATCACATAATTGATTCTGTCGAGCAATATGTCTTCATCTAGGCCTTTAACTTCCATTTTTTTTTTTTTTTTTTTTTGTGTTAGTTGTAAAGGAGGTAATTATCTAAAAGCAAGTCCTCGTTTGGTACTGATGTCAGATCTTCCAGTTTCTGTTTATAGCATCTACAATCACAATTTGCCCTCATATTAATTATTATATCCACAATACTATGTTATTATTTATCTGTTGAAGTTTTCACCGGATGTTTTGAGTGAAGCCCATAGCCTGGTCTTGAACCTGGTGTTACCCATTACCCAACCTCCAATTTACCAACCACTGAGCTGGCGTCACTGGAAAGTATAAAGTTATTATATGAAAAAAATTTATCCAAAGAAAAATGCTCGTGCTTGTTACTGCTTTCAGATCTTTCAGTTTCTGTTTATAGCATCTGCAGTCACACTGTATCCTTGTATTAATTATTATATCCATAATACTCTCTTACTATTTATCTGTAACAATATTCACTGGATTTTTTCAAATTAAGGCCGTAGCCCTGTCTTGAACTTGGCACCTCATATTACCTAATCCCCCACTTTACCTTTGAGCCTGGCCTCACCGGCAATCGTAAAGTTATTATATGCAGAAATTATACAATGACAAATCCTGGCATTTGTTACAATTATCAGACCTTCCAGTTTCTGTTTATTGCATCTGCAATTACACTGTCCTTAAATTAATTATTTTTATCCATAATACTCTCTTAATAATTATCTAAATTATTAACTGGTATTTCTTCTCCGTAGTGTTCTAGGAGTGTTAAGTAGTTGCAGTTATGTGGATTATCTGTCCAATTATAAATTTCACAAGTATTATTGTTCTAACACATGCTTATATATATCTAAGGCCGTAGGTTATTGAAAAATGATGCTAGTTGTTTCTTTATATTTTTATTTTTCCTGTGATGCTAGTTGGTTCTGCTACTTTTCGTACTATTACCTGTCACAAGCTTGTTTTGTAATGAACTTGGAAGTAAAACTTTCTGATTTTCCTCTTTCTTCTCCAATCTTTGGTCAATTTCTTTCTGGAAAATTTTAATCCTATAACTTAATGGACCTTTTCCTTTTGTTGAGTTATTTTCGGATAATCTTTTCTGGTAAAGTTCAGCCTTAAATTGTTTGGTCACAATCCTTGCAGCTGGCTTCCTGATCATGTTACTTTGTTAGCCCGGTTCATCAGCGAGCCATCCCCTGTGAAATCTACTGTCACAAAAGCCGTTGCCGAGTTCCGACGAACTCATGCCGATACATGGAATATCCAAAAAGATGCTTTCTCTGAAGAGCAATTAGAGGCAACGCTCTATACTCCATCCTCTTGTATCCTTTTTTTTAATTCAATAATTTCTATTTCAATTTTGTAAACTGATATATTAAGGTTACTTATTCTTGCAGGTCGTGGCTGATACTTCTTCTTCTTCTTCTTCATACTTCGCTTAAACACACAGATTAGATTCTTGTACTATCATAGAAACAGACAGGTGTAATGAGAAAACTAGAGTTACTGTGTCGAATTCTGTCAATAGTCTACAAAAATAAGCTGCTTTTTTCCTTCTTGCCTACTTTCTCACTGGCTTGTACTTGTTCGTCTTATATTTCTTAATGTGAAATTAGCTTTTATTTTGACAGCATCAGTTTAATTTAATTAAACAATGGGATTCATGAGGTCATCAGACAAATCCCATAAAATACAGTCGGAGGTGAACATTCCGGCGTCCACCTTCCTCCCTCCCTCCCCACCGTCAGCCTCCTCGCCATCTCTGTCATCTCGTTTCTCATGCAATGCATTGCTGTGCAGCTCTGCGGCACCAGCACCTTCGGTGCACGTGCTATCGGTGCACATGCTCTGCCTCCAAGCTGACCCCTCACCATCATTGCCATATGATGATGGTCCTCCGAACCTAAATCCATCTCCCATGGTCGGATACATGCTATCGCACATTGCTGCAAGGCCATCTGAGGGCTCTTCGTCTGTGGCCATCAAGCCCCAGCCCTTATCGGAAACAGGCTCCTGCATGATGGCCCGGGAGAGTCCAAGCTTGATCTTCTGTATGGTGTCTGCCTTGTCTTCCATGGGGCTCATAGTATGCTGGTAGGCCATGGCTGCTGTGGCATCAAGATTACTGATAACCGACGGTGCCTGGGGAATTCTGGCGCCAAAGTTAACGTGTTTCTTGGTGAGGAGATGGAGCATCTCGTCCTTGAAGCAGCCCAGTGCTGCTTCAGCGAGGTGAGCAACTTGGGGTGGTGGAAGTGTGGTAGCTATATCGGCCATGAGGTGAGAAAAGGGTTTGTGCGGGGTCGATCCCCATTCCCGACAGCTTCTTCTTCAGCTTCGTGTTCCAGTGATTCTTGACATCATTGTCAGTTCGGCCTGGGAGCTGCGCAGCTATCAGTGACCACCTGCAAGAGCAAAGAACAACGGAGAGTTTAACACACACACACACACTGATTATTTAAACTCATTCTACCATCCATGGGTGTGATAAAACACCTGTTTCCGGGGACCACCTCGGCAAGGCCGCTGGTCAACAACCAGTTAGAGAACAAAACAACAACTTTCGGAGATGGACAGAAGATGAACATAGAAGAAGAAAATTCTTGGGCTGAGGGTCACCTGCCTCCGCCGTTTGGCATGCAGGAGCCCGATCCCCAAGTTTCCTCAACAAAGGAAAGTCAAAATCCTATTTTTCGAATGCGAATGAAAAGCAATCTCCAAGAAGGGGAATTGGTGCGACTAAACGACGAATCACTGGTGTTGGACGAAAAAGGCTCCAATTTTGGGATATTGCGGAGGGATGAAATTGGGAGACTTTTTTTCGAAACAAAATAGATCGGCAGACTTACCCTTTTGGCGAAAAAGACAACCTCACCTGACGACGCGAGAGAGGAGAGCGTACGGCGGTCGGATCTGAAGCAGAAGGGGAAGAGGGAAGACAGAGACGGAAGAAAGGACAGTCTTGGGGAAGGAAACCAGGTAGACGAAGGAACTAGGGAGGGGGGGCTCCGAGGAGTCAGAGACGATATGGGGAAAAGGAAGGGAGTGGATCGGAAGGAGTGCAGCAGCCCATTTTTGGAGGGAGTATTTAATGTGGGGTGCCACCCACATGGGGAGACAGGAGATAAAAACACGAAAGAGGGAAAATCAATTGGGAAGAATTTTCCTCACTCGGTTTTAGAACGAGATTGGGGTGTTGCTGGGACCCAGTGGCATGGGGAATTAGAAAGGGAACAAATTACTAAAGAAAATCTGAGTGAGACTCTTTTTTCTACAGAGAAGATAAGTGTGGCCCGCAGGAATAAGGGGAGTATGAAGGAGCTTTATAATAACTTGGGAAGAATGGTAGGGACCAACAGGTTAAATTGAAGTAAGAGGAACTTCTAGTCTTGACAAGACAGGTTTGGAGGGAGCTCATAATCCATATATGGGTTTGGATGAGGGAAACACCAATAAGGGTGAACCGGAAGATTTACAAGATATAATCAGATCGAATGGTGAAGGGTCCTCCAGAAGGCAGTTGAATTTTGATCAAGACTCATCTAGGAATAACACAGAATATACGGGTTAGCTTGCAACTTTAAACAACTTTGACAAATATTTTACAAGGAATACTATGGCCAAACTCCTTGAGAATATTATGTGCAAAGAAAATGTGAAGTAAAGGAAGCGTCTCAGGAAAAGGCAGCCCTCCAGACTCCCTAAGCATATCAGGGACATATCAAGGTTGCGCAATAAGGAAAAGCAAATCCCCCTAAAGATAGAATCAGATACAACAGAAGTAAGGGTAGAGAACGACACAACAAAGGTAATGCTAGCAGCGCTGGACACCCCGACAAGAGTTCAAGCAGAGGAACCAGATCATCAACCTCAGGATGGAAAGAAGATGCGGGATATGGGAGACTTGGCAGGGGAAGAAAGGTTGGCAACTTTTACGGACCAGGGTGGAAGTAATAAACCCCTGATCACGCCTTCCAGAAGAAGCAAAAGACTGGAAGAGAAGAGAGGTGGACAGCACTACCAACTGAGCCAGGTTGCATTGGCAGCTACTAAGCGAAAGGCAGACATGGCGGATCCCCCTCCAGGTACTACTAACCTTGAGTTTAATATTCTTAATTGTGTGCCTGATGATGTATTAGTTTCTTTAGCCCATTCCTGTGAAATTGAGTTAGGGGTAGGATACACAGATCAAACACACACCCTCACGATGCTAAAAAACCTAGAGGCAATACCCTTAGAAGATCAGAAGGAGGACAATGCGCTTTAGAACGCAGGGTAGGGACGTCCATGGAGAAGATTACTTATTTGTTTTGATGAAGTGTATTTTTTGGAATGTTAGAGGGTTGGGGAACCCGGTAAAACGGCGAATGATTGCGGAAGTAATACGCAATAATAAGATTGATATCGCGTGTATGGAGGAGACCAAATTATCTAATCCTGATTCTCGGATTTTGGATTCAATTGTGTCTAGAAAACTCTACAATTTTTGCGTTTTAAACGCAAAGGGGGCATCAGGGGGGATCCTAATTGGGATCAACAAAAACTATCAGATTCTGAATTCCTGGGCAGGAGAATATTCTTTGTCAGTTAGATTAAGGAGACTAATGGATGGATGGGTCCAAGTAGTAACTGCGGTGTACAGACCTAATGAGAGAGAGTTGCGCACACAACTTTGGAAGGAACTTACAACAATCAGACACAATTATGATGATCCGTGGATCATAGGAGGGGATTTTAATATCACTAGATTTGCAAGCGAAAGAAAAGGGGTAGACCGACATCACAAGGATAGGCAGGAGTTCAACAACCTCATTAGCCAATTGGACCTCATAGACTTACCATTGTCGGATCGATTGTTCACATGGTCAAATATGAGGCTCAATCCAGTAATGGCCAAGTTAGTTAGGGTTTTAGTCTTGGATAATTGGGAAGCGAAATTTCCACTTGCAGAAATTTGCTCACTCCCGCGACCGACCTCAGACCACACACCAATCATGCTCACTGCTGGTGAGAAGGAACAAAAACTACAAAAGCGCTTCCAATAAGAGAAATGGTGGCTGGAGCATAAGGAAATACACACCCTGATTAGAGAAAGTTGGGGCCACCAGACGGGAGCCAATGATGCTGCAGCTAATATCTGTATCAAACTGAGGCGTTTACGTAATGTGCTATGGAGATGGGAAATGCACCTTAGAAGAGAAGGGGGGAACACGAAGGATGACATGTTGAAGGAGATGGACTGTTTAGAAAAATTGGAAGAGAGTCGAAACTTGTCATTGGATGAGAACAGCAGAATCCTACATCTGAGAAGAAAACTTGAAGAAATATATAAGAAGGAGGAATTAAGATGGAGACAGAGAGCTCGTGTAACTTGCCTGAAAGAGGGGAATACAAACACTGCTTTCTTTCATAGATGGGCAAATATGCGCCACAGAATGAACAAAGTACATCAGTTAAAGGAGAAGGATAAACAGGTTAGTGGGGAGGCGCTACATGAACATGTGTACCATCATTTTAAAAAACTGCTGGGCAGGGCAAACACATTTCGTGTTCAGATGAAAGACAAAGCATGGGAAAAGGAGGTGGATCTCTCAGATCTCGAAGAAGAGTTTCGGGAGGAGGAAATTAAAAGAGCAGTTTGGGAATTAGGTCAGGATAAGGCGCCGGGTCCTGACGGATTTCCGCTATTTTTCTTTAAATTATTTTGGGAAGACATCAAGAGGGACATAATTTGGTTAATAGAAGAGGTATTACGGAGGACAAGTCGACTGAATAGAATTAATTACTCGGTCATCACTCTAATACCGAAGAAATGTTCACCGGAACAAATTGGTGATTTTAGACCGATGGCATTACTGAATAGTTCCATTAAGATAGTGTCAAAAGTACTGGCTAACAGATTAGCACCGAAACTCCAGTTATTGATAAAGGACTATCAAACGGGTTTTATTGCTGGCAGAAATATTTTAGAAGGGGTGGCTACGACATACGAAGTCATCCACCAGTGTAAACAATCCGGAATAAATGGTTTTATATTGAAGCTAGTCTTTGAAAAAGCATATGACATGGTGGATTAGAACTGCTTGATGGAGACTCTTAAACACAGGGGATTTGGAGCGAAATGGAGATTATGGATGGAAGCCTGGTTATACTCCGGAAAAACACAGATAAGCGTTAACGGCATAGTGGGAAAGGAAATACATCTGAAAAGGGGCCTAAGACAAGGGGACCCCCTCTCCCCGCTACTGTTCGTCTTGATAGCAGACGGGCTAAACTCTATGCTTCAGAACTTGAAGAAGAAGGAAGAGATATCAGGTCTCCGAGGGGCTCCCAATATGTCATTTGTTAATCTACAATACGCAGATGATACATTGATCTTTGGGAAGGGTAACTTGCGAGAGGCTATAACCATTAAATGGGCTCTCTGCTGTTATGAAGCTTGGTTTGGTCTAAAAATAAACTTTACTAAAAGTTCTCTGATCTGCTTGGGTGTAAGAAACTTATCCATGCAACTTATTAGGGAGGTATTCCGATGTAAGGAAGAGCATTTTCCGATCATATACTTAGGAATACCAGTGACATCAGGAAAACCAAAGGCAAGGGATTGGCGCCCCCTTTTGGATAGTTTTGAGAAAAAGTTGGAAGGATGAAAAAGTAAATATCTATCCTTGGGTGGGAAGGTGGTGATGCTTAACGCGGTCCTTTCCTCACTCCCGTTATACTTAATGTCCTTTTTCATAATGCCAAAATGGGTGCGAGTGAGGATTGACAGAATCAAGAAAAGATTTCTTTGGAATGGAGTTGTGGCATCATCTAACAAATACCACCTAGTCCCATGGGGACAGGTGTGTAGGCCAAAAGAGGCAGGAGGCTTAGGGGTTGTGGATTTTAGGACTTTTAATTTGTCCCTAATGACCAAATGGTGGTGGCATCTAATCACACAGAACCAGGGGTCACTTCAGAAGTTATTACTTTACAAGTATGGCCCGAAGGGAGGCACATTGTATGGGGAAATAAAGAGAAAGCATAATAGCTCGGCCTTTTGGAAGGGGATGTTAGTAGTACGACACCAAGTTTGTCACAGTTTGGATTATAAACTGGGTAAAGGAAATAAGATAGCATTCTGGCATGACAGATGGTGTTCGCAACTCCCTCTGAAGACAATATATCCAGACGTCTTTCTAAAAGCCAATAATAAGAATGCCAGGGTTTGTGACTATTGGGGTCGATCAAGATGGAGATGGAACTCAACGGTATTAGCTGGCCAGGATTTTGTCAAATTAAGAATACTGAAACAACACCTACTCAATTTAGCTCCATCTCCACTAGAAGAAGTAGACCAATTTGGAGATGGGAGAAGAATGGTAACTTCACAGTGAACTCCACATACCGACATTTCATAAACGGTGGAATCATATCTGCAAATACTGCATGGGTATGGAGAGCTAAATGTCCTCAGAAGGTCAGACTTTTTCTCTGGTTAATTTGCAAAGATGCTCTCTTGACCTGGCCAAAATTACAAAAAAGAGGCTGGATTGGTCCCAATATATGTTTATTATGCAAAAGGGATGCGGAATCAACCGAACACATCATATGTAAGTGTTCGTTCTCCAAAAGCACATGGGAGGCATGCGTCAGGGCACTAGGCTTGAACACCGGTACAATCATAGACGATTCTACCTGGAAGAGTCTGGATAAGGGAGAATCTGGTAGCCATAGGCTTAGAAGTGGGATTGCGGCATTTTGCTAGAACATGTGGAGAGAACGAAATGATAGATTATTTAATAATAAATATCATTTGATTGAATACTATGTGCGACTCATTATTCATGATTTTATCATTTGGACAGGTATGCCTTCAGATGAGGAGCGACTTCACCTATCCAGTGGCGCTTCGGGAGATGATATGGAGGTCACTCAGTCAGAGAAGGAGTAGGGACCTACTTCAGAGACACGAGGACGGATGGGCTGAGCATGAAACGCCCCTTTTGCTAGATATATGTAGTTTTATTTTAATCTATTTCTTTTCTTTACTTGCTTTGTAAACTTATTGTTGGGCCACTTTACTAGTGGATCCTGAATACTTATGTTCTGTTATTTTCTCTTTAATGGAACGCGGAGGGAAAACATCCCGCCATTTAATGGCAAAAAAACACCTGTTTCCGACCACTGAGTGGAGCTTGACGATTGCCTGCTCCTCAGAATCGGAGAATTCGCCATGTTTGAGGTCCGGCCGGAGGTAGTTGCTCCACCGGAGCCGGCAGCTCTTCCCACATCTCTGAAGGCCTGGAGAGAAAATAAGAGGATCTAATCAGTACTGCTAGCATATTAAAGCAATATCATAAAATATGGGCATGTGGAAATATTTTTAATGCTTTACCGGCATTTTTGGGAATAAGGCGCCAGTTACGGGTGCCATGTAGTGCGATGTATGAGGAGAGCTTGTTATCTTCTTCAGGTGTCCAATGGCCTCTCTTAACATTATCCTTCTCGCAGCAAGGAATCCTCCCCATCTTTATTATCTTTTTCAATTAGAGAAGAATACTAGAATTGAGGAGACAATGATAAATGGTATGATTAATATATACAAGCTGAATTAGGAGGAGAAAAAGGGGATGAATTTGATAGGGTTCACGTGTGGGTGCATGGAGGCCCAAGCAGCATGATTTGAATAAAGAATTCAACGCCCGTTGAGCGTGAGCCCAGGGGCAGGTTGCTCACCCACAAGGCACCCGCAGGTCAACTCTCTCAGTCTCTCTCTCTCTCTCCCCTCTCAGTCTTTCTCGTTCTCTCTCTCTCAAATGCTTTTAGAGTTTCCATTTTTGTTTCTTGACTCTCTACCGTTCAAATGCATGCTCACTTAACTTTTTGTTAGTTGCCGTGGATTGCTCACAAACCACATCACTACTCGTTAGATTTAAATTTTTGATGCATTGTGCTCTTTCTAGTTTGCTGAGAAGTTTCTTCCCCATGTTCTTTCGTACTGTCATAAAATATTTATGCGCAGACTTCTAGTATGTGCAACGGATGGTTGCGTCCTATAATTGTGTTTTCGTTTTTACGACACGACGCGATGCCAAGATGAGTTCTTTTGGGGGAAAAAAGACTAAGAGAGTGCCTCACAAAATTTAGAGGTGCCTTATTCGGTGCCCTTGGTTCTTGTAATTGTGTGAAAGTAAGAAGTTGCTACTTCCCTTTGGACTAGGGATCTGAAAAAGCTACTTTAAGACGAAGTATAAAAAGGGCAAGGACTCTCGGGTGCAAATTTCTTCCTTGTTAATATAACTGTGGGTTTAGTTCTCGATAAGGATTAAGAAATCAAAGGCCATCTTGGAGTAGTAGTCGCTTATAGCTTAAAATAGTCAGGTCAGAAGTCTGGCATTTTAAAACACTCCATGGTTTCAATTTCAGACTTATGAAGATCATGAAATATTTAGGTAAGGTTTCATAGAAGACGACAAATCATGTCGATAAAAAATTTATTGCGAGGAACAACTTGATGATGAACGGGTTAAACTGACTTCTAAATTGTGTGAAACAGTCGTGTGAGAAAAAGGTTAAACTCATATGTATCTTTTATCCATTCATCTAGTATTACAATACTATAGTTTTGGATCCGTCGTTTACTAAATTTATATTCTGTTTTGGACCTATTCATTCTAAAACCTCTAGATTCTAATGTTTGTCTCCATAACTCTAATTTGGCATTCACCCTCCTCTTTTGTCTTGTTAACTAAAACAATATCATCAGTAAATAGTATACACCAAGGTATCTCATTCTGAATAGTTTTAATAAACTCATCCGTCACTATAGCAAATAAGAACGAACTTAATGCAAATCCTTGATACAATCCAATTATAATTAAAAATTACTTATTAGACCACCACAAGTTCTGACATTATTCACTACTCCATCATACATGTTCTCAATTATATCAGTATACTTAATAGGGACTTTTGTTTCATCAATGCCCACTAAAATACCTCTCATAGTATTTTATCATAGACTTTTTTCTAAATCAATAAAGATCATATGCAAATCTCTATTTATTTCTCAGAATCACTCTATAAGTTGACGAATTAAATAAATAGTTTCTGTCATCGATTGTCTCGGTTTGAATCTAAACTGATTTTCTGATATTTTAAAAGTCTGTCTCAATCTATATTGAATCATCCTTTTCCAAAATTTCATAGTTTGACACATGAGTTTTATTCCAAAATAGTTAGAATAACTCTAAATATTAGCTTTATCCTTATATAGAGGTACTAGTATACTCTTCCTTTATTGATTTTTTTTAGTTTTCCAAATCTTATTAAAAAGATCTGTTAGCCATCTTACACCCATTTCTTCTGAGTATACTCATACCTCGATAGGAAATTCATCTGGACAAATATTTTTTCTTAATTTTATCCTTTTCAAAGTCTCTTTTACTTCAGATTTTTTAATTCTACGCATAAAACTATGAATCACATTCTCATATTGAACAGTAAGGTCTCTCAAATATTGAGTAAAACTACCATTATACAATCTATCAAAATAATCTCTCCATTTTTCTTTAATATCTTTGTCTCAAATTAGAAACTTCTGATTATCATCTTTTATAAACTTTATGTTACATAAGTCTCTAAATTTTCTCTCTGATATTCGAATAATTATATATATATATATATATATATATATATATATATATATATATATATATATATATATATATAATTATATATATATATATATATATATATATATATATATATATATATATATATATATATATATATATATATATATATTATTTTCTATTTCTTTATTGTACAACTTCTTGTACACTTTATAATTTAATTACAGATTTCTCCATCAAAAAGTCTCCGATCGAATAATAAGAACTAAAATAGTTTATAATTAGTTATGGATTCCTTCATCAAAAAGTCTAGTTACGCTTAATTTATAGATTTATGAGAACCATTATAAACTACTTCTAACTCTCATCTCATATTCGAAAATTTGACTATTTGAGATAGGGGCATATTACTGATCTGTGCTCTAAATTGCCTTCTCATTGGGAGTGGCTGGAGAAGGAGCTTGAAGGGGTGCTTGGATGGAGAACATTGAAGTGCAACAACCGCGTCGATAGCCAAGTTCTTTTAAAATGGAAGGGTGTTGATGATGGAGAAGCAACCTGCGAAGACTACCATGTCGTTAGAGACAAGTTTCTGGCTTTCCATTTCAAGGAAGAAGTGGATTCTCAAGGAGGGAGGGTTGTAAGTGCTGGCCCATGACTCAACCCAGTGATCCATACTTCCACGAGCTAATCAAGCCCACAGCTGCAGGCATTACAGTCGTTATAAATGGTTGAGAAGCGAAGATCATTGACCGTTGATAATCATCAGTAATCTGTAACAGAAGCAACCTTCGAAGACCATCATGCCGTTGAAGACAAGTTTTCATATAAGAATAGACGGGTTTAAGGACCAATTCTTAGCCCACATTACAAAATTTTGATGAATAGGGCGGACCAAGGATTGGCCCACGGACCCTCCCATGCCCATCCATATATACATGCAGGCCATGTCATCGAATGTGCGCACCTAGACAGAAAATGCTTCAATTTCTGATGGAGAAAAATTTGAAAGAAACTTCCCACCTGGAATTCACTTAGCATTACGAATTCTAAGGCACTATGAAATCAGTTTGAACAAGTCGCCCGGAAACAATGAGGACTTTCTTTCTTTATTATTGAACATACGTACCTAAGTAACAACAGTACTGGCATACACTTTTGATGTTTAAAATCGAGAGATTCTTTAACTGAATTTGTGACTAAAGAGCCCTGCAACTGATCCAACAAACGCGATGATGCTAAGAAGCAGACACACATAGCAGAAGATCTGCAGCAAAATCCACCTCCTTGTCCAAGTGCATATTTTCCTTTGCACAAAGTACATCTGTACGGGGAAGTAGATCGCCATGGGCCAGAAGTTGAAGGCGCCGAGTATCCCCAAGACCTCATTGAAGTATGGAAATAGCATCGCAGTTAATGTTGTCGAGACCACATAGAGTGTTCTATAGCATAACCTCAGGAGATTCAATCTGAAAGATGGTAAGAGTGGGAGTCGGACAGTATAGAAATTATTCACAAATCCACTGTTGGGGAACTTGACTGCAAACCATCTGTCAAATGCTGCGAAAACTGTTTGGCTGAAAATCTAATGAACCACAAAAACGAGCTTTTAGTATATACTGACATTCATTGAATCTATAAAAGACCAAAATGCAATCCTAATGTTACTTTTTATATTGGAAATGTGCTCTCCTTGATTGTTGGATTTATACGTTCCTTAGAATTGAATGCACTTCCAAGTCTACTAGAATTTCAAGGATCTCAACTTGTCTTCTAAGACAATTGTTTCCCAAGTCCATTAAAAATTTAAAATTTGAAGGATGTCAACATGTCATTTAGGATTATGGTAAGCTCCTCTCTTGTCCATAGTTCCCTTCTAATAAGAAAATTGGTACTAATTTGAGAGTGTTGGAACTTTTTCAATCAGCGTTTCTCCATAGCTGACCCCATCTTGGTGTTAAAAAGCTTATATCATGATGATGATGATGATCTGAATGAACTCGCTGTACAGTTTACTCCTATTATAAAGACAATGGAAGAGGGAAAGGATTGATACATGTATACAGCTTCTTTCCAAAGCCTAATGACTAATGAGTTAAAACCATTTCTGACTAGAAGTTAGATTTATTCGCAGGACCATTGACACAGAAATGCTGACACGGGCATTGCACGACTCAAGGAATGGAGACTTTGAAAATTCTAGAAGAATTGCCTCGCAAGGCATCACATGGCAAAAGTCATGTCCTCTAATTTGACACACCTTCATCCTTGAAGTGACTGTGCTTCATAGCTCCTGCTACGAGCGTATGAGGGCTTCAAACAGATTCTAAATTGGCTATAGTCAAGGCATCTTCTTAAGATAGCCATCACATGTAACAGTTTTCCTTTTTGAAGAACCATGAAACTATTTTAAATTAACATTTCCTATAAAATGGGCTGCAGCCTTACCAATAATATTGTGGAATACTCTTTCCAGTAAGGATGGGGTGTACACTGCTATGAATTGTAATGGGTAGATTCTTACCTGATAGCCTCCCACTAGGTGGAGAACAATGCAAGCATTGGCAAAATCAATGAGCCAGTAGGGATCATAGAAACCAAATCCAGTTAGAAGGTTCCCAGGAGAGTCGTCTCCAAAGGCAGCATAGCCGAAACACCCACAACAGAGGTAGAAGAACATAATGATGGTTATAGAGATCATTGATGCTTTCTTCATGGTCTTGTTCTCAGGTGGTGGTGATTTCAATGTGTTCTTCGCTTGGGCAAAAAAGGAAAAAAAAATTCAGAAGGTTTGGGGTACAATTCTTCTCATCTGAATGAACAATTGCAAACCTGTAGCGTGTAGATAATCACCTCAATTTCTAGTAGAAGTATGGAGTATGGATAGGCGAATATTATGTCTCCAAGTCCTTGAGAGACCCGATATGCTTTCTGCACTTTGGATGGCATGGGAACCCCTCCAATCCCTCCTTTTATTCTTCCATTCGCTGGACGCCAACGAATATACAAATTTCAGTTTCAAAGGAAAGCTACTTATAAATCAGTGTCCCATGGGTACTCAGATATGAGAGCTTAAAATTAAAGAAAGATGCATTTGTTAGTGCAAAGTTGGATGATATATATATATATATATATATATATATATATATATATATATATATATATATATATATATATATATTAAAGAAATGAGAAAACAGGTGCAAATGAAGAGCATAGCTTATGTCTATGAGCTTTCAAAAGATAAAAGATATGTGCATATTTTATAAGGTTGTCGACATTATGAACCTTATCAAGAATATTTCTTTCCAAGTTTGTTGCATACTTTTTTTTCGTTTTTCTCCCTCTATTTACTTTTCTTTCTAATCATACTTACTTTGCTTCTACTGCAAAGGTTTTGCAGTCTTTTTCAACACAATCCTATGAATGATACCGCTTCTTTACTTGTACGAATATTAACAAATAGCTAACCATTTTATATTTCATACAATTTTTGCACCAAATAATATAAAATCATGGTTATAAAGCACGCAAAAATTTTTTTAACAAACAACTCTGGTTGCATAATAATACAAAGTTATGTTATGAAGAAAACCAGTGGGAAAATAGCAAATGACCACAGACCAGAGAAATGGAGACACAAAGATTTACGTGGAAAACCCCTTCTTGGGTAAAAACCACGGACAAGACAGCAGAATTTATTACTATACAGAAGTAATAATACAAGAGGGAGAGGAGATTGGGGCAAGAAACAAGTGAGGGGGAGAGGCTCTTTTTATAGCCTCTCTCCCCTTAAGCTTTTAGTCCCACCACCGATGTGGGACTAAATGTTAACATTCTCCCACTTGAAGATTTAATTGTATTGCAATTAATCTTCACACCATCCTTTCTGCCTTGTCATCATGTTGCTTATGTCTCTGCTAGGCCACAAGAGGATCGACACCAAATGAACTTGTCCGTGTTGACTCCTTTTGTCAAAAAATCTGCTAGGTTCTCTTTAGTGTGTATCTTCTGTACATCCACCGTTCCTTCTTCCACTTTCTCATGAACGAAGTGATACTGAACTCGGATATGCTTGGTTCTTGAATGAAAGGCTGGATTCTTTGCAAGATGCAAAGCGCTCTGACTGTCACAAAACAAAGAAATCTTCTCTTGTTTGTGCCCGAACTCCTCCATCACCAACTTCAACCATATCGCCTCTTTACTGGCTTGTGTAGCTGCTACATATTCTGCTTCTGTAGTTGAGGTTGCAACAACAGACTGCAATTTTGAAACCCAGCTTACAACTCCACCTGCAAGAATGAACACATATCCAGTAGTGGATTTACTTTTGTCAAGATCACCTGCATAATCAGAGTCAACATATCCATGAACAATTACATCTGATCCTCCATAACATAATGCAACATTTGAGGTTCCTTTCACATATCGTAGAATCCTCTTTACTGTATTCCAATGCTCTTTACCAGGATTTGCCATGTATCGACTAACCACTCCCACTGCATGTGCAATGTCTGGTCTTGTACAGATCATAGCAAACATTAAACTCCCCACTGCTGATGCATACGGTACTCGAGACATCTCCATCCTCTCTTCTTCATTGCTAGGACACATACTTGAGGATAACTTGAAATTAACAGGAAGAGGGGTAGAAACTGACTTACAATCCTGCATATTGAACCTTCGAAGAATTTTCTTCAAATAGTTTTTCTGAGTAAGCCAAATCTTCCTATTACTTCTGTCTCGGTGAATTTGCATCCCTAGAATCTTGTTTGCTGGTCCCAAGTCCTTCATCTCAAACTCCCTAGCCAACTGAGCCTTTAATTCTTGAATCTGACCTTTGTTAGGGCCTGCAACTAACATGTCATCTACATACAATAGCAATATAACAAAGTCGTTATCATCAAACCTCTTGAAATATGCACAAGGGTCTGCATAGAGTCTATTGTATTCCAGGCTCATGATGAAAGAATCAAATCTCTTATACCAGCATTTTGGCGCCTGCTTTAATCTGTATAGAGATTTGTTCAACCTGCAAACCAAGTTCTTCTTTTCTTTTTTTCTTCAAAACCTTCTGGTTGGAGCATATAAATTTCTTCTTCAAGATCACCATGAAGAAGTGCTGTCTTTACATCTAATTGCTCTAGATGTAAATCAGAGATAGCACATATAGCCAGGACTACTCGAACTGTATAAAGTTTAACCACAGGAGAAAATATATCATTCAAATCAATACCTTCCTTCTGAGCGTAGCCTTTGACCACCAATCTTGCACGATAACGCTCCAGTTGATCATCACTGTTCCTTCTGATTTTGTAAACCCTTTTGTTGCCAATGGGTTTTCTTCCCGATGGTAGTTGCACAAGATCCGAAGTCTTGTTTTATGAAGAGCTTCGATCTCCTCCTGCATTGCTGTCATCCACTGATATGCATTTGAACTGGTCAATACTTCTTGGAAAGTTGATGGCTCTCCATCTTCAGTTAGAAGGCAGTATGCAACATTACTATCGATATCATAGTCAGCATGCCAAACTGGAGTTTTTCTGTCTCGGCCTGATCGTCTGATCTCTTGCACACCAGAATCAACAGTTTCTGAAATCTGGTTCTCTTCAACTGCTTCAGAGGAATTATCTTTCGCCTGTATCACTGCAGTCTCTGCTTTTGAAGTAGTGCTATCATCTTGGATCTTCTTTTCTGTAAAGATGACATCTCTGCTGATGACAACTTTGTGGGTAGTGGGCTCCCACAAACGATACCCCTTTTACACCATCAGCATACCCTAAGAAAATACACTTTCTGGACTTTGGATCCAACTTAGTAGTTTTCTTGGGAATTATGCATCACATATACAGAAAATTCCAAAAACATGAAGATTTAGAGTAATCGACTGGTTTACCTGTCCACATCTTCATCGGCGTTTTCAACTCAAATGCTGTTGATGGAGTCCGATTGATCACATCACAGGCGGTGTTGCCTGCTTCAGCCCAGAAAGATTTTTCTAAGCCTGCTGCTCCCAACATTGCTCTTGTACATTCAAGCAACGTTTCATCCGCTCTGCCACTCCATTCTGTTGAGGGGTGTACGCCGTCATGAACTGTTTTTTTTTTTTTTTGATACCTTCTTACTTGCAGAAGTTATCAAATCATCACCAGTGTATTCTCCTCTTACAAGCGCGCCTTGTACAATCTTCATGATCCCCTTCTCATCTTCAATCTTGCACCCGAGGTCGTCAAGCTGCCCTAAAGACAGCAAGTTCTTCTTTATTCTCTCCACATGTCGCACTTCTTGGATGGTGCGAACTGTCCCGTCAAACATCTTCAATTTGATGGATCCTCTTCCAACAATCTTTAAAGCATGATCATTACAGTTGTAAACCATCCCCTCAGAGACTGGTTCATAGTGATGAAACCATTCTATGTGAGAAGTCATGTTGCTCCATAATCGAACAACCATACATCCTGTAATCTTTTTCTGCCTTCATGTGATGTTGCTGCCTCACATACTAGGGCATTTCCATCATTTGAGCTGTTTGCCACATTTCCTTGAGGACCGGAATTTTGTTTCAAATTCCAACAATCTCTTCTGTAGTGACCCGTCTTGCCACAATTGTAGCATTTGACATTCTTACTCTGTGATTTGGATCTACCGCGACCTTGACTCCCACTGGGGCCAGGTTCCATTGGTCTTCCTCTCGTCACCGTCAAAACTTCTGCTTGGTGTGAACTTGCTTGCCTGTCTTCTTTGTTTTTGCACCGCTTCTCTTCATCTAGGACTGCAGCTGCAATATCATCGAAGTCGAGGCGATCTTCAGCCAAGTTGCTTGTTTTGTTGATGATGAGTTGATCATATGAATCCGGTAGACTTTGGAGTAGAATTTCAGCACGTTCACCCATCTTTATATCATAACCCAAATTCTTGAGTTGTGAAAATAAAGTGTTGAGGGTGTTTATGTGCTCCGTCACTACAGTGGATTCTGACATCCGAATGGTGTACAACTTCCTCTTAAGAAAAATTTTATTGTGGAGAGATTTTACCTCGTACAGTTTGATGAGATGGTCCCAAATCTCCTTTGCTGTCTTCTTCTCTTGAATGCTGGACAATAGATCATCTCCTAATCCGAGATGGAGATCTGAAATAGCCTCAGCATCCATTTCCAACCATTTCTCGTCTGAGATATTATCTGGCCTTTCACCGATAGCAGGAAGGCACTTATCTTTTACCAAGATAGCCCTCATCTTCATCTTCCAGAGACCAAAATTGCCTCCAGTGAATTTTTCAATCTCAAATTTGCGTGTCATTGCTATATCCCAACTCCAACACAACTCCCACTATTCAAAACAAGTGGACGAAAGTGGGCCCCACGAGAACACTATTCACGGAAGTGGGCCCCACAAGAACACTATTCACGGAAGTGGGCCCCACAAGAATACTATTCACGGAAGTGGGCCCTACCAGAACACTATTCACGGAAGTGGGCCCCACAAGAACACTATTCACGAAAGTGGGCCCTACAAGAACAAGTGGGAGAACCAGCAGAAGAAAGTGGGTCCCACAAGAACAAGAACAAGTGGGTGGACCCCGCAAGTGTACCGAGTAGGTTCCACAAAGAAGCAAATACTTATTTTCTGATGTGGAGGGTGGCAACCACAAATGTGGAGGATCCACTTACAGCCACAGAGCATACGATAAGTATCACGACCTTATTGACCTTACTCACACAAGAACAACAACAAGTGGGTGGACCCCGCAAGCATACCGAGTAGGTTCCGCAAAGAAGCAAATACTTATTTTCTGATGTGGAGGGTGGCAACCACAAATGTGGAGGATCCACTTACAACCACAGAGCATACTATAAGTACCACAACCTTGCTGACCTTGCTCTGATACCACTGTTATGAAGAAAACCAGTGGGAAAATAGCAAATGACCACAGACCAGAGAAATGGAGACACAAAGATTTACGTGGAAAACCCCTTCTTGGGTAAAAACCACGGACAAGACAGCAGAATTTATTACTATACAGAAGTAATAATACAAGAGGGAGAGGAGATTGGGGCAAGAAACAAGTGAGGGGGAGAGGCTCTTTTTATAGCCTCTCTCCCCTTAAGCTTTTAGTCCCACCACCGATGTGGGACTAAATGTTAACAAGTTAAACTACTAGTAGTTACCTATTACATTGGCAAGGCCAAGGCCAAGTCCAATGAATGAGTAAGAGAAGGACATGACTGCGGCCACAAGGGATAGCCATGCCATGTTTTGGAAATCTGATATCTGAGACAAAATTATCTGAGAAGCACCGAACAACAGCATAAAAGAATTAATTTCATATGAACACGGGGCATCGTGGCCTTCTCTGTGATAGCAGTTTGATTGCTTGATCGCCCTGCAATTAGGAACAAGCAAGAGAGATATCCTTCTTATTCTCATTTTAACTAATTAGTGTGCATTCACCTCAAACCAACTGTAAATACAGACAGTACAAGATATACTAGCAATTGTGCAAATTAGTGTGAATTCACAACAAAGCCAACTGTAAATACCGACAGTATAATATACCAGTGGCACACATTAGGAGATTTATGAATGCCATATATCCATTGTTATTCTTTTCAACTATGTAAGTAAAAATTGGGACAACAGAGTGGGCGAGAACTACTTTTCAATTTATATTTTTTTCTAGGTTCGGAACTGCCTGACTCCAGTAGCTTCCATATAATAGGCGTTCCTTCTTGCAGGTATACAGTTGGTTGAGTTCTCCATGCGGAACATGAAGCACGACTGCTCCATTTGTTCTCTCAAGAAAACATATCTAGTTGCATCACGAGGTTAGAAAGAGTTTTAGGCCAAAATCTATATTTTGTTCAGTCGGCATTTTGTTAAAAACATTCCAGTTGAAAATGCAACAAGCCTGAAAATGCAATCAGGCTAAATTTCAGGTCATAATCTTGTGTACGTGAACAAACCAAAAGTAACATAAATACTGCCAAATAGAAAACTGATTGGCCAGCCAGCCCGAGTAGTGGTGGTTGCTAGGACATGGCCATAGTTGTACAATGTTATTCTTGTGTCGTCTACAGAAGCCAATGCTGTTTGAAGAAAAATACAAATTAAGCAAACATCTTAACACTCCATGTAAAGCTTAACATCTAAACAAGTAGAAAGTTATGGATGGGATTTATTATGTATTTTGTTTAGTTAACATCTAACTAATGGAATGCAGGAGGCCTCCTCCAACCATCCATGCACTAATGAAAACGATAAGGGGTTTATTATGTCAACCCAAGCATACCTCATGCTAATTGCAGCTGTGATCGTATATACTACTCCAACCCCATACATGCTGGTTTGCTGGAAAAATGCACAAAACCAGAGGCTCATCTCACCTACAAATATTATCCGCAATTATGAACATTTTACTAGTAAAAATGTACGAAACAAAAATATCTAATATTTCTTCGCTATGCAAAATTTTCAAGCCTGATTATGAAATCGGTTTTTTTCAAGCTGTAGAGTAAACAAGCCTAACGAAGAGGATTATCTTCACATGCAATATTCAAATTCCATGCCTTCTCTTTTCCGACACAAATAACTTATCCTTATGCATTACAAATCACATTTGTCTCATATTTTGTGAATTATAGCAATATGCAAAATGGGAGCCCTCTTTGAAATAAACATGCACGCTTAGATAGTTTCTCTAATAATTGTTTTCAGAGTAACATATCGAGAGGAATATATTTTTTTTCCACCAATGTTATAGTTATTAAAAAGATACATACAATATTGTATTTTAAATTGAAAAATATTTTCTTGTGTATTTTTTAAAGGTTAACTGCAGTGAGACCCCATGTACTATAGGAATAGTGTAACTCATTATCTTTTAACTTCAAAACTCTCATTTAGTCATTGGTGTTAATAAACAGTTTGTTATTCTCACCTTGTTTAAATTGAATTGAATATTTTTTATGAAAATCCCAAAATATCCTATTCTCCCTCACTTAACCACTCACCTTAAGCCGAAGGGGAAGACGATATTTTGGAATTTTCATAAAAAAGATGCAATTCAATTTAAACATGAGTGACAATAACAAACTGTTGAATAATACTGTTAGAAGTACAGGGACTAAATTGAGAGTTTTAAAATTTATTCGTTTAGTACAGGAGTTTCACTACAATCAACCCTTTTTAAATTGTGTCACATGACATGATGATATGTTAGGGGACCAGCCACACCGAGTCACCTCAACTTTGAACTCCAGTAAAGCCATCCCAATCAAGTCCTCTTCATTTGCCTACGAAAGCTAAGCCAATCATTATTTCAATAATCTTACGGCAATAACTTAATATATGGGACAACATCACAACAATGATTCTTACCTTGGTGTTATTGTACCTAAATAGATGGTGTTCTACCCAAAAAAAAAAAAAGGGAGAGATTAAGACAAATGAAATATTGATGCGTCCACCTCAAATTTTTAATGTTGTATAGATATCGAGCGATACCCACATCATCCACTTAAAAAGCACCTTTATCAAGATGACCATTGATCATGTGTACATGGTATTTAATTAACTTGAATGTGATTTCCATTGTAAAGCTTAAATATATTTTTTTCTTAATCGTATATCTTGAATAGGTGACTTCCATTGCATGGAAAGGATGACCCAGGAAAATATTTTGGTAATTGTTACATCCAAATTTGGCCGATTAGAATTACCGAGGCAACTTTAAATGACGAACAGACATTGAACCCGAGACTAATCAAGCCTACATTGAATAGGCTGCCGAGATGTGGAATCTCAGTCAAATGCTTGCCATGAGATTGTTAAATAATAAAGGAAAACACAGAAAAAGATGCATATATAGTTCAACCGAGCGTCGGTCTATGTCCTCAGAGGAAAGTAGTCATTTAATACGCTTTATAGCATAATGAGGATTACAATCTCTCAATATCTATCTTTTTTTATCTCTTGTGGTTATAAGGAGTTTATGCAAAGAATAAGAAAATCATGCCCCCTACCAGTCGGAAGAGGGTTATATTTATAATTATTTAATGAGGGAGTTTTAATTGAGTTCTAATATAGTTTTTGGATATGAGAGGGACTCTATTTAAATCTTTATCTTAGGATGATCCCGAATGACGAAAGATTCTTCAATTTTCTGGGCCTCGTGGGCTTTGTGAACTCTTGTTTGATGGGTTGTTCTTTTTGTAGGTTAAAGCTAGTTATTTTATGAATCAACAATAGCCCCCCACTCCTGAGTACTCTCTAGTGAGCTCTTAGAGTATTTTATACTTCTTCCAGTTTAGTCTCTTACTTGGTCACCTCTCGGGTGTGTGCTTTTATGGAGTGACTTGCTTCAAGTTATTGAATAGCAACATTAATTACTGCTTAGACAAACGCGAGCATGTAATTATGTTGGCTGTGGAAAATCTGGTAACTAGTGTGCAAAGAATGCTTCATACTTCCCGCATGGGCCCACATGTTTGATCATATGGTTGAGAATTGTTGTCATTCTAGATTCGAATATGTCTGGTTTGACGGCTAAGGAGACAAATAAGTACGTCCATTTGCCGTCCCTTGCAAGTTCAACCCCTAGTGGGAGCTCACAAGTTGATGGTGGAAGGTCGATATCTTTAACAGTGGAGTGGAGCTGGACAATATTAAGACATTATTGTCTGCCTCCGATTTGATGGTATTGCTTATTAGTGGACATCAACTCTCGCCTTGAAATGGATCAACCAATGAATTCTGTGTAGATTCTATAAAGATTGGGTAAGTTGCTTAGTCTGCAATTGTTTCTCATTTTCTATGAAGGGGACATAAAATACCATAAGTTTCAACTACATGAGACGAAAGATCTCAGACCAGTGGTCTTGTGGTGTATTTTTCATAGCAACATTGCTATATAGGCATCAACTCTTGCCTTGGAGTCTCTAGGATCTGGAAGTCTTCAAGTACTTTACATTAGTATCGATAATATGGAGTGGAAGGACTTTGAATTTACAGTTTTAATCTTCACATGAGGATAATCCACTAGAAGGACATCTGATACAGAGATTAAGTCTTAGTCTAATTAAGATAATTTTGCCATGCTGAGTGATCATATATGTTTTTGAATTATAATGAACAATTATTTTTAATTACCACTAAATGAATGAGAGAGTTGGTTTTTGCTTGATCATTTTCTGGTTATATTGAGCTATTAATTAGTCTAATAGCAACTCGTATCTAGAATTGTCAAGTATTGTCATGGGCATGAAGCTGCATACTATTTTTGTCTTATTCTGCTAGCTTATATGAACCTTTACAATTTAATCTTAGAATTTAGCTTAAGATGTAACCACAGGAAAAGAGAAGTCATGTAAGTGAAAAAGGGCAAATCACAAAATTAAATACGTTTCCGACTTGATGAGTTATGTTGTATTACTTGGAAGTCCTTTTTGGACATATCTGGTTACTTCTATGGCTAATCGTCTTGGTGCTGGTACTTGCCCACTTGACGTATATTGAAATCGCCATGGTGAACCGTCCATGCACACTTGTAATGCACCATGGGGATGAAAACTTTGGTTCCCTAGCCTTTTCCGCTACTAGATGTTTAGTGTACTCGCATGGTAAAAGCGAGTACACTCACTGTGGTTGTGTCGTAACACTAGATACTCACTCGCTAGAAGCAAGTTGTCTTGCCATAATGGTATTATTAGCCATAAAATTGTAAATGATTATTTATTGAGCTTTTTCAATGAAATATTATAATTTCAACGGTTTTCCGTTTACAGAAAATGAGAAAAATTTAATTTCCTCTTTGTTTAAAACTTGGTTCAAGAATAGCCGTGGAGGACGATCCTGCTCTACATTGACACTCTGTATAAAATTTTGAGTTAGCGAAGATTTTGAGTTTTTGATAGCACCAACACTTAAGCGAAAATAACTTTTTTTTCATACTGATCTCCCGATACCTTTTTCTGTCTAAACTTCTACTATTTATAGAGATTTGGAGACTTTTGAGTTGATATAACTGTTCAACTATTGGCCTACATGATCTTGAGAATTAATTTCTCTCATTTTGGTATAGTAAATTTGTATTAAATCTCCAGAATTTGTAATCGACGTTTTTAATCATCTGGATCGTAACTAGAGAACCAAACGCGAATCTCAATATTTAGATTCGCATTTCGTTTAAACCGCAATCGGAACGTGAATCTCAAACTTTAGGTTAACGGTTCTTTCAAACTGCAACTGGAATGTGAATATCAAACTTTATATGCGAGATTTTGGTGTGATTACAACTGGAATGCGGATCTCAAATATTAGATTCGCGGCTCCTTTGAATTATAACTGAAAAGCAGATCTCAGATTTTAAATTTGCGGTTCCTTTGGACTGCAACTGGAATGTGAATCTCAAACTTTAGATTTGCAGTTTTATTAGACTGCGAATCTCAAACTTTAAATTCGCGGTTTTGTTGTGATGGTATATTTGCTTTTTGCATAATATACTTGGGCGCAATGATGAGACCCTGGAGGACCCACTCTTTATTAAGACTGTGAATTTAGATAAAAAGATTCACACTTTAGCTTCATTCGCGAATCAAATATCGCGTCTTATTTTTTATGGAAAATAAAGTACAGCTCTATAAAGACCACGTCTTATTTCTTTGTATTTTATATACACGAATCTCTCTTTATAAAAGATAATTCTCAATAAAAGAAAATTCCGCCAACAAAATCCCCTCCAAAGTTTTCAAAACTCTATAGTTTTATAAGTGTTTTAAAATACTTTGGATAATTTTGGCCGAAATACAATCTTTACATTTCGAGAGGAAATACGATTTTGTATCAGAATTGCAAATTTCACATTTTTTGAAAATGCACGACTCTGCATTGGAGCTGCAGATCTCGTGCTTTTGCATAGAGCACGACTCTACATTAAAGTCGCGAATTTTGCGCTTTTGCATAGAGCACGACTCTGTATTAGAGTCGCGGATCTCGCGCTTTATGCGGTATATTCGAAAAGTTACTACTTTTCTAGCGTAGAGATCGAGACGTTTTCTGAGCTTCATTAATGAGGAAATCCTCACTAAATTCGGGCCAGAAATCTCGTCCGTCAAATCATCTACTATAAAATCTCAAACTCATCATTTAAAATATCTTTTAACACTTTTTGAAAAATTTAAACTTCAGACTTTCTCTAAACTTTCAAAATCCTTCGTCTTCAAACTCTTCTTATTCTCAATTTTCTTAAGAATTTTAAGAAAATTACGAAGAAAGGTTCATCCTCTGGTCTATCCGACAGTGGTTCCCAAAATTCTCGGGCTACTTCCAGCGCCATAATGGTTTAGCAGGAGCCTTTAATTGGAGATGATTTTCTTGCTTCATATCATATTTGGAATTTATACTCTGACCCTAAAAGAGCATTTTCCTTTTCACTATTTTGTTTTAACTCATTCTTTTCTTCATATAGTGAAATACGCCTTAAACTCTTGACCAGAAAATCATTACTTTGGTCATACGGGAGAATATGATGGCAAAAAATAATTTAGGCTCGGCCGAGTCTTTCCAGCCTGTGCAGCATCTTATGGTCGAGAGAGGAAAGTAGAATCTTGAACCCTACTCGTCCTGCATTGCGGAAATTTATGACTATTGCCCATTTTGAAGGAAAGCATAGGAATTTATTGAACAAGTCTCCTTTTTTGTTCGGTGATCATGTCCCAATTCCTGATGATTGCTTAGATGATGTGGTTTACATGTGGCTTCGTCAAGTTAACGGTCGTAACCTATTTCTTCCTGACATGGAGAGATCTTATCCATTCATGTACTTCCAATTCCTTTCTATTTCCAGAACCATGGATTGACATTTAAATAAACCACAAGATGGTGTTCTACTTGGCGAATTCAGTGCACAAGGTACATTTTCTTGTTCTACTGGAAAATATTTTTGCGGATTATTTTCAGGATCTTTCAAGCAAGACCTTCTTGTGAGTGAGACTCTAGTGATTGCCCGAATTTTCTTACATTGCTTTGTTGATGCTCAAGGAGAATTCCCAGTTCAAGACTTTCGCCTCGCTGGATGGATTCATTGTTCTCCTAAGAGAGAACGGACGATCTTGGTAATTTTTTTCTTAAAAGTTTTTGAGGATCAATTAAAATACGTGAATCTTTATCATACCATCAGAGCAGTTCAGCATGGTATTCCTCCTAGCAAATTTTACTTCTTTTCCATACTGGATTTGTATAACCCTGATACTTGCACTTTCTTTACATCCCGATGTGAACTAGGGCTGGCCCTTCATTAAATGTATGAGATTTCATGACTATTTATGGGAGATATTCCCTATAAAGAAGACGTCTCCACAGGAGAAGAACTTCATCTATTGAAAACTCGGGATCCCATGATTTATGACATTTACTGAAAATTACTTTGCCACTATCATATATGTGCTCACATGTCTAACACTCAAAATGTGAAGCAAAAGAAATGGCTAAAGTATTTTTTTCTAAAGTTTTCAAAGAACAATCCTGACTTAACACGTCTTTCTCCAATTTCTGAGAAAGAGGTTAAAGAGAGAATTGTTCAATGTGGAACAGATGCGTATGTTGCTGAATCAGATGAAAATGTCTTCAAGACCGGGACATCTTTTGAGAGTTTTCATTATCAGGCTTTGCAACCAATATCAGACCCTGCTTTGTTGGCGGATTTCTTGATGTTATGATTAATGAAGTGTAATTCCATCACAAAAAGTCCTACCAATCGGAGTGGTATATCCAGCAATCTTGTTAGCATTCGGTCGTCCACTCAGTTTATTGCCAGCAATGGTTTATAGAATTCAAAGTAGAATAAGAAAATTAATTACTAGATTCTGCAATGTCAAGAAGGATCGTGATAATGAAGGAAAACTGATTGTCAAGACTCCAAATCCGCGGGTGGAACTTCCATATACTTATTTGATGGTTTGGATTGTTCTGCACTGCCCTTCATTGATGAGTCCAATTGATGCTCAAGTAGATTTGAGCTCTCCAAAGGTTCAGCATTACGAAAAATCCTACTGGAAAGGAGGTTACATGGCTATGGTCTGCAAAACACTTCGATATCATGCTAATTATGAATTATTCAGGTGTTTTCCTTATTTTCCAAATGCTGACTATGGAGAAAAATTTTCAGATGTAGCTAGTACTGATAAATTCATAATTCTGTCTCCTGAGTGTTTCTGGTGGTTAATAAATATCCATCAAGGGCACTTGATTCTCCGCTTAGGAAACCTCTGTTATATTGAACCTTATTACCCAACTCGTTATTCTCGATAGTTTGGGTATGATCAGTTGTATATTGGAAATCCAAATACAAACATGAGTTTTACTGGGAATCTTTTTTAGGGGGCCAGAGTTTGGTTTCATTTCATCTCTAGTGGTACAAAGGCCAAGTTTAATTTTTCACTCAAGACCCCAAATTCGTCTATTTGTTTCAGCTTTTGCAAATGGTATTCTACTGTCCATTCCATATCTCATAATTTCGACGTAAGCTTTACTTGTTTGAGAGACCTTAGAGCATGGTATGCTCAAAATAAGGAAGCAGGTAGCGCTAAAGTAGCTGGAATAAAAGAGTTTGACATTGAAGAAATCTTTTCAAGAGATGAAGACAATACTGCAATGGCCCAACTAGATCAACCTGTATCTCCCACTATTCCAATCTCTCCTCAATTAAAATATTCTCCTAAGAAGATCTCTTACAAACGAAAGAGGTTAAAACGTCTCAGTGACCTGCCAATCATTCCACAAGATGCATTAGCTGAAGCTGACGCAACAATACTTAGTACAGTCTTCAAAACTACTGAGGAATAAGAAGATGATGATGATGTGAATTTGAATCCTCGCTCATCTAAAAGGTGTCGAAATCAAGGACCTGTTTTTCCCGGCGATCATATCATAGAAGTTCCTTCTACTGCACCAGCAATTAGGCTTCTTCCTATTACTGTGTCTTCTTCAGAAAGACCACTTCAATTGGTACAAGAAGAATCTGCTGCCTCTATTCCTCCAGTAATTTAAGTTATGAGTGATGATGATAATGATGTCATTCGCTCTTCTATTCCTCTATTAGATTATGGTAAATATACATTTCTAACAGCAGAAGAGAGAGTCGAGGTGTACGGTCCAGGAGAATCCAGTTTCCAACCTCAAGGTCTATTCTAAATTTGACCCATTTATATCAATTTCATTTGTTTTATCATCATTTCATCATTTCTCTCTTTTTCTTTAGAAATGTTTCCTTCTACTCCAACTTTGGAATATATACCTGAAGGCGATACTTCATTTACTAATATTGAAGTTCAACCAGAAATTGCATCTGAAACTGGTGCAACTACTGACTCTATTGAAGTCGCGGAAGTTACTGAAGTTGAGTCTGTTGAGCCTGATGTGACTATTGAAGTTGAAGTCATGGCCACTGATGCTACTGAAACTGTTGTCTCAGCTGGAATTACTTCAATAACTGAAGTCAGAACTGATAATACTATTGAGCAGTGTTGAAAAAAACACGCTCCGTAATGCGTTATAAAGCGTTACGAAGCGTAACAGGGAAAATTCGCTCCGTAACGGGGCGAAATAACGTCCCGATCCGGAGCGCACCGTTTTTTTAAAATAACGTACGTTACGTTTTTTCATAACATAACGTAACGCACGTTATTTCCCCACTTCGAATCCTATATAAATTCCTGAGCGAAAAAATAAAACCTAATCCTAAAATCGATCGTTCCCTCTTTCCCACCCGAGCGATTTCTCACCGGAGCTCTCCCCCCTCTCCCATCCCCCTCTCCACCGCCGATCCGTCTTCAAATCGCCGACGAGACTCTCAAATCAACCTTAAAATCAATCGTTCTTTCTCTCCCACCCGAGCGATTTCTCACCGGAGCTGTCTCCCCCTCTCCCATCCCCCTCTCCACCGCAGATCCGTCTTCAAATCGCCGACGAGACTCTCAAATCAACCTCCTAACCCATCAGCTTTCTCAAAATCTTCGAGTGATCGAAGATTCGACGCTTCTCCGACCTCATTGCTCCGGCTCCTACTCCTGCTCCTGAAGCTCTCCGATGCTGAAGCTCTCGACAGCTCCGGCTCCTGCTCAAAATCTTTGATTGATCGAAGTCTCGACGCTTCTCCGACCTCATTGCTCCGGCTCCGGCTCTGGCTCCTGCTCCTGAATCTCTCTGACGCTGAAGCTCTCGACGCTTCTCCGACCTCATTGTTTCGGCTCCGGCTCCGGCTCCTGAAGCTCTCCGACGCTGAAGCTCTCGACGCTTCTCCGACCCTCTTGCCCCTCGACGCTGAAGCTTCCTGAAGCTCTCGCCCTCCGGCTCCCCCTCTCGCTTCCTGAAGCCCTGAAGCTTTGAAGTTCAACAGAGGTAAGATTTCCAATCTAATTTTCTTAAAATTAGTTATAAATACTTAATTGAATTAATTCTATAATGTTGGATTATTCATTGCTTGATTATTTGCATTGTTTGATTACTTGGATTTTTTTCAATTTTACATTGGACTTTTAATTGGATTATCATGCTAATTGGACTGTTATTTTTACATTGGAATTGGACTATTAATTATATTACTTGGTTCAACAAATATGTGAATTATCTTGATGTTAATTGTATTGTTGTTTAGTATTCACTGTGCAATGTGTACTGTTGCAGCTACTGCAAGCCTGCAACAGTGTATGTTTATTGCAATTTTGCATAGGGTTTGAAGTAATTGTTGTAGAAATTTTTCTATGCTTTTATATTGATTTTACAGTATTTTATATGATTTTTAAGATTTATTTACTTATTTGTGAAAATTATTAAATGCAGTTTAATATTTATTTTAATTAAATAATAGAAAATTGCGTAACCTACGTTAAGCGTTACGTTATTTGCTACATAACTTAACAAAAAAAAAACGTTACGTTAACGTTATCGTTATTTTAAACATTGCTATTGAGACTACTGCTCCTGCTGATGTCATTGTTGTTGGAATTACTGAATTTGGAACTTCTGAGACTACTGTTTCTTTATCTCAGAACGTAGTACAGGTCATATTTACCCCAGGGATTGTCTCCACTGCAACTACTTCATCTTCACTACCATCAGCAAGTTGTGCAGAAATTGATGCACTAGAAGATGACTTGCTCCAGCATACTATTATAGTCTTTTTTATTTTCTGGATTGCTGTATCAACAACATTCTGAAAGGGAATTCTTTCTCCTCAGTTGCCAGTGTTCTTAACATTTATTTGGTTGGCATAGCAAGTGTTGGTAGAGAAGAAAAAGCCAATCCTTATAAACTTATGGTTTCCCAACTCCAGAACTATGTTGACTCTTTATTGAAAATTTGCAGTGCTGATAAGTCAGAAATGGTAGAGACCACTTTCCAAAAGCTGATGGAGGAATAACTCGAGCTCCACAAAGAAATCAAGAAAAAAGTTGATGCTTGTAAGGCCTGTGTTGATAAGAATCAATCAGACAAACAATCTATATATATTCAAATAGAGAATGTTACTTCAATTATTGAAGGTCATGATCAAGCTATTGTGAGAACTCGGAAAATCATTGCTAAAAACTCGGGCTTTCCTTGAAAAGATTTCTAAGGAGCGAAAGGATTCAAAGAAGAATCTTGCTTATTTGTCTATGTAGCTTGATAATATAAACAAAGTCCTCTCGACTGCTCAAGCTAAATTAGAGACATTGGAATCTGAACCAGCAAGCAATACAACTGCCAATGAAGAGGAGTTACGTAGACAAGTTGTTGTTCAAGCTTATGAAGCTATTCAGCTGGAATAAGCGATGTAGAAGAAAAAATCAAGGCTCTTATGAATCACTGAATTGTAAAAAAATTTCAAGGAGCTCTTGTAATCTCTTTTTTTTATAATGCAAACTCAGATTAATCTCATGGATGCAATATTTCCTTCTAATTTTGTCCAATATAAACTCGGAACAATTTTTATTTGTCATCTCATTGAAACTGAGCCTAACTCTACGTAAATCTTATCTTGATTTTGGCGAATTGGCGTATCAGAAATAACTTTATGCTCAAAAATGTGAATCTACATCTGAATCGCAAGTTCACATATAAGTGTAATCTTGTGTTAAAATCCGCGAGTTTACATATAAGTGTAACCCTGCGCTAAAATCTGCGGGTTTGCATATAAGTGTAACCCTGCATTAAAATCCGTGGGTTTACATATAAGTGTAACACTACGCTAAAATCCGTGGGTTTACATATAAGTGTAACCCTGCGCTAAAATCGGTAGATTTACATATAAGTGTAACCCTGCATTAAAATCCGCGGGTTTACATATATAGAATGACTTTTCATTAATTTGATTGACTTTTTGGTGCAAAGAAGTCAGCACTACTGTCGGCGAAAAATTCTGGAAAAGCAAAGCAGATCCACGAATTCAGAGACAGAAGCCCGCAACTCATCGGATCCGCGAATCTAAGAAACTGAGGTCCGCGAGTCTAAGAAACTGAGGTCCGCGTATCTAAGAAATTGAGGTTCGCGACCCAGACGACAGAACAGGTTCGCGAATCTAAAATTGAGATTCGCGACACTATCCATAGCTTTCGGGTAGGGGTTTAATACAAAGTCACCCGACCCGAATAGCAGAGTTGCCACCTCGGATCGTGGGGCTAACTGCCAAACGAATGCAGCGGCGTCACTTCGGTCATGGGAGAAACCGCCTAACGAATATGGCGGCACTTCTCGAGTAGTGGGAGCTAACGATCGAGCAAATGTGGCGGGATGTTACTCCAAGCCCCCTATAAAAGGTGGGGAACGAAAGAGACATAGACAGAGAGACAGAGACAGACGTTTTCTCCTAGAAGTTACCCCTTGTGATCAAGAGTAAAGAACCCCCTTTTCTTTTCCTTTTAGCCAACTGAGAGAGATTGTACGGAGTGTCAACGGAGAGCATGATTGTCCTCCATAGCTACCTAGAAACCCAGCCTTAAATAAAGAGGAAAAGTTATCTTCTTCATTTTCTGTAAACGGAAAACCGTCCGATTGTAACCCTTTTATTGAAAATACTTCGATATAAAGAGCGTGCAACTTTCATGGCGAACAGAAGATTGGCGACTCCGCTGGGGAATACCATCACCTCAGCTGACCTGGTGGTAGCTCAATCCGACAACATTCCAGTTGGTAGTATGGTCGACTCGCTCACCATTTCCGTCGACAAGCAAAGGTATGAAAATTTTTTTTCTTCAGGCTCCAAGAGCCCTACTTCCCTAAGGGGATACCATAAAATCTCCAAGGGGTCAATTCCCAAGGAGATGGCAATAGCCCAATTGAGGAAATCAACGGACCAAGATAGTCCGAAATCCCCTTCCTTAACAACGGGCTCTTTGCCAGTTCCGATAAAGACTCCTGATCTCTCAAGCAAAGTGGACCAAGGTCCCCGCTTCAACAAGGGGAAGCGACCACCACCCGCTCCGCAAAGCTGTCATGCAGAGAAGGAGGTTCCTCTCACTCGTATAATGAGGAGAAACCTGAGGAGAAGCAAAGCTCGTGCCCTTCACAGGAACGCGCAACAAAAGGAAACTGCCAACTCATCTCGGCAGAAACCTACGATCCAAATATAGAAGCCTAAGGGCGAGGTTGGTCAAGATGCAGAAGGATTCACTCACGTTTCCTACAGGAAGCGGAGTGAACCCGTCAAAATTGTCCATAATTAACGCAGAGCATACATTCGCGTCCCAAGGGGAAAATCGGAAGACACTCGCGAACCTCAAATTTGCAGGAGACGCATGCCTATCCGCGAAGTTGAAACTCCACCGTCCCTCATAAATGAGCCCATCACAAAGGACTCCGGTGCAAGAGATCTTAGGGAACTTCTAAATAGAAGAAGAGAAGAATCCCATGTATCTCAATGCCACTGTGAACGACTGATCAATGCAGTACTGTCTCACTGTCATTGTTCAACTCATGCCGATCCTCGGTGTTTTGTCGATTGTCGTCTCCATCAATATCGTCATCCCAATCGGCAAAAAGGAGACGACGCGGGCTCAAGTTTTCTGAACCGGAATATCCTGCGATGACCTCCAACATTATAAGCGTTGGAGAAAAGAAGAAGAAAAAGAAGGCGAAGAAAATCTCTGAAGAAGAAGCTTCTGACCCCAGAGCTCTCTTCGAGTTCGAAAGACCCATCCAACGAAGAGTGAGGAGTTTTTCGGCACACTTGACTCAAAAGTGGGGTGGCGATCCCTATGAATTATAGACAGATAGCGAGGATCTCATCTCATGAAGAAGATATAGCCAAGTCTGTTATGGCTGAATCACAGACGTCCGATTCATTCTTAGAAGACTCCGTCTCTGCATATATGACGCAGAACAATATCCCAGAAGAGTTCATGCGGAGAATGGAGGAGCAAGATAGGCATATCCAGCAACAGCAGAACGCCATCAGCGACTTAAAGATATGCTACACGTTTTGATGGAGTTAGAAAAAGCTAAACTGAAGAATACGGGAAAGAAGACCGAAGGTCATGGTCCTCATAACAATCGAGAAGAAGAAGAACATTATAAAGATGATGACAACCGCTCCATGCATCAGGAGGGAAACGCAAATGCTGTCTGGATGGAGAGCTTCCAGAACCAACTAACGCTCTTATGCATAAGGGCGACCTACAAGAACTGGATGTAGTAAGGCCATATCCCATGGAGTGGGAAACGGTATCGTTTCCAGAAAGCTACAAACCGTTGAAGCTCAAATCTTTTGATGGTAGATGATCGCCAAACCAACACCTCTACTATTTTAAGTCGCAGATAGGGCATTTATCCGGAAATGACCCTATTATTACAAGAATATTTGTTAGTACCTTAACCGGGCTAGCTTTTGAATGGTTCTGGAGATTAGAACTGGGAACCATCAATTCCTGGAGCGACATGGAGAAAGCCTTTCTCACTCGATTCTATGAAGATGATATGGAGATATCAATGCCGGCGCTTCTAGCCGCTAAACAAAAGAAAGGAGAGTCAGCCCGGGACTTCATCAAAAGGTTCCGGAACGATTCTCTCAGATGTCCGCACGGGATGCCAGAAAAGACCCTGGTAGAAACCTGTCGACATAATTTATCGACCAAGGTTCTAGCCAGGATGGGGGCGGTGAAGTCCTCAACTTGGAAGGATCTCGCCCTACAAGCTAAAGAAGCTGAAGAAATTGCGCAAAGGCTTGAAGAAGAGGGAGGCGAGGAGAAACCGAAGCGAAGTGGTGATAACAGCTATAAGTTCCGACCCCGAGGATATAAGGGAAAGGAAACAATGATCACTGACGGGCCACAACCTACGAAGACTTCCCCGAAACTTCATCCTCAGACGCGAATGCTACAAAAGCAATACTCCTTTAAGAATGAGCACACGAAGACTATCTTCAATCTCCTCATGAGTAAGAAGATACTGAAGTTGCCAGAGTCTAAACATCCAGAGGAAGCTGGGAAAGTTAATGATCCTAACTACTGTGTCTATCATAGGATCATTAACCACCCCACCCAAAATTGCTACATCCTTAAAGACAAAATTCAAGCCTTAGTGGACGCTAATGTCATCAAGCTTCAAGAGCACCAGAAGAAGGTGACTGCGAACATGGTGACCGTCAAGTTCGGTAAAGCGCCCCACTGGATAGAGTCAACAGTTCAAGATGGAGTGCAGCCCATCCATAAAGGCACGATGCAAGTCATAAATTTCGACCCACACCAATAGCAAAAGAAAGGACTATTCCCCTTTGAAACTGATAGGGGGGAGATACTATGGGTACATCCTGATCTCCTAAATGATGAACAATGGAGTCCCAGTTCATCTGGGAAGAAGCGAAAAGAGAGGGTCTTCACCTCCAACGTCGTTTCCGTAGTTCCCAAAGACGATGAGATCGTTCCTGCTCTGACCGATTCGGAAAAATAAATCGAAAATTCCTTGGTCGCCGATGCAGACCCTCCCTCTAAGAGGACCCATTCGGGAAAAGATTACTTAAAGAATTATGGCCAAACAACATGTTCTCAACCATCTCCAGAGAAAGTCAAGCAAAAAGAGCTGAAGTTTGACAAAGCTCTAAGGAAGAAGGGAAAAGAACTTGCGGAAGACTCGCGAAAGTTATTCCAGTTCGACATCCTAACACAGTTTGCCAATATCCCTGCAAGGATAACCTTTTACGAGCTCCTGAAGCTCTCCAAATCTACTAGGGAAGCTTTAAGAGAGGCTCTGCAAGATTCGGAAGTGTTCTTGGATCAAATACCAGAGATGATCGAAGAAGGAGAGTCTCTTTGCGCTACATGTCACCATATCTCTGGTAAAAACATTCCTTGCATCACCTTCTCTCCGGAAGATATGCAAGTCAAAAGTAATAAGCATCATCGTCCTTTGTATTACAAAGGATACATAGGATCTACGGAGATTGATCGTATTCAAGTTGATTCAGGCTCGGCTTTGAGCATCATGCCACGAAGGATGCTACAATATCTCGGAGTGCCGATGAACAGGTTAGCCGCAACCAACACTACTATCTTCGGGTTCAATGCTAACGGTAGTAGACCCCTGGGTAAAATAAAGCTCAAGTGTCAAATCAGCGACCTGAAAATGGAAGTCACGTGTTACGTGATAGATGCAGACACATCATACAATCTGCTATTGGGGAGACCCTGGATCCATAGCAACTTAATTGTGCCCTCCACGTTACACCAATGCATGAAGTATGTCGACGACGATGCGAACGTGAAGACGCTCATTGTGGAAAAACAACCCTTCAAAGGAGTGAAAAACTACTTTACTGACGCATTGCTGTATCAAGATGCGTTTGGCATCGCAGATCGGCCTGTTCAAAATAACTCTGATAGTGGCGAAGAGGCTGATACAGAATCAGGATCTGAAGATTCAGAATCCGAGAATGTAATCTGAGATGGTGAGTCCATTGTGATAAGCCTCGAAGGCCTTGATGTAAATAATACCGTTCACTCTGATAGTGAATGGGTGATAAATGAAAATCTGGAAATAGCTTATTCTTCTGGTGTTGATTCTGAGCCCTCAAGAACTAGCACAGATGCATTAAGCGACTGTGTAAATGAGATATATTCTCTGACTTCTTTTCAAGCACCTATCCGATCATCCTTATATGAATTAAGTGATGACGTTGAAAGGGCTGACCAAGCTATTTTTGAGGTCCCTCCCAAAAGCGGAATCCAAAAGGCCATAGTATTCGGAAGAGCAAGTCACAGGAACAAAGAGAAATATTCAGATTCTGAGGAAGAATAGGAAAAATCCGAGTTCTTCCATTACGATGAAAATTCCCGTGGAATACTGAAGAAAATATGATACAATCTGGCCGAAGGCAGGGGGTTGAATTTCGAAAAAGGAAGGAAGACAATCCTTCAACCTTTTGTCCCCGAAGGGAAGATGCCAGACTATTACCAGAAAACCGGCAGGGGGTTGGGATGCTTCACCCCTTCCGAGGCCTCCTCAAACGACAAAGCTGAGGAAAGACAGTACGATCATTCGTCATAATCATCATACTGAGATTCAGATGTCAGCACAGGTGTGATTTTCCACGAGGTATCTGCGAACATGGCTTCCGCGATCCACGAAGACGAAGATTTGAAGGAAACCTCACCAGAAAGAGACGACCCTTGGGACAAGCATCTTAATAGGGAGTGGGAGGTTCAGTTTGAACAACGGGAGCCCCCAACTGAAGATAAAGTGATCCAAATCAATACGGGACATGAAAGAATCCTAAACCCATATTTATAAGTGAGAACCTATCCTCGGAAGAAATGAAAGAATTGATATCCCTTGTCCGCGAATATATTGATATTTTCGCTTGGAGTTATGAGGAGATGCCAGGGTTGGATCCAAGCGTGGCGGTTCACAAATTGAAGATCCGACTAGAAGCTAAGCCAGTAAAGCAACAACATCGAAGATTCTGCCCAGAAATCATAGAAGCTATAGAAGCTGAAATCAAAAAATTGATCGCATCAGGCTTTACTCGTGAGGAACAACACCCTGATTGGGTCGCAAATATAATTCCCGTGACCAAGAAAAATGGAAAAATCCGAGTCTGCATAGACTTTAGGGATTTGAACGAGGCTTGCCCCAAAGACGAATTTCCATTACCCATCACTGATATTATGATAGATAATACTTGTGGGTATGAGCGCATGACGTTCATGGATGGGTTCTCAGGATATAATCAAATAAAGATGTATCACGATGATGAGAAGCATACGTCCTTCAGGACACCACTCGGAGTATACTGCTATACAGTCATGTCCTTTGGCCTAAAGAACGCAGGTGTTACGTATCAACGCGCCATGCATGCAATTTTCCACGAGCACCTCCGAAAAACAGTAGAGTGCTACATAGATGACCTAGCAATTAAAAGCAGAAATAAAGAAGATCAGTTAAAAGATTTGAAGACAGTGTTTGACCTCATGAGGAAGCACCAGCTCAAGATGAATCCAGCTAAGTCTTTCTAGGGGGTCTCTAGTGGCAAATTCCTCGGCTTTGTCGTAACTTCGAAAGGAATACATCTTGATCAAGACAAAGTCAAAGCTATCCAAGACATGCCACCTCCCCGTAACCTCAAAGAGTTAAGAGGGTTACAAGGCAGGCTAGCGTACATTCGCAGATTTATATCAAATTTATCTGGTAAATGTCAACCTTTCACCAGATTGATGAGGAAAGGAGTGTCGTTCATCTGGGATGACGCATGCCAAAAGGCTTTTGAAGAGATCAAACAATATCTCACGAAGCCGCCAGTGCTCGTGTCCCCAGTTTCGGGAAGACCCTTTCAGTTATATGTAAGGGCTATAGACCATTCATTGGGCACTTTGCTAGCGCAGAAGAATGAGTCAGGCCATGAGCAAGCCATTTACTACCTCAACAGAATGATGATAGGGGCGGAATACCGATGTAATCTCATAGAAAAAGAATATCTAGCGCTGGTGTTCGCAATACAGAAAATGCGACACTACTTAGTTGGACAAACTATCCACGTTGTATCGAGAGTTAACCCTCTGAGAATATTAATGACTAAATCCGGGTCATTAAACTCAAGACTATCCAATTGGGCTATTTTGCTATCACAATATGATATGCACTTCGTCCCACAGAAGTCTATCAAAGGACAGGCCGTGGCCGACTTCTTGGCCGAATATCCAGTCCCGGCATCCTCGAGGTTATATGAACAAATCCCAGGAGAATTGGAGGAACGAGATCTAATTCCAGAAAAGGATGGTTCGAGAAGGTCTTCCGAATCAAATACGGTTTCAAATGGTGTATGGCAACTTTTCTTTGATGGTGCCTCCCGAATGGGATCCAAAGGAAAGACGACAGCGGGGGTGGGAGTTGTTCTCGTCTCTCCTCACAACCACATCATTCCTCAAGCTTACTCGTTGACAAGCTCGTGCTCCAACAACGTCGCAGAATACAACGCCCTCCTAATCGGCTTAAGAATAGCCAAATAACTGGGGGTCAAATATTTGGAGGCATATGGGGACTCTCAACTCGTTGTAAATCAAATAAAAGGGGAGTACGAAGTCAAACATGAAGACCTCCTGCCGTATTATCATGCGGTGATCAAGGTCGCTAATGGTTTCACTGGTTTCTATATCAGCCACATAAAGCGCCACCTCAATAGTTATGCGGATTCGCTAGCTTCTTTGGCTGCTACATTAGCCTTGCCCAAGCATGCTAAAAGGCAAATTATGGTACGCAGCAAGGAATTGTTCTGTTCAAAGGATAAGCTCAAAGAAGAAGCGAAAAAGCCACAAGAAAACGAAGCTGACGCTTGCGTGTCTAGCCTAGAGCCAAAGGATTGGCGTTTTCCTTATATAGACTATGTCCTTTACGGGATATTACCCGAAAGTTCAAAAGAAACCAAATCCATTCAGAGAAGAGCCATTCGGTTTTACTACAACGTAGAACTCCAGACGTTGTACAGAAAATCCTACGACGGAGTTTTACTTCGCTGTCTTTCCAACCGCGAAGCTCAAAAGGTACTCGAAGAAGCTCACGCTGGCATCTGCGGAGCACATCAGCCAGGACCAAAACTCTGGAATAGAATCCGAAGGATGGGTTATTATTGGCCTAAGATGATGATAGAAGCAGTCAACTACGCCAAGAAGTGTATGGCCTGCCAAATACATGCAGTCTTTATACATCAAGCTCCAGAATATCTCCACCCGACGGCTACGTCATGGCCATTCGAGCAATGGGGTATGAACATCATAGGGCCAATTTCTCCGCCATCAACGAGAGGACATCGGTTCATTTTGGCCATAACTGATTACTTTTCAAAGTAAACTGAGGCCATCTCCCTGACCGAAATAAAATCGTCAGATGTTATCAAGTTCATCAAGCACCATGTGCTTTATCGCTTCGGGGTGCCTAGAAGAATAATTCACGACAACGGACCTCAGTTCGTAAGCCAAGTGTATTCCAGATTCTGCAATAAATACAGGATCGAGGATGTGGCTTCATCGCCATACTACCCTGCAGCCAATGGTCTAGCAGAAGCCTTCAATAAGACCATTATAAAACTTCTTAAGAAGTTTGTGTCATCCAATCAACGGGATTGGGACAAAAAGCTCGGAGAGTGTCTGTGGGCATACCAAACCACAGTCTGAACTCCCACCAATGCCACTCCGTTCTCCTTGGTATATGGATCAGAAGCGGTCTTGCCTTTGGAGATCCAAATCCCTTCATTACGAGTCGCGTTAATAACAAGGATGACAGGAGAAGAAAAGCATCAGCAAAGGCTCCAAGATTTAGAAGCCTTGGATGACAAACGCTTAGAAGCTCAACAGAGTATCGAGCTATACCAGGGGCGGATCTCCAGAACCTTTAACAAGAAGGCTAAGCGAAGGACTTTTAAGAAAGGTGATCTGGTCCTATCAGTTAGAAGACCAATCATAACAAGCCAGAAGCCTAGAGGAAAGTTCCAGTCAACGTGGGAGGGACCCTTCGTCATTGATACGGTCTACTCCAACGAGGCGTATCGGCTGACAAAGCCTAATGGTGACAAGGTCCTAATGCCAATCAACGGCAAGTTCTTGAAGAAGTATTATCCTTAGCAAAATTGCAGAACACCAGTCATAATACGGCCTGGGCAGTTCTATGCTAGTCATGAGCAAATAATTTCTCTGTGATCAGAACTTCGTTAATGAAAGTTCTCGGTTCCGGACTAAAAAGCCTTTAGTTCGCGAACCAGATTTCTTCATATCAAATTTGCCAAGTTAAAAATTACCTCTGGCGAACCAGATTTCTTCATATCAAATTTGCCAAGTTAAAAATTACCTCTGGCGAACCAAATTTTCCTTCTATCAAAATTTGCCAAGTTAAAAATTACCTTTGGCGAATCAGATTTTCCTATCCACCAAGATTTGCCAAGTCAATAACACATTTGGCGAATCAAGTTTATCAACAAAGAAGTTCATTCATTCACAGTAGTTTTGGGTACATAGAAAATTCTGATCCATTTCGAAATTATCAAGTTAACAGTTACCTCTGGTAATCAAAATTAGAATCATCTTTCAGATACTCTCAGTTACGTAGAAAAAAAGAACTTCTTTATTCATCATCAGAACAAAATTACAGAGAATTCTCTAAGTGCTATACAGCCAATAAGAGTAAATACAAAAAAAAGGAAAAAATTGCTTCTGTAACCGTCTCTTTCGGCATGGTTCAGATCAAAAAGTTTGCTCCTACAGGCCCTTCTTCTGGAATGACAGACTTGCTTCTGTAACCGACTCTTTCGGCATGGTTCAGATCAAAAAATTTGCTCCCTGGCCTTCACTTCCAATTTGCTCTTGTAGCCTCCTTTTTTTTTAGGATGGCTTAAAAAGCATAATCTTGTTTCTTCTTTCCGACCACAATCAAGGATCTCCTGGTTGGCTCTCCCAGGGATGATGCCAGTGAATTGATTAGTTCAAAACTGGGCATACCGAATGCGAACCCCAACTATATAGCTGACGGGTTGCGCAAATTCAAGGTCCTGGTCATTAGTACCCCAACCATGTGGGATACTAGGAAAGAAGAAAAAACAATACCCCAAATCCGAAATCTTTTCTCTCATGAAAGATACATGAGACTTTCCAAGCCCCTTGAGGCATTGGAAGCAATTACGAGCTCATTGGGTCTGGACCATTGTTAAGGAGAATGACTACAGTTATCTCCTGCAGCCGAACAAATCTTTGTTAAAAAGAAAGAAAAAGAAAGAAGAGGAGGGCATAAATCAGAAGAAGAGGTATACCTTAATTAAGGAAAATGACTACGGTCAGAAGGACCTTGTCGGTGAGATACCCCGCTGGCTTGATGCAGTCTGGAGGTCTTGTGGCATGCCAACTCTTATCCATCAGTTCGGTTGAAGAAGAAGAAAGCATAGCTGTGCTGGTGGATTGACTACAAAAGAGAAAAAGAGAAGAGAATCAAGAAGAAATTTTCTAAAGGCTGAATGATCCTTCATTGAAGAAAGCATGTGCCTTATATAGGCGAGCTGCTAACTGTGACCTCCAGTTTAGAAGAGATAAGACCGAGATTTTCGGTCCAGATTTTCAGTTCAGATCTCAACAGAATTTATTACTGTTGCATGAGACGCTTAGATATTGCAACCCGGAGATCTCGTCATTAATAGAGGTATGCAATGCTTGGAATTCCACGACCAAACGGCTGCATCCCAAGGCTCGCAGAAGTCTCTACCAATCTACGGTCTATTCCGCAAGCTTCTAGACGAAGCATCGCGGACCAGAATTTCGGAACCCGGGTCGCGGGTCAGATATGAATAGTGTAAATCCGCGAACCCCTAAAATTCACGTGACTTAAAAAAAAAGTCGCGTAACAGATATACAGATACCAGAATTTTACGATGGTTCGCAAACTTCAGTCAAAAAATGGCAAATTCGTTACAAATCGTTGAAGAATAATTGCAAACTCACGCCTCGGAAGGCCAAAATAAAGTTCTCCATAAACGACAAGGAACTATTACAAAAAGAAAAAAGAAAAGAAAGAGGAACCTAAAGCAGTGTACACAAGAGTTCTACAACTCAATGGTTCAAGAGAACTTTTATTTTCTCATCTGCGTCATCAATGTCTTACTGAAGGATCTCATAAGCTTGAACAGTAGCTTGGCGACGCAGTTCTTCGTCACTAGCAATAACATTCTGCGCTGCAGCAGCCTCCAGAGAATCCAATTCAGCTTGCATCGCTTGGAGATCCCTGGATATAATGTCCCTCTGACGCGACAAATCAGCCAGATTCCTCATTGACTCATCATGCTCCTTGGTGATCTTGGCTAGGAAAGCTTGAGCTTTGGCAATGGCTTGATCATGGCCCTTGACAATTGAAGCAGTGGCTTTCACTTGAAGAACCAAAGACTCGCGGTCTGATTGGCCCTTTTCTAAAGAGGCCTTACAAACATCTACCCTCTCTCAAGTCTCCTTCTGGAACTTAAGTTGTTCCTCTCTCAGCTTCTGGAAGATGATTTCCACTGTCTCAGATTTATCAGCATTTCTGGCCTTCGACAGAGATTCAGCATGCCTTTGAAGCTGAGTTATCATAAGCCTAAAAGGAGCAGCTCTATCCTCCCCACCAATGCTAACAATACCAGTTAGATAAATGTTGAGAATATTGGCGATCGAAGCAAAAGGAACCCCCTTTAGTATTTTATCAATACAGCGGTCCAGAAACTGAAGGAAAGTCTCCACCGTGTCCTTCAGCAAATCACTCTCAAGCATGTCAATCTCTGCATGAGAAGGAGTAATACTGGATGAGGCAGAAGCGGGTTGATCCGCAACAGGAGGAATGGCACCTCTAGAGATTTCCGCGGAGCTACCAATCACAGTCTCCTGAACTACAGCATCAGTTGGAGCAGTTGTAGCCGAAACTGTAGACATGGCAGCCGAGAGAATCACTGCTTCTGAAGTATCAACCGCGGCAGTAGTAACTTCGGTCGCTCCACCAGTGTTAGCTCCCTCGATGGTATTATCTGGTGAAGTCACCTTCGCGCCCATGCACTCTAAATCCGGAGTCAAAACTGGAGCTAGCAAAAAAAAAATAGAAGAAGAAAATTGACAGTTAAGTATTACAGTATCATTTGATAATATAGCATAATTGCTGAAGAAAGAAGATGAAGACCTGAAGGTTGGACGCTAGATTCTCCAAGTCCATACACTTCAAGACCAAACACTTCGGGCCTGTATACTTCAGCTCGAACCTCCTCGCTCAAAAAGACATATTTACCATGATCTTAAGGAGGAGTAGAAGAGCGGAAACTGTCACTACTGGCGTCATCATCGTCGCCCCATTCATCTTTATCTTCGGAAGGGGGTGCTACCTTTGGAGAGTCTGGTGCGCGGGTCTCCCCAATGATTTGCACTTCATCAGCAGTGTCCTGAGCAACAGGAACCACAGACTCCTCTTGTAAAGCCGAAGGAGCACTAACTTCAACGTCGGCCTGGCCAATAGACGGAATAGAACCCTCTTGAGTAACAGGAGTAGGATCACTGCAGAGAACAGGTCCTTGACTCCGACGCCTCTTAAGGGAACGGAGAATCAAAGATGAGTCATCTTCCTCCTCCTCGGATTTCTCAACGAGAGATTCAGAAATCAGAGTGGGTGTTGCAGTTCCTGTCCCAGACAGGGTGCTCTGTGGTTGCAGTTCCTATCCCATTCAGAAATCAGAGTGGGTGTTGCAGTTCCTATCCCTGTCCCAGACAGAGTGGGTATTGCAAACATCTACCCTCTCTCAAGTCTCCTTCTGGAACTTAAGCTGTTCCTCTCTCAGCTTCTGGAAGATGATTTCCACTGTCTCAGATTTATCAGCACTTCTGGCCTTCGACAGAGATTCAGCATGCCTTTGAAGCTGAGTTATCATAAGCCTAAAAGGAGCAGCTCTATCCTCTCCACCAATGCTAACAATACCAGTTAGATAAATGTTGAGAATATTGGCGATCGAAGCAAAAGGAAACCCCTTTAGTACTTTATCAATACAGCAGTTCAGAAACTGAAGGAAAGTCTCCACCGTGTCCTTCAGCAAATCACTCTCAAGCATGTCAATCTTTGCATGAGAAGGAGTAATACTGGATGAGGCAGAAGCAGATTGATCTGCAACAGGAGGAATGGCACCTCTAGAGATTTCCGCGGAGCTACCAATCACAGTCTCCTGAACTACAGCATCAGTTGGAGCAGTTGTAGCCGAAACCGTAGACATGGCAGCCGAGAGAATCACTGCTTCTGAAGTATCAACCGCGGCAGTAGTAACTTCGGTCGCTCCACCAGTGTTAGCTCCCGCGATGGTATTATCTGGTGAAGCCACCTTTGCGCCCATGCACTCTAAATCCGGAGTCAAAACTGGAGCTAGCAAAAAAAAAAGAGAAGAAAATTGACAGTTAAGTATTACAGTATCATTTGATAAGATAGCATAATTGTTGAATAAAGAAGATGAAGACCTGAAGGTTGGATGCTGGATTCTCCAAGTCCATACACTTCAAGACCAAACACTTCGGGCCCGTATACTTCGGCTCGAACCTCCTCGCTCAAAAAGACATATTTACCATGATCTGAAGGAGGAGTAGAAGAGCGAAAACTGTCACTACTGGCGTCATCATCGTCGCCCCATTCATCTTTATCTTCAGAAGGGGGTGCTGCCTTTGGAGAGTCTGGTGCGCGTGTCTCTCCAATAATTTGCACTTCATCAGCAGTGTCCTGAGCAACAGGAACCACAGAGTCCTCTTGTAAAGCCGAAAGAGCACTAACTTCAACGTCGGCCTGGCCAATAGACGGAATAGAACCCTCTTGAGTAACAGGAGTAGGATCACTGCAGAGAACAGATCCTTGACTCCGACGCCTCTTAAGGGAACGGAGAATCAAAGATGAGTCATCTTCCTCCTCCTCGGGTTCCTCAACGAGGGATTCAGAAATCAGAGTGGGTGTTGCAATTCCTGTCCCAGACAGGGTGCTCTGCGAATCAGTTCTCCGCGGAATGGTAGGCAAGTCGCTAAGACGTCGTAGCCTCTTTCGCTTATGTAAAGACTTCTCAGGAGAAGACTACGGTGGAGGAGAAGTCTTCCTCGACGTCGGATCTGGAGAAGCATCAAAGGAGGCAGCCTGAACCGGTGCATCAGTGTTCTCTTCCTTTTGTTCTGATTTATCAGATGCACTGTCCCCCCTGAAGTCCTCCATCCCTGCCACTTTTGTGCTGCCAGCCTTCTTTTTCTGAGCATACCAGGATCTGATCTCCTGCAGACTGGTATGGTGTACGTTGAAACTCTGAGGAGCGGAGTTAGCATCCGCAAACCATTTACAAAAGCAGAAGCTCATACTCGAATTTGGAGTTTTAAGCGGAAGATCAAATTTGGCTTGAGTTCCACCTGCGACGAAGTGAAACCAAGCTCAAGCTCCCTCAAGAACATTCCCAGCAAAGCTTAATTTTCTATTGGGATTGCCAATGTAAAGCTGATCATACCCAAACTGTCGGGCAAAGCGACTCGGGTAGTAAGGTTCGATATAGCAAAGGTTCCCCAAACGAAGAACCAGATGCCCTGGGCGGATGTTTATCAACCACCAGAAACATCCCGAGGAGAGGGTAGTTAATTTATCGACACCAGTAGTGTCCGTGAATTCTTTCCCGTACCCAGCATTCAGAAAGTATGGGAAACATCTGAACTCAAAAGTTGAGAAATGACGATGGGTTTTGCGGATCGCGGCCATGTAGCCTCCCTTCCACTGCGACCTCTCATAGTGCTGCACTTTGGGAGCACTTAAGTCAATCTGCGAGTCTGCAGGACTCATCAAAGTAGGGCAATGTAGAACCAGTCAAGCCATCAAATAAGTATAAGGAAGTTCTACACGCGGATTGGGAGTTTTAATAACCGGATCTCCTTTCTTCCTTTGCTCCTTCTACACCTGGCAGAATTTGTCAGATAATCTCCTCAGTCCGCTCTAAATGCTGCAAACCATCGCAGGCAACAAACTGAGCCGCCTACCAAATACTAGTAGGATGGCTGGGTATACGGCTCTAATGGGTATGTTTTCCTGTGAAGGAATAACACACTTCTTTAGCCATACCATCAAAAAACCCACCAAGAAGGTAGGATTGGACAAAGGCTGGAGGGCCTGATAGTGAAAACTTTCAAAGGACGTTCCAGCCTTGAAGACGTCCTCGTCAGATTCAGCGATATAAGCATCTGTCCCGAAACTGGTGATTCTTCTCTCAACTTCTATTTCAGAAACTGAATGAAGGCGAGTAAAGTTAAAACTACCCTTAGAGAAATTGGGCAGAAGATACTGCAGCCACTTCTTTGGCTTCAAACTACGGGTGCCAGACGTGTGGGTGCAAATATGGTAGTGGCAGAGCAATTCCCAGTAAGTATTATAAATCAAAGGGTCCTGGGTCTTTAACAGTGGAGTTCTTCCTCGGTAGGGACATACTCTTCGTACGGGATGTCTCCCATGGGTAAGCCCGAAATTTCATACATTTATGAAGGGCAAAACCCAACTCGCCACGAGGGCTAAAGACTGTACAAGTATCAGGATTGTACAATTCCAGTAAAGCAAAAAAATACAATCTACTAGCAGGAATACCGTGTTGAACAACCCTGATAGCATGATATAGCCCCGCATAATGAAGCTGATCCCTTAAGGTTTTCAAGAAGAAGTCAGTCAAGACTGCCCACTCTCTTTTTGAAGAGCAGTGAACCCATCCAGCGGGATAAAAATCCTGAAGAGGAAACTCTCCTTGCGCATTGGTAAATCGGTGCAGGAAAGTCTGCGCAATTATGGGAAGCTCGCCTCTGGGGAGGTCATGTTTAAGCAGTTCCGTAAGCAATCCACAAAAGTGTTTTCCACTACCACAAGGAAAAGCACCTTGAGCATTGAAGCCCCCCAACAGGATACCGTCTTGTGGCCTATTTATGTGACAGTCCATTCGCCTGGGCACAGAAAGGGACTGAAAGAATAAGAATGGATAAGATCTCTCCATATTGGGAAGAAACAAGTGGCAACCTTCAACTTGGCGAAGCCACTTGTAATCGCCATCTTCCAAACCACTGTCGGACATTGAAATATGGTCCCCAAACAAAAAGATAGGTTTGGGTAACGGAGACCGATAATCTTCGTCAAAAGATACATTGGTCATCAGCTCTCGCAATGTTGAGCGAGAAGGGTGGAGAATCTTATCTTCTCTCTCTTGGTTGTCTGATGTTGTACAATGTGAGAAGACGTGACCGAATCTGAACTCTTTCTCTCCATCATAGCCATCAGAGTATCCGAAATAATGGTCTTTAGGCCAAGGATTCAAGGCATAGTCGACTGCAAAAGACATTCAGATTCAAAGTAAAGAAAAAAATAATAAGAAAGGGACTGCCTTTCGAAAGTTTTCTCTATTACCTCCAATCAAGGGTTCCTGCCGAACCACTATTGAACTGGAGGTTGCTCAAGGATCTTGACGACCACTGGCGGCAGCATTAGAGGAAGAAGATTTTTTTGGCATCTTTTGCAGATTGAGAAAACCCTTCGAATCAAAAGCTATGGGAGATTGAAGACGAGAAGTCTGAGGAGCTCTAACGAAAAATTCATATTTCAAATTTCTTGTGATAAGGGTAGTCTCTCTCGTAAAGTGAAGATTATATAGCCGGTGATTGGACGGCCGAGATCTCCCGACAGACATGATATCCGGCTCGAATCGTGTAGATACCTTTTCATTTAATGCGGCTCAGAAAAACGCCTCGAATCTGACGCCATAGGAAAGCAACTGCCTGTCAGCCTTCCCGCAAAAATCTCGCGACCCTAATACAGAGTCGGTTTCTCCTCAAAAAGTGAAGTTTGCGACCCTAATACAGAGCCGCTTTCTTCTCTAAAAGATAAAGATGAAGACTCGCGCCCCTAATACAGAGTCGCGCCCCTTCCGAAGCAAGAGTTCGCGATCCTAATACAGAGTCATTTTCTACTCAAAAAAATGTAGGCTCGCGCCCCTAATACAGAGACGTGTTCCTTCCGAAGCGAGAGTTTGCGACCCTAATACAGAGTCGTCTTCTACTCAAAAAAAAAATGAAGGCTCGCGCCCCTAATACAGAGACGTGTTCCTTCCGAAGCGAGAATTTGCAACCCTAATATAGAATCGTTTTCTATTCAAAAGATGAAGGCTCACGCCTCTAATACAGAGACGTGTTCCTTCCGAAGACAGTTCGCGACCCTAATACATAGTCGCTTTCTACCCAAAGATGAAGAGTCGCGCCCCTAATACGGAGACGTGTCCCTTCAAAAGTTTGCGACCCTAATACATAGTCGTCTTCTATTCAAAGAGGAAGAGTCACGCCCCTAATACAGAGACGTGTTCCTCCCAAAATAAGAGTTCGCGACCCTAATACAGAGTCGTCTTCTATTCAAAGAGGAAGAGTCGCGCCCCTAATACAGAGACGTGTTCCTTCCAAAATAAGAGTTCGCGACCCTAATACAGAGTCGTTTTCTATTCAAAAATGAAGAGTCGCGCCCCTAATACAGAAACGTGTCCCTTCAAAAGCAAGAAGCAGTAGTGGTGCTAATACAGAGTCACAGGCTTCAAACAAACACAATGGAAGTTTTAATACAGAACAATTATATCCATAGTATTCCGAAACTCCTCAAAAAATTATGAGAGTTTTGAAAACTTTGGAGGGGGTTTTGTCGGCGAAAAATTCTGAAAAAGCCAAGACAGAAGCCCGCAACTCATCGGATCCGCGAATCTAAGAAACTGAGGTCCGCGAGTCTAAGAAACTGAGGTTCGCGAATCTAAGAAATTGAGATTCGCGACCCAGACGACAGAACAGGTTCGCGAATCTAATGTTGAGATTCGCGACACTACCCATAGCTTTCGGGTAGGGGTTTAATACAAAGTCACCCAACCCGAATAGCAGAGTTGCCACCTCGGATCGTGGGGCTAACTGCCAAACGAATGCAGCGGCGTCACTTCGGTCGTGAGAGCAACCACCTAACGAATATGGCGGCACTTCTCGAGTAGTGGGAGCTAACGGTCGAGCAAATATGGTGGGACATTACTCCAAGCCCCCTATAAAAGGCGGGGAGCGAAAGAGACACAAACAGAGAGACAGAGACAGACGTCTTCTCACAGAAATTACCCCTTGTGATCAAGAGTAAAGAGCCCCCTTTTTCTTTTCCTTTTAGCCAACTGAGAGAGATTGTACGGAGTGTCAACGGAGAGCAGGATTGTCCTCCATAGCTATCTAGAAACCCAGCCTTAAACAAAGAGGAAAAGTTATCTTCCTCATCTTCTGTAAATAGGAAACCGTCCGATTGTAATCCTTTTATTGAAAATACTTCGATATAAAGAGCGTGGAACTTTCATGGCGAACAACTGCATGCATCCATTAATGACATGATTTTAATCAAAGATCATAGCTGAATATCTCATTTCCTTTGGGTAGATACCGAATCGTTCCATGCAATAATAATAAATTTTATTGAGATTCGAGTCAAGGATCTCAACCGAACACTTTCGCCTATAAAATCTCTTGACCGAAGATTTCGATCATGAAATCCTCTATATAAAGTGCTCAGTCTTTCTCCCAAAAAGCTATCATGACTTAAAAATTCTTCTCTTCTTTTCTAAAGTTTATCCCCAAAATCAATTCTATCATGGAGTTCTATTCTTCTTCCTTTTCCTTGATCACGGCAACGGACCGGGGTTGGCATGTCAAAAGGCCTCCAGATGATGTCGATCTATTTGTGCCTAGTCTTCTGCTAGCTTTGCTGAAGAAAGAATATTCCATTGAAAATATCCTTATAATCGTAATAATTTTTCTTAACTACGGTAAGTTTTCTCATTACAAACATAAATTAGGTATTTTCTTTTATGTTTCTTATTGAGATTTTGGATCTATTACAAGATATAACCATAGTCATTTTTCTTAATAATGACCCACACCTGTCTGGTTCTCAAAATTTTCCAATATCTTTGGAGAACCAGAAGATCTCATGTACTTATCATGAGATAAAAAATTTTGGGTGTGGCATTGTTAATTTCATGCCTAGCATCCTTTAAAGTAAAGATGGTAAATGGTTATCGACAACCCCCAATTTCAGTAGTTTCGCAAGTTATATATTTGGAAACATGCATTTGGTGCACCCAGATTTGAACTAATCAAGTCACTGGCAATATTGATCATAGCTGAGTGAACAAACTTGGAAATTTTCAACCATCAGCAGGAGGAGGCTACAGAAACAAGCTTTTGTGTTTACTTATAAAGCAATCCTATTTAGGATAATAGATATTGACGAAAAAATTTAATGTTCACTTGACTCAATGATTTGTACTTTATTTCAATTCATTGTAAGATATCAAGGAACTATTTGTAATATTGATTTGGAAATGAATAAAATCTTTATTTCAAGAATTTTGTTATCATTCATTCAGAGGTAACTGTTAACTTGATTAATTATTTTAATTTTGATCATCAGAAATAACTGTTAACTTGATGAACATTTTGATTCTCCAAAATATTATTCAGAGATAATTATTAACTTGACAATATAAAGTAATTATTCAAACACCCAAAATGGATTTTGCTGCGAATAAATTAGCTTTTTTAATTAAGATAGAAGTAATTATTAACTTTCCTAATTAAGTTAAAATTTGTGTTGTTCAGTGACTTATAGTATAACAGCTTCTGAATTGACAGAGATAATTTTTAACTTAACAAACTTGGAAGAAAAGAAATAGAACGCGACTTTACAAAATTCGTGCTTTTGCCAGAGGTAAATTTTTAACTTAGCAAATTTGGAAGAAAGAAAATTTTGTTTGTCAGAGATAATTTTTAACTTAGCAAATTTGGAGGGAAAGAAATTTTGTTTACTAGAAATAATTTTTAACTTTGCAGATTTGAAGGAAAAGAAAAAGAACGCGACTTTACAAAATTCACGCTTTTTAGGAAACTCTGATTGCATAATCTTGAATCTCAAACAAAAACGAGTTGCGGGATTTTTAGCCTTTCAATTGAAAGCTAAGAATAATATTTCTTCAGAAATTTTTCATTGATTGGCATTATTATTTTATTACCATTCGGTTTTGCCAAACGATACGCACCATTAGAATAGACTGTATCAATGACGAAAGGTCATTCCCACTTTGGTTGGAATTTTCCTTTGGACTTTTGATTAGTTATGATTGGTCTTCTTACTGAAAGAATCAGATCTTGTTTCTTGAAAGTTCTCTGTCTAACCTTTTTATTAAAGATTTTGGAGATTCACACTTGGTAAAGTTCAATACTTCGCTGAGCTTCCAAGCGCTTATCATCAAGAACTTCTAACTCCAGAAGTTTTTATCGATGTCTTTCTTCCTGTGTCATTTTGTTTGCTACTGCATCCTTAATGACGGAATTTGAATTTCCAAAGGTAATACTACTTCAGACCCGTACACCAAAGAAAATGGAGTAGCGTTTGTAGGAGTTCTTACAGTAGTTCGATAAGCCCAAAGGCATTCTCCAAGCTTTTAATCCCAATCTCGTTGGTCGGATGAAACGAACTTTTTAAGAAGTTTCACAATGGTTTTATTAACAGCCTCTGCCAAACCATTTACTGCTTGATAGTATGGAGACGAAACTACACTTTCAATTCGATATTTATTGCAAAACTAGAGAATGACTCACAAACTGAGGTTCGTTGTCATGAATGATTCTTCTACGTACTCGAAAGCAGTATATAATATGATGTTTGATGAATTTAATCACATCTAAAAATTTTACTTCAGTTAACGCAACAACTTCAATCCATTTTAAGAAGTAATATATTATAACCAATATAAATCTATGGCCCCTTGTTGAAGGCAGAAAGATTGATCTAATAATGTTCATTCCCCATTGTTCAAATGACCAAGATGTAGCTGTTGGGTAGAGATACTTCGGAGCTTGTTTATGAAGTCCGCATGTATCTGACAGGCTCTACATTTCTTAGCATAAATGACTGCATCTGTTATCATTTTGGGCCAGTAATAGCTCATTTTTCCGAGTCTATCCCAAAGTTTTGGTCCTGGTTGATGTACTCTGCAAATGCCATTATGAGATTCTTCAAGTGCTCTTGAGCTTCTTTATTAGAAAGACAACAAAGTAAAATCCCATTATAAAATTTTTTATATAATGTCTGTAGTTCGGCATTATAATAGAATCGAACAGTTTTTCTTCGAATTGTTGCTACTTCTTTAGAATTTTCAGGTAATATTTCATAAAGAACATAATCTATTTAAGGAAATTGCCAGTCTGTTGGTTCAAAATTAGACTCAAGAGAATATACTTCATTTGTTTTTTGTTTCTTATCTGAATTCAGTTCCACCTCAAGCTCATACTTTGGGCAAAATAATTCTTTACTTCCCACTGTTACATACTTGTTAGCGTTTCTGGGTAACGTTAAAGTAGCAGCCAAGGAAGCTAGTGCATCTGCATAATCATTTTGGTGACGCGGTACATGACTGATATAGAAACCATTAAAACTATCAGCCATTTTTATTACTGCTTAGTAATATGGCAATAGATCTTCATTTCTGACTTTATATTCTCCTCTAACTTGGTTTATAACAAGTTGGGAATCTCCGTATACTTCTAAATACTTCACCCCCAACTGTTTGGCTATTTTTAAGCCAACAATTAAGGCATTATATTCAGCAACATTATTAGAGCATGAACTTGTCAATGAGTATGCTCTAGGAATAATATGGTTATAGGGAAAAACAAAACCAAACACCACTCTTGCTACCATATTTCCTTGAGATCCCATTCACTACAAGAATATAGAGTTATGGTGACGAGTTTCTAGTGATAAGGGTTAATTTTCATCGCTAAACTCATCACTGAAAACTTTTAATAATGATTTAGAGATTTTTAGTGACGACTTTTGCTATCAAAAAAACCGTATATTCTTGTAGTGATTCTAGAAGCACCATCAAACAAAAGTTACTATACTTCTTCAACAACATTCACTTCAGCAGTTTTTTGTTGAATATCCTTTTTTGGAATTATATTTCCTTCACCTACTTCACCAGGGATATCTTCATACAGTTTTGAAGATGTTGGAATCGGGTACTCAACTAAGAAATCAGCTATAGTTTGTCCTTCAATTGATTTTAATGGAATGAAATGGATATCATATTGTGACAATAGAATGACCCAATTGATAATCTGGAACTTAATGACCCATACTTAACGTAGATTAACTCTCGATATAACGTAGATTGTTTGTCCCATTAAATAGTGTCACATTTTCTATATTGCAAACACTAAACTAAACATTCTTTTTCTACTGAATTATATCGATGTTCAACTCCAATCATTATTCTACTGAGACAATAAATGATTTGTTCATACCGTAATTCATTCTTTTGCGCCAATAAAGCTCACAGGGAATGATTCATAGCTCTCACATATAACAGAAAAGGTATTCCTGAGACTGGAGCTACAAGAACAGGTGATTTGGTAAGATATTCCTTGATTTCTTCAAATGCTTTCTGGCATATATCATCCCAAATGAATGATACTCTTTTCTTCATTAACCGTGTAAAAGGTTGGCATTTCCAGATAAATTTGATATGAATCTGCGAATATATGTCAGCTTACCCTGCAATCCTCTCAATTCTTTGAGATTTTTATGTGGCAGCATACTTGGATTGCTTTAATTTTGTCTGAATCAAGATAAATTCCCTGGAAAGTAACTACAAAACTAAGAAATTTTCCACTGCAAACACCCAAAAAAGATTTAGTAGGATTCATTTTAAGCTGGTGTTTCCGCATGAGATCGAATATGGTTCTCAAATCATGAAGATGATTATTCTTGTTCTTACTTTTAATTGTTAGATCATCTACATAACATTCCACTGTGTTTTGTAGATAGTTCTTGCAATATTATGTTCATGGCACGTTGATATGTAGCACCAGTATTTTTCAGACCAAATGGTATAACTGTATAACAGTATACTCCAAGTAGCATTCTGAAAGCTGTATGCTCCTCATCATCAGGGTACATCTTAATTTGGTTATATCATGAATATCTATCCATAAATGACATCTTTTCATAGCCACAAGTATTATCAATCATAATGTCTGTAATAGGTAAAGGAAATTCATCCTTCGGGCATGCTTCATTCAAATCCTTGAAATCAATGCAGACCATAATCTTTCCATCCTATTTAGTTATGGGGACTATATTCGCGACCAAGTCTGGATGTTGTTCTTTGCGAATGAAGTATGATTCAATTAACTTGTTGATTTCAGTTTCAATTGCCTTCATAATTTTAGGATGGAACCTTCGTTGTTGTTTTACTGGCTTTGCATCGTGTCGAATAATTAATTCATGAACCGCGACTTTTGGGTCGAGTTCTGGCATATCTTCATAATTCCAAGCGAAAACATCAATGTACTCTTGAATGAGAGAGATCATTTCTTCTTTTTCTTTCGAAGATAAATTTTCATTTATAAATATGGATTTAGAATTAGTTTCATCACTCATATTTATTTGGCTCACTTTATTTTCAGTTGGAAGTTCTCTTTGTTCAAATTGAATTTCTCACTTCATATTGAAGTGTTTTGCCTAAGAATCATCTTTGATTAGTGATAATCCATCATCTTCTTTTTCTTTGTCTGTAGAGACCATATTGATGGAGACTTCGTGAAAATAACACCAATGCTTATATCTGAATCCTAACATAATGATTCTGACGAAGGAGTTTGCTGCTATTCTTCAGATATCATATCCGAAAGATTTTCAGGAGTGGTAACATATCCTAACTCCCTGCCAGTTTTATCGTAATAATCGGGCATTTTTCCTTTCGGAACAAAAGGTTGAAGAATTATTTTCCTCCCTTTTCCAAAATTTAACCCCCTGCCTTTAGCTAGATTATATCCCATTTTTTCTATTAACTTATGAGAATTTTCATCATAATGGAAGAACTCGGGATTTTTCTGTTCTTCCTCTGAATCTAAATGTTTTTCTTTATTCTTGTTATTTGCTTTTCCAAATATCATAGGTTTTTTATTTTTATTCTAGGAGGAACTTCAAAAACAGCTTCATTTGCATCTCTATCGTCATCACTTTGTATGTAAAAGAATGATCGAATGGATACTTATAATGAAGCTAAAGAATATATTTTATCGAGGTGATCACTGACTACATCAGTACTAGTACTTGAGGGTTCAGAATCAACACCAGAAAAATAAACAAACTCTATATCTTCATTAATTATTCACTCACCATCAGAAGTGGCAGTGTTATTTACATCAAGACATTCAAGGCTTATTACAATTGGATCTATTTTCCAGATTTCATTATCGAATTTTGAATTTTTAGATCTTGATACAGTGTCAACATTATTGCCGTTATCAGATTCTTCTGGAGTAGGTTGTTTGGCTGCATCAAATATATCTTGGTATAGCAACGTGTCAGTAAAGTAGTTTTCTACTCCTTTAAAGAGTTGATTTTATGCTACCAGGATCTTCACATTCCCATCTTTGTCTACATATTTTAGGCATTGATGAAGTGTAGAAGGAACGATGAGATTGATATGAATTCAGGGTCTTTCGAATAGAAAATTATAAGACGTATCAGTATTTATTATATAGAATGTGATCTCCGTCGTCAAGTATCCAATCTGACATTTTAACTATATTTTGCCAAGTGATCTGCTACCATTAGCATTGAACCCGAAAATGGTAATGTTTGTTGATACTAAACTGCTCATTAAGATCCCAAGATATCGCAACATCTTTCTTGATATAACACTTTGGGCAGATCCAGGATCAACTTGGATTCGGTCAATCTCTGATAACCCTATGTATCTTTTGTAATACAAAAGACGATGATACTTATTATTTTTTACTTGCATATCTTTTAGCGAGAAAGGTATGCAAGTAATCTTTTTAGAAATTTGATGACATACTGTACAAACTTTTTCTTCTTTAGATGTTTCTAGAATTTGAGCGAAGAACACTTCAGAATTTTGCAGAGCTTCTCTTAAAACTTCTAGTTTGCCTAGAGAGCTTTAGGAGCTTATACAAAGTAATTTTTGCAGGAATATTGGCCAATTGCGCCAATACATCAAATTTGAAAGGTTTCTTAGAACTTTCTACAGGCTATTTATCTTTACTTTTAAGAGTTTTGTCAAATTTAAACTCTTTTGGCATATTCTTTTCTGGAGATAACTGAGCTTCTGCTAATTAATCATAATTTTTCAAGTATTCTTTGCCTGAACGAGTCCCAGAAGGTTTTGGTTGATCCGTGTTATCTGCTAAAGAATCTTTTGGCTCTTCTTCTGAATCTGATAGAGAGAAAATTTCTGCATCATTCTCAAGAATTGCAGTAACAACCTTGGAAGTAAAAAATCTTCCCTTTTGATTTCTTCTTTGATGAATTTGAAATCCATTGCTCGTCTTCAAGGAGATCTGGATGTACCCACATTATCTCTCCTTTTGAAGTTTCAAAAGGATATAATCATTTTTTTGTGGTTGATAAGGATTATAATTCACAATCCTCATTGTGCCTTTGGGAATGGACTGAACTCCGTCTTGAATAGTCGACTCCATTGCTGATGAAGCTTTCTCTTCTGATCTTCTCGTAATTTGATAACCTTAGCATCCACCAAAGTCTGAATGTTATCCTTAAAGATATAACAATTTTGAATGGGATGATTAATGATCCTATGATACACACAATAATTAAGATCTCATTAACTTTCCTAATTTCTTCAGGCCGTTTGGATTCTTGTAGATTCAGCATATTCTTAGTCATGAGTAGATTGAAGATAGTATTAGTATGCTAATCCTTAAAAGAATATTGCTTCTGAGAGAACCGCAGTTGTGAAGGATTTTTTGAAAAAGACTTTACAGAATTTGGTGTATTAGTCGTTATTATCTCTTTCCCTTTGTGTTCATTTGGTCGAGAAGACTGGTGCGATCTAGAATTATTATTTTGCCTTGGTTTCTCTCATTTTTCTTCATCTTCAAGCCTTTATGTAATTTCTTCAGCTGGTAGCGAAAGCTCTTTCTAAGTAGAAAACTTTGGTGGGGAGATTGTGTCGGCAAGTTTCTACTAATGTTTTCTCTGGCATCCCATGCGGACATTTTAGAGAATTATTTCCGAATTTTTTTATAAAATCTCGAGCTGATTCTCCTTTCTTTTGCTTTGTAGCCAAGAGTGTTGGTATTGAAACTTCCATATCATCTTCATAAAACCATATTAGAAAGGCTTTTTCAATGTCATTCTACGAATTAATGGTTCCCGATTCCAATCTTCGGAGCCATTCAAATACTAGACCTATTAAGGTACTAACAAAGACTCGTGTAATGATCGGGTTATTTCCAGTTAAATGTCCCGTTTACGACTTGAAATAGTAAAGATGCTGATATGGCGACCATTTACCATCGAATAATTTGAGCTTCAATGGTTTGTAATCTTTTGGGAATGGTATACTTTCTCATTCTATCAGATATGGTCTTATAACCCCAACTCTTACAAATCATTCTTACGCATGAGAACATCAAGTTTGTTTTGAAAACTCTCCATCCACGCAGTGTTTGCATTTCCTTCTTGATTCGGATTTCCTTCTTGATGATGGGAATGTACAGAGCGATTATCTTCTTTTTCATAACAATCCTCATTATTTTCATTCTTATCCCTAGGAGGAATGCGAGATGATTCTTCTGTATTCTTCCCTTTGTCATTTCTTGTATTGCGTAGAGCTTTAGAAGAAAATTCTCCTTCATCATTTCTTCTTACTTTTTCCAAGTCTAACAAGACATAAAGCATATCTCTGATTTCATTTATAGTATTTTTCCGTTGTTGGATGGTCTTATCTTGTTCATCAATCCTCCTCATGAATTCTTCTGAAGTATTTTGTGCCATATACACGGATACAAAGTCTTCAAAGAATGAGTCCGATGTCTGGGACTCGGCTACAGCCGAATTTACTATATATTCTTAATCAGAAGAGACTCCACCCATTTGTTTGTAGTCTAATGGCGTTACTCCTTTATTGAGTCGAGTGTTCTGAAAAACGCCCCACATCTCACTAAATACACTCTTCAAACCTGAAAAATGTTAATAATCAGAGAAATCTTTTATAGGAAATTTCTTTATTTTTTTTTCTTTTTCTTTCCAAAACTTATCATATTAGATAATACTTCGGGATATTCAGGCTCAGAAAATTACTGTTTGTTACGTCTTCTCCTTTTTGATGGTTGAGACGAAGATGTCATAAGTCGGTTGAACACTGATTATTTAGTAGGAGCCACCATACATCGTCAATGTGATAACACTGCATTGATCAATTGCTCATAATGACAATAAGACATTCAGGATTTTTCTCCCTTTTCATTGAGAAATTCCCTGAGGTCTCTTGTATCGGAGCTTATTGTTTTGCTATTGGAGGTGTCATTACCTCCAAATGATATCTTTAGGATGGGAGTTTCTATCTCTTTGAAAATTTTAGGAGCAAATTTTACTTTAGCCTTAGCAGTGGATGGATGAACTTCTAGAACACGAGCTTTAAAGGTTGGTTCTTCTTTGGAAGCGCGTTTTTTAAAACTGCACTTTTCTGTTGGCATGCAAATTTGCAGATCGCGTCTATTTGTAAAAACACGATCTTGAACATCACGTTTATCTCTCGAGGCATGATGTTAAGGCCCTTGCTTAGTTTGTGGAATGCGAATGTAAACTCCGCGTTTGTAATTATAAATAAATTTGGTGGGTGTACGGTGTTTTTTATAAGAAACACGAGCAAACTCATATGCATTTTGATTTTTCTTTTTGTCATCTGGAACCACCACTTCACTGTTTGGTCTCTATACTTGAACTTACGTCATCGCGACTGTGGTTCAACAGGCTCTTGTTGCTTCATGGTTATGCAAAAAGAGCGAGCCCTACTTCTTCGTAAGTTCCTTCTCATCATGCAGGTGAGAGAAACTTTGTTTTCTGAGTCATTTTCTTGACAGTCAGAAAATGGTCATTTTCCCTTATTATTGTGGAGATCCTGATCTATCTTCTCGAGGAGATCTTCATGGATCTTGGTTGGAACAAACCCCGAGTCTTGTGCTGGTGAAGGAGATGATTCTCTTTTGAGACCAGAGTGCTTTGAGGAGTCTTTTGATTGAACTCCTGTCTTCGAAACCTCTTTAGAGGTTGAGTTGTTAGAAACTTTATTTCAGTAAGGAATTAGGGCTTTTGGAGCGAGAGGAGAGGAATTCTTCATATTTCTCCTGATGAAACTCAATGATGAATGATTCAACTATGCTACCAACTGGAATATTATCAGATAAAGCTACAATTTTATTATCAGTGATGATAGGTGTCTCCAGCGGAGTTGCTAATCTTCTATTTACCATAAAATTTTAAATGATTCTTTATTAAGCTTTTTCAATTAAAGATTACAATTTCAACGGTTTTCCGTTTACAGAAAATGAGAAAATTCGAATTCCCTCTTTGTTTAAAACTAGGTTCAAGAGTAGCTGTGGAGGATGATCCATCTCTCCATTGACACTTTGTATAAAATTTTGAGTTGGCAAAAATTTTAAACTTTTGATAGCATCAGCACTTAAGTGAAAATAACTTTTTTTTAATACTAATCTCCCGATGTCTTTTTCTGCCTAAGCTTCTACTATTTATAAAGATTTGGAGACTTTTGAGTTGATATAATTGTTCAACTGTTGACCTCCACGATCTTGAGAATTAATTTATCACCTTTTGATTAGTGGATTTATATTAAATCTCCAGAATTTGTAATCGACATTTTTAATTCTCTGAGTCATAACTGAAAAGCAAAATATGAATCTTAATTTTTAGATTCGCGTTTCTTTTAAACCACAATCAGAATGCGAATCTTAAACTTTAGATTCACGGTTCTTTCAGACTGCAACTGAAATGCGAATCTCACACTTTAGATTCGCGGCTTTGGTGTGATTACAACTGGAACGCGGATCTCAAATTTTATATTCGCCGCTCCTTTGGATTATAACTAGAACGCAGATCTCAGACTTTAGATTCGCGATTCCATCAAATTGCAACTAGAATGTGAATCTCAAACTTTAGATTCGCGGCTTTGTTGGACTGTGAACCTCAAGCTTTAAATTTGGCGCTTTGTTGTGATGGTATATTTGCTTTTTGCATAAGATGCTTGGGTGCGATGATGAGACCCTGCAAGACCCACTCTTTATTAAGTCTGCGAATTTACAGAAAGAGATTTACACTTCGGCTTCATTTGCGAATCAAAAATCGCGTCTCATTTTTTATGGAAAATAAAGCACAGCTCTGTAAATACCACGTCTTATTTCTTTTGTAGTTTAATACATGAATCTCTATTTATGAAAGATGATCCTCAATAAAAGATAATTCTTTCAACAAGTACTGTTTCTACATTCTACGGTGAAGCTCAGTAATAATCGAGTCCCTATAGAACTTCCTGTATTGCTGGAGCGAGTGCCATTGGGGTTAAGATGCTGAGTCCTACCAGCGAGAGCAGAAGACTTACACTACAGGAGCAAGAACCATTATAGCAAAGATGCCAAGAACAGCCAGCAAGGTTGTACAATTTATATTGCCGAAGCGAGTATCGTTAAGGTAAAGGCTGCAAAATACTATCAGCGAGGGCATAAGATTTATATTATTTTGGAGAGTACTATTATAGCAAAGACTGTTGAATACTATCAACTAGAGTAGAAGATTTATATTGTCGACGTGAGTACCATTAGGGTAAAGACTGTTAAGTATTGCTAATAAGGACAAAAAATTTATATTGCCAGGCCGAACTATTAGGGCAAATACTACTGAGTACTATCAATATGAACAAAAGATTTATATTGTTCGGTGAATACCATTAGGATCAATACTGTCGAGTACTGCCTAGAGGAGCCCACCTAAGTTTGGACTAATGATGATGATTGCCTTCGAGGCCTAAGACAACCAGGTCGTTGAAATTGGGTCTAACAAGTTGTCTTCAAGATTTTAGATCCCATATATCCATGCCTAGAGATAAGTTACCTCGTACTCCCTGCCTCTATGACCAGAGATAGTTTTCCTCATCCTTTATGGAATAGCATGAAGAAGTGGCAAGCTAGTATCATGAGATCAACTTAGAGTCTAGTAAGTTCTTATTGTAAACTCAAAAGATTGGCAAGTTCAGGCCTATGTAATAAGATGGCATGTTGCCTGACACTAATACAGCATATCACTAAGTGTAGAATATAGCTTATGGCAGAAATTGCCAAGTGCTGCAAAAACTTTCTAATGTTCAAAAAGTAAACTTATTATATGAAGTTTTATAGGATTTGTATCCAAGTTGGATTTATTAAAGCTGTAGGTAGAAAAACCAACCAGACAATCTAGTCGCTATAGATATATTACTGGTTAGAGGACCACAGATTTTCTTTCACCAATAGGGGCATCATTCTTGTTCTGACCCTCATTGGGATGTTCTAGTTGGTTTTCAACATCTTTTTGGACGAATTTCTTAAGGTATCTCGTTGGATGGGTCCTTTGATGTCTTTATGCAATTAGATACTTTTTTCATTTGTGTAATCATTATCTTTATGAAACTCGTAGAATCATTGTGGGTCTTTCATTCTGGTGAGCATCTTGTGTGGACAAGGAGCCTGCTAAACATAGCCCTCATCTCAGATCTAGTCAAGGACATGAGTTTGAGAAGAATTGAGTGGTGTTGTTGATGATTGTCGTCTTGATGCTTCTTCGATGTGCTCCATCTTCTTCCATGCTTCTTTCCTCTTCGATCAGATAATTTGTTAGTCCTTTGAAAGTTATGATATTTGAAAGACATCTCAGACTCCTCTTGAGCTTTTAGTTATCAAATACACTCAAGGATCCCATTCAGAGATGTTGGTTTGCGCTTTCCTATAAAAAGCCTAAGAAGAACATGATGGACGCTATTGACCAGTGTTGCCAACACTATATCAGACAAACAATTCTCCCTCTAGATTCTTGCTTCGTTAAATTGCTTCAAGAAGTCTAAAACAAACTTATCATGTTTTTGTTCAATATTAAGGAGAAACCATAGTCCTCTTTATATTTGATAAAACTATGAGTTGAGAAAGAACGAAGAATAACTTTATATTCTAAGACAATGTAGAAAATATAACGCGTTTCGTAACGGAGCGCGGACCCGGCGCTCCGTAACAACAGGAAAAAAATGCAGTTCTGCGTAACGGTGCTTTTTTTTAAAATAATGTTCGTTATATAACGTAACGTTATAATGCAAAATAACCTACGTTATTTCCTAGGGCAGTTTGGGTATAAAAGCTCCTAAACCGATCGCGAATGTAGCCCTAAAATCGTTCCTCTTTCCTTTCGCGAGTTCTCGATTCTTCTCTTCCCTCACCCGAAAACCATCGCTCCTTCGTTCGCCGTCCCTCTTCATCGCCGATCATCTCCAACCTCACCCAATTCCGACCCTCGCCGATCACCGGCCAACTCCATCCTCGCCGATTCTCTCCTTCCTCACCGATCACCGATTCCGATCATCTTCATCCTCGCCGATCGCTCAATTCCCTCCTCTCCATCGCCGAATCTGATACTCTCCATCTCCTTTGCCGACCCTGTTGCCAAAACTCTCCATCGCCGACCAACTCCGTCGCTAACTCCGGCGAGGAACTCCGGCGAACTTCAACAGGTAAAAATTTTAAATTTTTTTTTTGTTTATTATAATGCTTACTTGCTGTTGTTAGGAATTCAAAGTTTAAATTTTTTTATTAATGCATTAATAAAAAAATTAAATTTATGTTTAACTTAAATTTTAAACAGAAATTTTTGTTAGTAATTCCGGCGAACTCCTTTTGCTGTTGTTAGATTTTGGGATTTAATTAAGTTTCTGTTATTTTGGATTGATGTTCATTTAAGTTTCTGTTTCAAAGGGCAATTTGTGTTTATGTTAATTTTCGGTTAGATTTTGGGATTTAATCTAAGTTGTTGTTTCAATTAAAGTTTGAAAAGTTAAATAGATATCAAATATCATTTGATTAAAAAGTGGCTAGATTTCTCTGTGTTAAAGCATAAATATCAATTGATAAGTTGCTGTGTTACAGGCTTACAACATAAATATTTTATTCTGTGTTACAGATTTATGCTAAATATCATTTAATTTAAGTTGCTGTTACAGCATAAATATCATTTGATACAGTAATGAAATAAAAGTGGCTAGATTACTATGTGTTACAGCATAAATATCATTTGATTAAAAAGTTTAATAGGATAAGATCGTGGAAGTGGCTAGATCGTTGAAATTGAAATAGAAGTCATAAAAATAATTAGAGATATCTTTTTTTGTTTTTGTTGAAACTGAATTTTTTTTTTTTATTATTCTTGATTTATAAGAAATCGAAGAATCATGTCTAAGCATATGGATCCGGCAAGAGAATGGGGGATTCATAAAGATGGTGAACCAAGCAATTATTTTTATTGCAAATTTTGCAATCACCATATCACTGCTGGAATTACAAGATTGAAGCATCATTTGGCTGGTACCAGAAATGGTGTTAAAGTTTGTGAGCGAGTTCCAGCAAATGTGAAGAAAGCATGTCAAGAGACGCTACAGGTTACAGAGTTAGAGAAAAAGAAGTTAGCATTGACTCGTGAAATTGGGAGAATGGGTGAACCACAGGCTGAGGTGATTAGCCAAGAACTCGAAAGTGCCGCAGGAAGCAACTCCCAACCTCGGACTTTAGGTGCAATAGACAAATTTATTAATGTGGAAGTCCATCAATTAAAACTTGAAACTTCTTTAAAGGAGGCAAGAGAGGATTGTGTAAGGAAGATTGGTAGATGCATATTTGCTAATGGATTATCATTTAATATATTGAATAGTCCATATTGGAAGGAAATGATAGAAGCAGTTGGTAACTTCGGATTCGGTTTGAAACAACCATCCCCTTATGAGATAAGGACGCGAGTCGTTAAAGCCGAAGTTGAGAATATTGATAAAATCAAAGAGAAACACGTATTGGCTTGGGAGAAATATGGATGTACAGTTATGTCAGATGGATGGTCTGATAGAAAGAGCAGAAGCTTAATTAATTTTCTTGTAAATTCACCCGAGGGCACTTTTCTTTTATAAGTCCATTGACGCATCAGATCAGTTCAAGACTGGAACTTATTTGTGGGAGTGTATTGACAAGGTGGTTGAGGAGATTGGAGAAAAGAATGTTGTTCAAGTGATTACTGACAACCATGCCTCTTACGTGAATGCTGGTACAAAGCTTATGGAATCAAGAAAATATTTATATTGGACTCCTTGTGCAGCTCATTGTATTGATCTGATGCTTGAAGACATAGGCAAGATGAAAATTCACAAGGAGACATTTGATACGGCAAAAGGTATAATACAATTTATTTACAATCATTGTTGGGTTCTCAGTTTGATGCGGACATATACAAAGGGGAAAGAACTTCTAAGGCCTGTCATCACTCGATTTGCTACCTCATTCTTGACTTTGCAAAGGTTGTATAAATTAAGGCAACCTATAAGAAAAATGTTTGCATCTGATGAATTTACTAAGAGTGTTTGGGCCAAAAAACCGAATGCAATTAAGGCTAAGAAAGCAGTGTTGTCTAGCCGAAGCTTCTGGGGTCGTGTTCTGTTTTGCTTCAGCACCACTCTTCCACTTGTCTATGTATTACGAGAGGTGGATTCGGACGTTAGGCCTTCTATGCCTTTTCTTTATGAAATGCTTGATAGCTGTAAAGAGAAAATTGCTAATGTTTGTGATGGCAATAAGAGGAAGTACATGCCTTATTGGAATATAATAGATAAGAGATGGACATATATGTTACATAGGCCTCTCCATGCGACAGCATATTTTCTTAATCCAAGATATTTCTATAGTGATTCCTTTTCTAATGTTCCAGAGGTCAGGAGAGGCCTTCGTGAATGCATGCAGCGTATGATACCTGATCTTAATGAGTATGCACAAGCTGATATCGAATTGGATCACTATAAACAGAAACTTGGAGAGTTTGGACCCCCACTAGCTCAAATGACTATGAATGTCCGTAGTCCAGATATAATTTTATTTATTTTTATGATTCTATATTTAGCAATATCATTCATTTTTAAATTTTTTAACTCCAAAATTATTTTAGCTGCTTGGTGGAAAAGATTTGGAGAAGATGTTCCTACACTCCAAAAGTTTGCAATTCGGATTCTCTCTCTTACTACTAGTGATTCTGGATGTGAACGCAATTGGAGCACTTTTGAGCTAGTATGAAAATTTAAAACTAAAAAAATTTTGGTTGATATTTTTTTTCATTGACATTTTTTGAATTTACTTATACAAATTTACATTTCACAAATTTGTTGAAGGTTCATTCAAAGAAAAGATGTCGCTTGGAGCAAGAACGTCTACACTCTCTTGTTTATGTCATGTATAATATTAAACTTAGAGAGAGGAATATATGGAGAAAACGAATGAATTTGGATCTGATTCTTATAGATGAAGCGACTCCTGATGATGAATGCTTGTAGAGAGTGAAGAACCGTGTCTTGCCGATGATCTTGGATTGTTTGATGACCGAAATGAGAATATTGTTGATACAGGAACAAGGGATTTTCTAGATGTCACCGCGATTAATAACAATCAGAATGTTATGGCCTCTACAGATAAGGGTGATAAGCAAGATGAGAATGAAAGTACAAGAAAAAAACGGAGAGTCAATACTTCATGTAAGTAATTAAAATTTGGGTCTTCAATTCTTGATTAAGTGTCTAACCTATGGCTTTAAGTATCATATAACCTTGTTAATTTGTGAATTTATTTTGTAGCATCTTCCTCGGACAAAGGAAAATCAATTGATGATGTGGTGGATGAGACGGGGGATGATATCGATCCTGAAGATGCTAATTATATTTTGGACGAGGATGATCTAGTTGTAGTAGAGTAGATGATGGAATGAGAACTTCATTTGTATATATTGGAGGAGAATGTTTTGTATAACTTAAATACTTAATTTGTAATTTTGTATGTTATGACGTTGTTGATATGTTAACTATTAAGACTTAAGAGCTTTAAAACTTTTATGTATATTGTGATGTGAACTATGAATTTTAAACATAGTTTAAAAAATTGTTATCATACTTGCTACAATTTTTAAAAATTTTCTCTGTCTTTAAATTGATTTTACAGTATTTTATATGATTTTTTGGATTTATTCACTTATTTATAATCATTATTAAATATAGTTCTATATTTATTTTAATTAAATAAATTAAAAATTGCGTAACCTACGTTATGCGTTACGTTATTTACTACTTAACCTAACAAAAAAAAACGTTACGTTAACGTTATCGTTATTTTAAACATTGTTCTAAGATATCAATAAACTATACAATGATCATTCTTTTATAAGTGAATGTGACAAACATAAAAGATAAAAAAAAAAAAAGAATATACAAATTGATGCTAATTACATAAAATCATCAATCACATAATCTACCTAATTAGAAAGATTAGTTAAATATAATAAGTTTGAAAGATATCATGAGATCATCTAATAAATTAGAGAATTTATCAAATATTAGAGGATTTTATCATATATCATGAGATATACTAATATCCCCCTCAAACTCAAGATGGTTTGAAAAATACAATATTTAGTTTGGAAACGAGATCATGATGACGACTAGGTGGATGGGCTTTGGTAAAAATATCGACGAGTTGATCAGTCGACGAAACTGAGAGAAAACGAAGAGTGCCTACTTATAGGTGATGATGCACAAAATGGCAATCGATCTCAATGTGCTTGGTGCGCTCATAAAAGATATCATTATGAGCAATCTGAATAGTACTATGATTGTCACAATAAATAGGAGTACTGGAATTCTGAGACACACCCATATTCTGGAGAAGCCAACGAATCCAAAGAAGTTCAAAAGTAGTATCAGTAAGAGTGCGATATTCAGTTTCGGTACTAGAGCGAGCAACAATAGTCTGCTTTTTACTCTGCCAGAAATTAAGAGACTCACCTAGTAAAAAAGAAATCTGGTGGTGGATCGTCAATCGGTAGGGTCACCTATCCAGTTAGCATCAGAGTAAATCTGCAATTGCAATGATGAGCGAGATGAAAAATAGGGCTCATGGAATAAAGTGCCCTACACATAGCGCAAGATGTGAAGAACTGTAGCATAATGAATGGAGCGTGTGGCAGCCATAAACTGGCTAACAAGATGCACGGCGAAGGCAATATCTAACTGAGTAATAGTAAGGTAGATAAGACTCCTAACAAGTTGTCGATAGAGGGTAGTATTGGAAAGGAGCTCGCCGTCAGTAGCACGAAGTTTAACGTTAGACTCAAGAGGGCTATTAGCTATCTTACAATCATTCAAGCCACAACGAAAAGAAGATTAGAAGAATATTTGGCCTGAGTTAAATAGTAGACATCAGATGTAGAAATAACTTCCAAGCTTAGAAAATATCTAAGAGAGCCAAAATCCTTCATTTCAAAATGCTGACATAAAAACTGCTTAAACTCAAGAATACCAGAATCATCATTACCAGTAATAATTATATCATCAACACAAAGGAGAAAAATAGTGATATCAGCATTAGTATAACGAGTAAACAAAGCAGAGTCGTGTGGGCTGGAGGCAAAACCAAGTTAGCCAATAGTGGGACTGAACTTGGCAAATCAGGCGCGCAGAGCTTGCTTGAGCCCATACAAGGCACATTTAAGATGACCAACCTTACCAGGATGATGAAGATATCTTTAAGAGGGCTGCATATAGACTTCCTCAGCTAGATCACCATGCAGGAAGGCATTCTTCACATCCATCTAAAACAAAGGCCACTAGCAAATAGAGGCCATAGTCAGAAGAGAACGGACAGATGTAATGCGAGTAACTGGAGCAAGTGTCTCCTCATAGTCAATATCATACTCATGAGTATAGTCCTTGGCCAAAAGACGAGTTTTATACCGTACTGGAGATCCATCAGAAAATCTTGTAGACCCATTTGTTGCCAATAGTCTTACCATGAGGCTGATCAACCAAATCCCATGTATGAGTCTTGTAAAGAGCATCCAATTATTCGAATATAGCTTACTACCAAAGAGGGTTAGAACTAGCCTCGCGATAAGTGCGAGGCTCGTGAAGAGTGGCAAGAGCATAAGAATAATAATAATCAGTGATACGAGTAGGGAGAGCTCTTACCCTAGAGGAACGACAAACATCCAAATTGGTAGATAACTCAAGGGTATCAGATGTAGTGGATGGGCCAATAGATGAAGTAGACTAAAGAGAGTCATATGCAATAATATGATCAACAGACGATCTAGAAGTATCAGAAACTGATGTTGAGTGACTGCCTGATGAGTTTTCAGTACCTGCATCAGAAGGAGAGTCTAATAAAAGATCAAGTGCGGAGTTAGTGGAAATAGGGCTAGCAGAAAAAGGTCCAGAGGAGATATGGTAAATACTGGTGAAAGTTTTGTATTCCCAAAACTGTACATGATGGGAGATACAAAGACGTTTGGTACCAAGATCATAACACTGATAAACCTTATGTTAATTGTCACAACTAAGAAAACAATATAGACGAGAATGTGGCTCAAGTTTAGTACGCTTATGAGGTGGGAGTAAGATAAAATAAGCACAGCAAAAAACTTTCAGAAGAGAGTAGTAGGGTACCTTTCCAAAGAGGAGCTCATACGGAGAGTGATTTGAGAGAGTAGGAGATGGGACCCGATTAATTATGTAAACGGCTGTAAGAGCAGTTTCAATCCAAAAAGATTCAGGAAGCGGGCAGAAATAAACAAAGAGCGGATAGTATCAAGGATGTGACGATATTTACGCTCAGCACGACCATTCTATTGTGAAGTGTAAGGCCATGAACGATGAGGTAAAGTGCCTTCTTATGTGAGTTCAGCAAGAAAGGAAGCAGATGTGTACTCCATGGTATTATCAGAACGACAGATTTTAATGGTCCGATCAAACTGAGTTTTTATCATCTGCTTAAATTCACAAAAAACACTAAGTAACTCAGAACGATCGTGTAAAAGATAAAGCCAGGTGTAACGTGAATAATTATCAACAAATATAACAAAATAACGAGATCTTTCATTAGTAGAAATAGGAGCAAGGCCCCAAATATCTGAATGAATTAGATCAAAAAATGCAGAAGACAAAAAAATACTTTTATTAAAACGTAAAGCTGTCTGTTTTTCCAACTGAATGAAAAACAACCAAATGATTCAGAATTGACTTTACCTAAGTAACCACTTGATGCTAAGATTGAACACGTGGTAAGAAAGTATGACCAAGGTGAGAGTGACAAATGCTCGAGGAGACAAATGCTGCAATGGTTTGAGCAGAAACAGAACTTGGAAGATGTAAAGAGGAAAGCTCAAAAAGGCGACCAACTTTACGCCCGGTCCCAATTAACTGGTCCGTTTGTGGATCCTGCACATCACACCCTTTATTAGAAAAAATTAAAATAAGGCTAAGTTTAACAAGTTGTTCAACAGATAGAAGATTTAAAACTAAATCAGGGACAACATATGTATTAGGCACAAAGAGAGTAGAAGTAGAGATAGGACCAATATGACTAATAGACATATGCAAACCATCAGCAGTATAAATGACAGGAGGAGGTTCTAGAGATTTTTTATTAGATACGAGAGAAGAATCGGGAGTCATGTGATTGCAATAAGCAGTGTCAAAAAACTAAGGAAATAATTTACCTGATGAGACTGAGAAGACAGTAGAAGTACGGGATAGAACCTGATTGACAATAGTTTCAAGGTCAGCTGTAGAGAGAGGGAAAGTAGATAGATTATCCGAAGAGGATGAACTGGTGGAAGCAGCAGCAACGTTTTTGGGCATTTGAGCTTTTAAAGCATCTCTTGCTTCTTTAGCCTTTCTCGTAAAACAATCAGAGATGTGGTGACCATCTTCCTTACAATAATAATAACTGTTGAAGCGACATGGTTTAGCAGAAGCAGCAGCCTCAACTAGAGGGGCTAAGTTAGAGGAGTTAGGAGTTGCAGTAGCTATGACCAAGTCAGTAGAATAAACACGACGAGTTTTCTGTCGTGTCTCCTCTGAAATAAACTCTGTTAGAGCAATCTTGAGCGTAGGAAGAAGGGATCGATGGAGCAGCGAAGCTCTAGTACTTTCAAAATCATCATGAATGTACATCATGAAGTGGATGAACTGACGGCGATCTCGGTAATCTGTAAAAAGTTGTCTAGACTTTTCATTTGGAAAAGCTGGGTCAACCTGAGAGAGCTGATCCCAGATGCTACGAACCTGAGAGTGAAACTCAGTAATAGATTGGCCAGGCTCTTGATGCATTTGATATAACTTAGATTCTAATTGAAACTGAAGAGCAGCATCACTAGAACAGTTGTATCGATTCGCCAAAAAATCCCATGCAAGTTTGGCATTTCGAAACTTTGGCAACAGACTCTAAATATAAATAACTAAGATATTAATAAACCAAGATAAGATTTTACAGTGAGTACCTTCCCATTCTTCAAGTCGCTCATCAAACTTTTCTGTACTTTCAAAGTCAGTCTTGATGGGTGCTGATTTAGACCCATTAACAAACCTCCATAAGCGACGACCAATAAGAAAAATTGTTATTTGCTGAGCCCATGCATTGTAATTGGTGCCATCTAAAACAATCTCTATAGGGCGAGTAATCTCATTAAAAGAAGTCATAGAAAAATGATGATACTAACCGAATAAGAGAAACATAAGACACGGATTGAATGGATGTTGTGCGAATCAACAGGTCACATAACAAGATGACGTGAGTAGGTCGATGAATCAAAGTACAAGTCAGAGACCTTAGAAACAAAAAGAAGTCAGACCTCAGAGAGACTCTGATACGATGATAAAATTATGAGCTGAGAGAGAATGAAGAATAACTTTGTATTCTGATATATCAATAAACTGTACAATGGCCATCTTTTTATAGGTGAAGGTGACAAACATAAAAGGTAAAAAATAAAATAATATACAAATTGATATTAATTACATAAAATCATCAATCAGATAATCTGCCTAATTAGAGAGATTAGTCAAATATACTAAATTAGGAAGATATCATGAGATCCTCTAATAAATTAGAGGATTTATCAAATATTAGAGCATTTTGTCGTATATCATGAGATATGCTAATAATATTCATCTTGCTGAGAAATGTTAGGGAAAAGTTTATCGGAGCTAATTAAACTCCCTGAATGAATAAAGGGGAGATTGTGCTACTAGGTAGATGCCCTTTCTTGAGGGTCATGGTGAAAGCACAGAACATGACTTCATTTGTTGCTACTTGCATATGCATAGCGGCTCGATAATTGGCAATGTATTTAAAGGGATCCGTAGAGCCATCATATAATAGGTGATGTATTTAAAGGGTCCGACAAAGCCATCATATCTTCTACCCAAGTTTAATTAAGGAAGCATGAACTTGAACTCCTTTTGACGAATCACCTTGCAGAGAGATTCCCCGTAGCCGAAGAGCTTGTTACCATGAGGAAGTTTGGCATTCTTCTAATTGGAAGAAAACGCGTGACTATTATGATCATCACACTTCCATATTAGAAAGCAAAAGGTTTATCTTGTCCTTCGCCTGGTGTCTTCTCGAGACCTCTGGCATGGGACGGGTCCACATGGATAGAACAGGCTCCATGGATCACTCATGTGAGTTCTACCATCTGGTCTGTGAGGAGTGTGAATTGCGTCTGAGAGATCAGGCATCCGGATTTGGTCCTTGTATGGTATCTATCACTCACTCCAATTTATCTTGGGGAGAGCTCTTGTTCTTTAGGCCTTTGGAACGTATATTGCCGGTGGACAATGTACTTTTCCAACAGATAGTGTTAATTGTTGCATCCAGATTTAGTCAAATAGAATTATCAAGCCAACTTTGAATGTCAAATAGAGATTGGATCCGAGAGGTGACTCAAGTATGGATTGAGTAGGTTGCTGAGATGTGGAATCTCAATTAAGTAAATGCAATGTGCTTATTAGATAGTAAAGGAAAATATATAGAAAAGATGTATACACAGTGATACAACCAAATTCAATCGAGGTGAATTTTTGGGCCTATTAATCAGGGAATGGTAGCCGTTTGGCGTACACTTTATTGCAGAATTAGAGTTACATCTCTCAATATCTCTCTTTTTTCTCTTGTGATTACATGGAGTTCATATTTTTTTAAAAGAAAAAAAAAAAAAAAGGAAAGTCATTCCCTCTCACAGTGGAGAATGAGTGTATTCATAGTTATTTTGTTTTGTGGAGTTGTAGATGAATGCCAATAAAATTTCTAAATATGAGAGGGATTTTGTTACATTTAAAGAGAGGTTTTCTTATATGTGGATGATCTTAATTGATGAAAAATTCTCCAAGTCTCGTAGGCTTCGCAGACTCTCGACTTGATGGGCATTCCTTTCTACGTGCTTGGACAAATTAATTTGTGAATTAGCAGTGATAATGTTCAATAAAATCAAATCGAATTCAAGATCACCTTTTGGATACCACAATAAGGAATCAATATCAAGAGGAGTCCATTTTAATTTCTTTAATCCATTTCTTATCTATCGCAGAGTGTTTGATTATCTCATTTATTCCTCAAAATAAAAAAGGAAAGAAAAGAATTTAAAAATAATAATAATGTTGCGAATATAACTAGATTTTTTTCAAAAAATAAATTAGAAGTAATCTAAAAGAAAAAAGAAACATGTAAGCATCTATAGATTTCTCACCAAGGTTTTGTTCAACAGCACCCATGTAAGATAGATTTCTGATAGGGCCAACCTCAGGATCAGGAGATCGGTAGCAATCAGCCAACAGCGTAGACTGGACCAATGTGATTGCTGCAAAAGAAACAATCGCAATTGGGCCCCCAATCCAGCCCAGTTGAGCCACACTCCATGCTAGTGACAGAACACCAGATCCCACCACTGCCGTTATTATGTGGGCTACAGCAGTCCACAGAGTTCCTTGGACAGGAAATAAATATAAGTGAAGATATTAGTTATTTAATTTGATATGCTAATTATAAGAGCAAAAGGGATCTCCTTTTTTTGGAAAAATTGACAAGATTCTAATATATTTGGAAGAAAAAAAAATAATTTGTAGTATCGCTCTTCTTATAATTATAAATAATTATTTCCGTCTCCAACTTTTCAAATAAGGGATTGAGCACATTATATTAATCAGAACAAATTATATTTATAAGAATTTCTACATTGGTATTAAAAAAGTGAAGGTGATCCTTGTAAATTTCCTCTCACTTGATATTGTTTATTAGACAGAGCATAATATATTCATAAGAATGAAAATTTTGAGTTCTAAATCCCAAATTAATATATGCAAATTAACTTCTTCTAAGACTAAAAAGTGCTTAATTCCATATTTGGAAATTGGAATCTAGAATGGGGAAAACGGAACCCTAGGAATCTAGTGATGAGAAATTAGAGGAAGAAGATGACATGCTTTCTCTAAAAGGAAACCTTTATCCTTCATGAATTTGGTAACCAGAAACTGATTCAGAAACAAGATTTAGGAAAATTAATATTTTACTTAGTTCTAAACTTTACGCTTGATGAATTTGGGGTGGATGCTTACCAGTTCTGTTGACATGCTCCCCTTTTGGCCCATCCGATTCTTTCTGAACATCTCCGACTAAAGGAGTTCTATCGTCAGCTACTCCTCCCATGGCTAATCCAGTTCATTGGTACTGACATTGGCGTTTAGATTCTTTTTTTTTTAATTATTCTTGGTGTGCTGCTGATGCTTGTTCCGTTGAAAATGAAACCAAACCTAGCTACCTAGGTTCTGTATATCCTATGGGCAATGAGTTGACTCCCTCTCATTACACATTAAAATAAAATAAAAATAATAATAAAAAAACACGACTTATTCTTAATCTCATATTTATATTTAGGGTTGATTGTAATAATTATTGGAGATCTATTATTAATATTCCCACCAAGAAATTTTTTTTTTACAGAGAAATACTTCAATAGGAGGCATGAGTGTAATAAAGAATATCAAAAATTATTATATTTAAATCCCCTATCAAGAGGTTTCTCCGAGAAAATTCTTTATAAGGAAATATTAGTTACAAGTTCCAATGGTATGGGGATTTTTTTTTCTCTATTTAATGCTTATATATATATATATATATATATATATATATATATATATATATATATATATGAGAAAACGGGAAATTTACTGGTAGGTGGTCCAATAAAATTATTACATGTAGTACCATTCAAGATAATAAATAAAATAACTTCTTTAAACACCTTTTAAGTGGCGCCACGTGTAATAATTTTATTGGACCAGCTTAGCGCTAGTGAAAAAATCTCCTTCACCGCTGGTAAATTTCCCATTTCCATCAGTATTTACATGCTCTTAAGTCTTAATAGTAACCATTGGTTGGGGGGTCTCAATCTCCTATTATGTGGGGACAATGGTTGTTAAATGTCAATTTCGTCCACTAAGAACACAAGGGAGAGTAGTATTGCAACAACATTACAAATCGACTTCTATTATGATCTATTCTTGCCGCACAAACTAGATTTGCTTAACAATTTCTCACATTTATCGGATTATTTTCCTCTCTTCCTAAAGCTTTCTTCCTTTTGTGGAGATAGAATTAACATGCAGATAAGATGCATAAGATGCCAGCTGTTGAGAATCTATATGCCATCCGCAATCAAAATTATCTAGCTATTTATTTAATTCCAATTTGAAATCTCAATAGTATCCAACTAATATTTTCAGAAATAAACTTATTTCCTTGAGTTTCAGTATAGAAAAATTAATAATAATCAGACTTTCAGTTTAAATTTTTTTTTTTAAGTATAAACTGTAGGTGCCCGCGTTCTATCGATCAGATGTTAACGAAACAAAGTACAATATATTTCATATATTCTCTCTCATATATGAGCGTACAGTAAAATAAATAAAATTACAACCATGTCTAAAGAGAGTCATTACAACAATCCGCTTAAACTTGCACTTAAACATGCTGACGGTTTGTAAAATAAGCACCAAACGGACCACGATGAACCTCGTTGATAGGGTGGCAAAAATATCAGGCCCGGCCCACAGGTAAGTTTCGGACAGGCCTAGGCTGGCCTTCATGGTGCGGTCATCTCTTCCCACTGAATTGCCAACATAAAATACTTCAGGACTATGAACTCTACAATACATTTTTAGGCAGCCATCTGCCGTTTTTTGTTTGTTCACATAAACACCAACATTAGCTAAGCTTGGCACTGAACAACCCTTCAAGTGATCCAATCAACGCAAACACGCTAACCATCAAGCATACGTAGCTGAAAGTCCGAAGCACGATCCACTTCCTGCTCCAAGCGCCGATCTTCCTCTGCACGAAGTACATCTCCACAGGAAAATAGATCGCCAGGGGCCAGAAGTTCAGTGCACCCAGCACTCCCAGAACCTGATTGAAGTACGGGAAGACCATCGCAATCCCCGTTGTCGAGGCCACGTACAGCGTTCTGAAGCACAGTCTGAAGAAGTTCAGACTGCAGGATGGCAGGAACGGGAGTTGGATGGTGTAGAAGTCGTTCACGAATCCACTGTTGGGGAACTTGTCAGCGAACCATCTGTCTGCAAATGCAAACACTGGCTGGCTGTACATCTGTTTAAACAGAGCGGGATTCATAGTTATGTATAGCGTTACAGCAACGGACGTGAAACTCAAGAGATTGATGTTACCTGATACCCTCCAACTAGGTGAAGAACAATGCAAGCGTTGGCTAAATCGACGAGCCAGTAAGGCTCGTAGAAACCAAACCCAGTGAGAAGGTTCCCTGGTGTGTCATCCCCAAAGGCAGCATAGCCGAAACACCCGCAGCAGAGGTAGAAGAATGTGGTTATAAAGATAGAGACCATCGATGCTTTCTTCATCGTCTTGTTCTCCGCTGGTGGTGACTTCAGAGTATCCTGCACCCAGGAAAAGTAAGAAGTTAACTAAATTATGAATTCAGTATTTTCTCACGTCCTGTCCAAAAACAAAGGATATAACTTTTATCACCTGTATTTCTAGGAGAATTAGTGAGTATGGGTAGGCAAATGCTATGTCCCCGAGTCCTTGAGAGACCAGCCAGACTTTATGAGCTGTCGATTCAGCCGTAGCTCCTGCAAGCCCTCCTTTAATCGTTCCATTCGCTGAAACCATGCATAGCACAATCGACAGTCCAATTATACCGTGAAGGATCTATTATGTCACATGATATAGGTTGCAATAAGTTATGTTCACACAATTCAATGCGTACAAACAAATTTACTGCTCATCTAGAACAATAAATACTGTAGTTGAAGATATATGGTCTTAATTTGCATTTGATTAGTATGAAGATATATGCATGATGATATTTCACTAGGATACAAGAATTTTCCCAAGATAAATCCAATTGAGATATAGAAATCAATCTTAGGATGCAAATATATAACTGATAAAAGTATAGATGAAATTGTTCTTCCTCTGAAATTGTTGCACAAGTCATTGATTTATCGTCTTTGATCAATATTTCTTCTAACTTCTTTCCTATGTCTCATTAGCATCTTATAAGGCATGATTTTACATTACAAACCAAAAAAAAAAAAAAAAGAAAACTGAAAGAAAGAGGGAAATTAAGAAGTTAATATTTTCTACTACCGAAAAGTTTTTAAGTTAACCAAGACACACCGAAACCTCGTCCCACAATAACTTTTAGCAAGTTATTGTGTTGCAGATGTTACTTGAATATGCAAAAGGGATTAAAGACTACTCACCAATGACTTTAGCAAGGCCAAGACTGAATCCGATGAACGAGTAGCAGAAGGACATGATCGCAGCAAGAACCGAAAGCAACTCCATATTGTGGAAATCTGGTATCTGAGAGCACAAAATCTGAACAGCTCCAAACAACAGCATGAACAGAGTAGGCCCATGCGAACAGGGGGATGCATGACCTTCTCTATGGTAGCAGTCAGATTTCAGAATCGCACTACGGAACCGAATGTGCATGAGAAAATAGTTATAAATCCAGAAATTCAGAATATTTATACCCGATGAATGCAAAAGATAAGTTGTATGCATTGAGATACCTCATACTAATTGAAGTAGTGATAGTATAAGCAACACCAGTCCCATACATGCTTAAATATTGAAGAAAACCACATACCCATGTCCTTTTTTCACCTGAACAAGCGTTCAAAACTAAGTCACCGTCGCTATTTGTGTAAAGAAACTAGAACCGAGATAAAGAATAACAAAATTTTCCACTTTGGTTTAGTTTCCACACTACCTAAGTTAACTCTTACAGCATCCATATAGGAATAATTCCTTCTTCCAGTAACCGGATGAGGTGACCGATAACAATCAGATAAAAGGAAGGCCGAGATGTAGGTGACAACTGCAAAGCAAAGCATAGCAAAGGGCCCTGCGATCCAGCCCAGTTGTGCAATGCTCCACGCGAGAGAGAGCACTCCGGATCCAATGACTGCAGTTATTATATGGGCAACACAAGTCCGTAAAGTTCCTGCAACACCCAAGAGCTTGAGGATCAAGACCAATATAGAGAATGTAAAGAAAGCTTTAGCTTTGAGTTTTACCGGTTCTTGGACGGCCATCATCCTGGCAAGAAGCTTCTTCCAGTTCAAGAGATTGGTGAATCGCCATTTCCACTCTACTAGTTAGCAACCAATGGGGGCTGGTGCGGCATATATATATATATATATATATATATATATATATATATATATATATATATATATATATATATATATATATATGAGAATAATGTGAGCACAGCTTTGACGGAAATTCCTAACTTGCTCTAGTTTGCAGGTCGAAAAGGCTTAGAGATTTGGAAACAGGGATATCATGCAAGAGTGGTAGGCAATCGCCGATGATGTAGAGAGATCTAGACAATGATATATCTGTCACTTGTCATTGGGCTATTGACCAATTGGTCTTCCTTCATCCTGTCTATAGTGCTCAAGTTGTGCTGGCTCTTGGACCTACTAATTTTGTTTCTCTATGTATTGTAGTGATTAATTAAGAGCTTAAGACAAGTTGTTTGGTTTTTTGAGCCGCACAAATTGTTAAAAAAGAAAAGATATATATACTAGTCATATACAATATATATATATATATATATATATATATATATATATATATATATATATATATATATGAGTAAACGGGAAATACACCGGCGGTGAAGGGAGTTCCTTCACCGCTGCTTAGGCACCACTTAAAGGGCAATTAAGAAAATTCATTTATTTGTTAACTTGAATGGCGCCACGTGCAATAATTTTATTGGGCCACCTAGGCGGCTGTGAAGGAACTCCCTTCACCGCCGGTGTATTTCCCGTTTCCTCTATATATATATATATATATATTTACCTGTTAGGTCTGAGGGAGAATGAAAATAATAATAACAATAAAAATAAGATTGGAAGTTGTTATGATTGTTTGGTTTGAGAGAAAAATTCAAAGAAAAGTTAATTGAAAGGAAAGCAAGAGAAAATAAGTCGTAAACTTTTCTCACCCTTATAAACAGAGAGGGGTGGAGAGGGTAGACGGACTGATCACATCTTCAAGCATAAGGAGTCGACTATCCCATCCATCCACCCGCAATTTATAATTGTGTTTCGTGTTTGCTTGTTTTTGTTATTGACTACTATATGTACTGCTATTTGTTGAGTTCATGTATGTTTGAACATTAAATCTTTGAGTCAATTCATTAGTTCAAAAATAAATGAATTAGGTGAATGAAAAATAGTTTCAAAGTGGAATGCATAGTAAAGGGAACAAAAGAAAAAAATAGTCTCACATCGGTTAAAGTATAGTTAGGATGTGGGTTTATATAAAATTGTTTGTTCAATGTCATTATTTATGTAAGAAAAGGAGAAATCTAGAGCAGCACGGGTGGTGCTATGCACAGCCCGCATGCACATGTGCAAGGGCAAATGGGCGTTTAGGGTGCTTTAGTAGCACACTTGGCACTTCGCACGTATGCGACGATCCATAAACAGTTACCGTTAAATAGTTACAACTGTTAGCCAACTATTTCATCTTTTAGTAAACCGCTGGTCAGAAAAACCTATAAATAGGCCCTCTATCCAGACTCCTTTCACATATTTTTTCCATTCTCTTTTTTCTGCAGACAAGAAAACTTTGTCTCTCCAGACACCAGTTTTCTATCTCCAGAAGAATTCTTCTGTCCTATTATGTCTTGGACTACACCATTCAAACAGAGAGTATTCTTTATTCAGATTCGCCATAAACAACAAGATTGCAGCTTCATTCCTATTGTAAACAAATCATTGTATCTTGCGAAACCGACGCTCACTGTAATTCAGAAGCATACCGGTAGAAGGCGAATCGGTTTTAAAGAGATAGCTGTTCAATGCTAGCCTCGATCGTCTACCAATCTACATTTATCTTCTGCATACACTCATCTTCCAATCAGTAAAGTATTTTTTTATTCTGTTTTTCATTTATACTTTATTATGTTTAGATAATTAACATATATATATATATATATATATATATATATATATATATATATATATATATATATATATATAAATTATAGATATATAGATATTATGTTTCTTTCCTAAAGTAATAAGCTATTTAAATCAATTCAGATTAAATAATTTGTTTTGTCTCTAGTTTCAATTAATAACAGTAGATAATAAGATGTAATCTTATTAATCTTATTGCAGTATCTATACATATATACAATTCTGAATCTTTTCTAAAGTAAACTATATAAAAATCAATTCAGATTCTTCTCTAATATCATCTTTTTGGTTCAAGTAGATAGCATATCTTTCTAATCTTATACAGTAGTAATTCTGTCTAAGTAAACAACCAACAATCTTAAAACTGATATTTTTTTTTATAGAATTCAATATTGTTGTGTAATTAAAGAAAATTTAGATCTCTGTCATAATAGTTATAACACATAATTATTTCATATCTAAATTTATTTTCTTCTGGAAATAGAAATTGTTACATTCTGTTTAGAGGAAGAAAGAACTGTTTTAAATCTGAATTGATATTCTGATAACTGAAGTGAGAATTGATTTTAAAGACAGAGAATTAAAAAATTTATTACAAAATTAAGCTAGATAAATTTTGTATATGTAGATGGTCACTATATCTACATTTGATATGTCTACTGTGGTAACTCCTATTATAGTTACTCCAACTGTACTCTCAAACCAGTATGAGAAACCAGAGAAGTTCAGTGGCACAGATTTTAAGAGATAGCAATAAAAATGTAGTTTTATCGTACTACACTAAATCTAGCCAAGTACTTAAAGGAGACTGTGCAAACTCTTGAAGAAGATAATCATCAGTCTGCAAAAGCGGTTGACGCATGGAAATATACTAACCTCTTATGTAAGAATTATATCCTCAATGGATTGGACAATATACTATATAATGTATATAGTTCAATTATTACTGCTAAGAAACTTTGGGAGTTCTTAAATAAGAAATGTAATACAGAAAATGCCGGCCCTAAAACATATGTAGTCGATAAGTTTCTGAATTATAAAATGGTTGATTCTAAAAATGTGATCAATCAAGTACAAGATCTTCAAGTAATCATTCATGAAATTCATGCTGAAGGTATGACTATTAGTGAATTATTCCAAATGGCTGCAATTATTGAAAAATTTCTACCATCTTGGAAAGAATTCAAATATTACTTAAAGTATAAACATAAAGAAATGACACTTGAAGATCTAATTGTACGATTAAGAATTGAAGAAGACAACCGTACTTCTGAAAAGAAAATTAAAAATTCATACTCTATTTCTAAAGCTAACGTGATGAAAAATTCCAATAAATTTAATGACAAGAAGAGAAAGCACAACGATGAATACTCTAAGAGTGGTGACTCAGAGAGATTCAATGGCAAGTGCTACAACTGCGATAAGGCTGGACATCATGCAAAGAACTGTCGTTATTTCCGTCGAAAGATACTCTTCCTTTCATTACCATGGATTAATAAAGATTACAACAAAAATATCCAAATTACAATGAAGAAGAAAATAAAGAAACAAATAAGAGAGACTTATAAATCATGTTTCTCTTTTACAGAAGTTCATGGGTTCTGAAGTGGTTATAGGCGTCGCCTTTGTGCTCTGTTGACAATCTAACACCCAAAATTAGTCTTGAACATGGAGAATAGATTCTGAACAACGACCTCTCACTGTTGGACGGTGACTCTGCAGAATATAATTTGATCTCCAATCTCTCCTTCCCAAAAAATCTCCAAAAATTCCCTCTCGGGTTATATTTATATATTTTGGGATTTCCTTCGAGATAAGGATGGAATTCCAATCAAATCCATTTCTAAATTCGTATTCAGATACGAAATCTTTAATTCCAAGTGATTGGATATGATTAGAATTGAAATTCAGGTTGAAATCTAAAAGGAAACCAAATTTAGAAATTGAAATAGCCCTGTGAGGCTGCCTTTCCTACACGAGGCTGCCTTCCCTGCACGAGGCTGATAGCCTCGCACGGGGCTGGCTTGCCTCGCGTGCGCGAGACTAATAGCCTCTAATTCGCCCTGTGTGGGTTATTTGCTTGCTTCTCAATTTTTCCTGCCTATAAGACCCCTTTCAAAGTTTTCAAAATCTCATTTATTGATATTGAACGAGTTTTGAAATACTTTGGACTTTAAATTCTTGAGTTTCTATCACCTAAACTTCTTTAGAATTTAATTATGCAAGGCTAATAGCATTGCTCAAAATTTCCTTGCGGAGGAATAATAACTGCCCCATTATGGCGCCCTCTTCTCCTTTAAATACTCTCATTTCTTTCTTTCCTTCGTTTCCCCAAGAAAAACACTTTCCCCTTTTGAGTTCTCTTGGTTTCCTCTCAAAAAAATTTTGAATTTCTTCGTTAAATTTTCGTCAAATGGCGCCCAAGAAGTCTCTGGTGAGTCGTAGTGGTGTCATCTCTACTACACACCCACCAGCATTGGACAAGTGTCTCCCATTTTTGGAGGTAAAACCCTCTCCAAATCTCATTTTTCTTCTTTATTTTGAGTAAAATCTCGATATGAGGCCTTTGTGGAGGATTTTAGCCATAATTTTGTGAGAAATCTGAAGTTCAGAACACCGGATGATCGCTGGCGGCATTGGAAGCTATTGGCGGTGGTGGCTTTGCAGCCTCGGGTTGGATGCGAGGCTACTGCCTCGCACGTCATGAGGCTGCAGCCTCACGCAGTGTTAGCCTCGTGTTTGCCTCCTTTTCGCCGCAATTGCTCAGAGATTTTTTAAAGAAATTTTCTTCAGATTTTCTTAATAATTCTTCTGGCTTCTTCTTTTCTTCTTTGGTAGTGAACTACACCCCTCCTGTATTGAAACGCCATCATTTCGGTTTCTGAGGGGATCTCGACGGTAGGATCCAATCTGGGCTCCGTGGTCCTATTCCCACACTTACTCCAGATAGCAGTGATGTTCACAGAGACATACTATCCAGCTATAGTTCATCCACTCTATTGGAATTGATAAGCGACGCCCCGCTCGAAGGTGCAGACAGAGAAGAACTCGAGAAGCCAATTTTTTTTCAGTGATTCAATACCCGTCTCGGAGGAGCCACTGTATGAAGATGAATGCAAATGGCTCCATGAAGCAAGCGATATATGGATGTTCCTCCCAAATATGGTGAGGAGTTGCTCTTTGATCTATCTCTAGAATATCTCTGTATCCAGCCAAATGGAGTGGAATCTCACTAAGAATCAAGACGGCATCCCCATTGGTAACTTTGGTAGCCAAGGTCCTTACCAAAATGGCCCTAGTAGGCTCGTTACTGGCTTACTATCGAGTAGAGTGGGGAAGGATTTCCCTCTTAGAGAATCTCCTCAACTAGCAGATACTTCTCTTAATGATTTCCTGACGGTAAAGGGACAATACCCCTCCCACAACTTTCACACTCCCGGATGGATCCACTCTATGAACAGGATATGATGGAGCAGGATGCTCAACTTTGTCCTCTCGGAATTTGAGGCGACACTAAAGGATATTGGTCTATACGAGGCAATTCTAAATGTGCAGTATGATGTGCAGTATGGTCTTCCACATAGCATCTACCACATGTACAGCATTCTGGAGATATATAACCCCAAATCAGGGACATTTTTCACCCCTGTCGGTGAGCTTGGCCTTGCCCTTCACAAGATATTTGAAGTCTCTTTGTTATCGATGGGAGAATTACCATATGAAGAGATAATTCCAACAACACAGAAGCTACAATGGTTAAAGAAGCAGGACCCCTAAGTGTACGAGACTTATTAGGAGGTGATGTGCCATTATTACATTTGTCAGGAGGTTTCTGGAATCAGGAACCAAGGTATTGGCCAAAAGTTGTGGGCCAACTACTTGTTTCAGGATGTTGATCATCCAGAGGTCTTAGTGACAAAGTTAGATCCTCTCAGTCGATCCGGTGTTGAAGCCCGGATATTTCACTTGGGTGCCACCTCCTACACAACAAAGTCAACTAAAAACGGGTTTAAAGCAGGCACGAACTTTCAGAGTTTCCATTATTAAATACAGACATATATTTCTGACAGAGGGCTGATAGAAGGTTTTCTTATGCTCTAACTGAAGCGTTGTGTTATCCAGTCTATTCCTCATGATGCTATTACTATTGAGGTTGTGTATCTAGCTATATTTCTAGCTCACGGGAAACCCCTTGGATTTTTGCCAGCAATGGTCTGTAAGATTCAGAGCGGTCTCCAGGAACTTGCAATTAAATTTTGCCTAGGAAGCAACAAAAAGAAGAAGAAGACTAAGAGTTGTCATACACCTATATCATGGCGTAGTTTGTGATGCACTGTCCGAGTCTGATGACTTTGCCTCCTGAAAACAATGTCGGGGCTTATTCGTTTAGAGCTATGAGAGCTATGAGTGAAGGAACTACTACATGTGTACCATTCGGAAGACGATGCACAGTCACCAGAACTATCATATATATCGTTACTTTCCTGATTTCTCCGGAGAAGCTTATGGAGAAGAATTTCGGGATGCCACGTGTCCTGACGGTTACACCACTCTTACTTCTGGTGGTTGATCAACATTAGACGGGGGCACTTGCTGCATCGTCAAGGGTCGATTTGCTTCTTGGAGCCATACTTCCTTAGCTGATTCGCACGCCAGTTTGGATATTCACAACTCTATATCGAAAACCCCAACACTTCGTTCCATTCTCATAGTAATTTGTTCGAGGGCGCCAGAGGGTGGTATCACTTTTCAATTGGCTGCACGGGGCCCACTTTGCTTTTCCTTTGAAGACTCTCAATCTTTACATGTCGCTCGGGTTCTGCTCTTGGTACCATAGCATCAACACTATGGCCACCTCTTTTCTGATCTACCATTCGTGTATGAAGTAGATTGAGGCATTCTATTCTCAAAAGAAGGGTTCTAAAGTCATCCAAGTACGAAACATAGATGAGTTTCTTTCAGTTGATAATGATGATGACGACGTTGTTGTTGAAACTGCATTTGCAGCATCTGCTCCAGTTGATGTGCTCGTTCCAGGATATACTCCAGTTCAGGCTACCATGCCAACTCAGGCTGATGTTCCTGTACCGGATAATATGCCCACACATGCTGACGTGCACGCTCCATCTGATGCTCCATCTTGACCTACTACATGCGGTCGAAGAGATGTGCCGTTTAGGGGAGACTATGAGGTTGTAGCCAAATGCACCAGACTGGCGGGTTCCCGTGTTTATACTCGCCCGGTAAAGAAGTTTCGTCGTTCTCTTACTACTGAGCTAGCCAAGGAGTTGACCTCTCCTCGGCGTGCCTCAGAGGTTGTCGAGGGTGCTACAGAGATTCTTGCACCTGTTGTGACCAACAACAAGCCGCTCTTGATGTTGTTGCGCCTGCAACATCCACTCATGAGGTTGTTTCTGATATTGTTGTACCTGCGGTAGCTATTCATGAGGTCGCTCCTGATGTTGTTGCACATGCGAAGGTCATTCCGGAGACCGTTTCTGAAACTGTTTCTACAACTTCAGAGCCAGATTTTATTATCGTGGCTGGTTTAGGCATTGATGCTATTCCCTCCCCATCAATTATGATGCCTAGGATGGAAACTCCACCTCGCAGTCTGACACCTGGATTGGTATCTTCTTGTAAGTTTCTACCCCCAATACTTTATTCTTCTGTCTCTTTCTGCTTTTCATCTTCATGTAATGGACAGTATTTCAGGTGTTGGCTCACTGTGGTCTCATTTTGATTCTGATCAATCGCTCTCATCTGAGGGAGTTGACTATTCGGGCACTGGCAATGATGGGGGATGATGGTGGTGATGCATCTGATTTGGATGCCTATGAGAAGAATTATTTTGCACCTACTCCTGACACAAGCAAGTATAGTCACCTCTGCCCTGAGGAACCGGAGACAGTCATTTCTGAAGGTATCCTCCTCCGGCTACTTCGACTGGCATTGCTGTCGGCGAAAAATTTTGGAAAACAAAGCAGATCCGCGAATTCAGAGTCGGACGTCCGCAACTCAGCAAATCCGCGAACCTAAGAGACTGAGGTTCACGACCCAGACGACAGAACAGGTTCGCGAATTTAAAACTGAAATTCGCAATACTGCCCATAGCATCCGAGTAGGGGTTTAACACAAAGTTATCCGACCCGAACAAGAGAGTTGCCACATCGGATCGTGGAGATAACTGCCAAACGAATGCAGTGGCATTACTCCAGTCGTGGGAGCAACCACCTAACGAATATGATGGTACTTCTCGAGTAGTGGGAGCTAACGATCAAGCAAATGAGGCGGGACGTTACTCTAGAACCCCTACAAAAGGCGGGAGAACGAAAGAGAAGGGGACGGACATCTTCTCCTAAAAATTACCCTTTGTGATCAAGATTCAAGAGCCTTTCTTTTTCTTTTAGCTGACTGAGAGAGATTGTACGGAGTGTCAACGGAGAGCAGGATCGTCCTCCAAAGCTACATCAAAATCCAGCCTTAAATAAAGAAGAAATCTATCTTCCTCATCGTCTGTAAACGGAAAACCGTTGGATTGTAATTTTTTACTGAAAAAAAACTTCAAAAGAGCATCGCTTTCAATTTTTATGGCGAACAGAAGATTGGTGACTTTTCGGCGAAAAATTCTGGAAAACAAAGCAGATCCGCAAATTCAGAGTCGGAAGTCCGCAACTCAGCGGATCCGCGAACCTAAGAGACTGAGGTTCGCGACCCAGACAACAGAACAGGTTCGCGAATCTAAAACTGAGATTCGCGATACTGCCCATAGCATCTAGATAGGGGTTTAATACAAAATCATCTGACCCAAACAAGAGAGTTGCTACCTCGGATCGTGGAGATAACTGCCAAACGAATGCAGCGGCATTACTCCAGTCGTGGGAGCTACCACCTAACGAATATGACGGCACTTCTCGAGTAGTGGAAACTAACGGTCAAGCAAATGAGGCGGGACGTTACTCTAGAACCCCTACAAAAAGTGGGAGAACGAAAGAGAAGAGGACAGACATCTTCTCCTAAAAATTACCCCTTGTGATCAAAAGTCAATAGCCTTTCGTTTTCTTTTAACCAACTGAGAGAGATTGTACGGAGTGTCAACGGAGAGCAGGATCGTCCTCCATAGCTACATCAAAATCCAGCCTTAAACAAAGAGGAAATCTATCTTCCTCATCTTCTGTAAATGGGAAACCATTGGATTGTAATCCTTTATTGAAAAAAAAAAACTTCAATAGAGCGTCGCTTGCAATTTTTATAGCGAACAGAAAATTGACGACTCTGCTGGGGAGAACAATCACCTCCGGTGATCTGGTGGTAGCTCAATCCGATAATATTCCAGTTGGTAGTATGGTCGACTCGCTCACCATTCACGTTGACCAGGAAAGGTACGAAGAATTCCTTTCTTCAGGTTCCAAGAGCCCTACTTCTCTAAGGGTAAGCTATAAAATCTCCAAGGGGTCAATCCCCAAAGAGGCTTTAATGGCAATAACTCAGCCAAGGGAGTTGTCGAACCAAATTGGTCCGAAATTCTCTTCTTCAATATTGGGCTCAAGACCAGTTTCGACTAAGACTCTTGATCTCACAAGCAAAGTGGACCAAAGTCTCCGCTTCAACAAAGAAAAACGACCACTACCCACCCTGCGAGACTATGACGCGGAGGTTTCTCTCACTCGTACAACGAGAAGAAATCTAAGAAGAAGCAAAGTTCGTGCCCTTCTCAGGACCACGCAGCAAAAGGAAGCCGCCAAGTCATCATCGCAAAGGTCTACTGTACAAGTATGGAGGCCAAAATGCGAGGTGACAAAAGATCGGGACACGGAAGGATTTACTCGCGTTTCTTGCAAGAAATGAAGTAACTCGACAAAAACTATGTATGACTACAAACGCGGAGCATACGTCCACGTTCCTCGTGTCCCAAGGGGGAAACATGATCACACAATTAGAGAAGTCCGTGGAACTCGCAAACCTCAAGTTCGCGAAAGACGTACGCCTATCTTTGAGGCTAACCTTGTCTCATTCACTGTCCCAGTAAGAGAGAACAAAAGAAGGCTATCTTCCGATACAAGAGATCTTAGGAAACTTCTAAACAGAAAAAAGGAAGAATCACACCATCTCATTGCCATTGCGAATGTCTGATCAGTGCAGTACTATCTCACTGTCATTATTCAGCTCATGCTAGACCGACGGTGTTCCATCGGCTATCATCCCAACCGGTGAAGAGAAGTCGACGAAACAGGCCCAAATTTTCTGAGCCTGAATATCCCGAAGTATCATCCAACATGATAAGTGTCGGGGAAAAGAAGAAAACGAAGACGAAGAAAGTCTTCGAAGGAGTTTCTGACTCGGAGCTCTCTTCGGTTCGAAGGAAGAGCGAGGATTTTTCAAAACACTCGACTCAAGAGTGGGGTGGCAGTCCCCATGAACTATAAACAAATGGCGGGAATATCTTCTGATGAAGAAGACACAATCAAGTCTGTTATGGCTGAGTTGCAAACATCCGATTCGTTCCTAAAAGACTCCACCTCTGCATATATAACTCAAAATAACATCTCAGAAGAATTCATGTGGAGAATGGATGAACAAGATAAGAATATCCAGCAACAGCAGGATGCTATCAGCAAACTCAAAGACATGCTACATGTCCTGGTGAAGCTGGATAATACATCTTCACATTCAAAGACTAACAAGGCGGAAGAAGGTCATGAAAAAGAATTAGAACATTATGAGGATGATAACTGCTCCATACATCAAGAAGAAAACGCAAATACTGTCTGGATGAAAAGCTTCCAAAATCAATTGAACGCTCTCATGTATAAGAGCGACATACAAGAGCTAGGTGTGGTAAGGCCATATCCCATGGAATGGGAAAGTGTGTCGTTCCCAGAAAGCTACAAACCATTGAAGCTCAAATCTTTTGATGGTAAATGATCACCAAACTAGCACCTCTACTTGTTTAAGTCACAGATTGGGCATTTAGCCAGAAACAACCCCATTATTACGCGGGTATTTGTTAGTACCTTAACAGGACTAGCTTTTGAATGGTTCCGAAGGCTAGAACCAGGAACCATCAATTCATGGAGCGACATGGAAAAAGCCTTTCTGACCAGATTTTATGAAGATGACATGGAGGTGTCAATGCCGGCGCTTCTAGTAACTAAACAAAAAAAAGGACAGTCAGCCCGGGACTTTATCAAAAGGTTCCGGAATGATTCTCTCAGATATCCGCATGGGATGCCAGGAAAAACTTTGGTAGAAACCTGTCGACATAATCTGTCAACTAAGGTTCTGGCCAGGATAGGAGCAGTAAAATCTACTACTTTGAAGGGCCTTGCCCTACAAGCTGAAGAGGCTGAGGAGATCGCACAAAGACTCGAAGAAGAAGGAGGCGAGGAGAAGCAGAAGCGAAGTGGTGATAGCAACCATAAGCCCAGATCCTGGGGATATAAAGGGAAAGAGACAACGGTAACGGATGCCCCGCAACCCATACAATCTTCTCCGAAGCTCCCTTCTCAAACATGTATGCCTCAAAAACAATATTCCTTCAACGATGAGCATACGAAAACCATCTTCAACTTCCTCATGAGTAAGAAGATGTTGAACCTTCCAGAGTCTAAACGACCGGAGGAAGTAAGAAGAGTTAATGATCCTAATTACTGTGTTTACCATAGGATTATTAACCACCCTACTCAAAATTGTTATATCTTTAAAGACAAGATTCAAGTTTTGGTGGACACCAATATCATTAAACTCCAAGAACACCAGAAAAAGGTGATCGCGAATATGGTGACTGTCAGGTTCGGTAAAGCGCCTGACTAGATAGGGTTGATAGTTCAAGACGGAGTGCAACCCATTCCTAGAGGCACCATGCAGGTCACATCAACAACAGGAGAAAGGATTGTCCCCCTTCGAGACTGATAGGGGAGAGATAATGTGGGTGCATCCAGATCTTCTTAATGATGAACAATATACTTCCAACCCATCTGGAAGAAAGCAAAAAGGGAAGATTTTTACTTCCAATATCGTCCCAAAGTTGATGGAGATATTCCTACTGTAACAGACTCGGAAGAAGAAGCAGAAGACTCTCTGGTGGCTGATGTAGGTCCCCCTCCTACAAGGACCCGTTCAGGAAAAGATTATTTGAGGAACTATGGCTAGGCCACAGAATCTCGACTATCTTTCAAGAAGGCCAAACAGAAAGAGCTTAAGTTTGATAAAGTTCTGAAGAAGAAGGGAAAAGCGCCTGCGGAGGATTTGTGGAAGTCATTCCAGTTCGAAATCCTGACGCAGTTTGCCAATATTCCCACAAGGATAACCTTGTACGAGCTCCTGAAACTTTCCAAATCTACTAGAGAAGTTTTAAGAGAAACTTCGCAAGATTCGGAGGTATTTTTGGCACAGATATCAGAAATGATTGAGGAAGAATCTCTTTGCGCAACTTGCCACCAAGTCTCTGGTAAGACCGTTCCCTACATTGCTTTCTCTCCAGAAGATATGCAAGTCAGGAGCAACAAGCATCACCACCCTTTGTATTACAAAGATACATAGGGTCTATGGAGATTGATCGCATTCAAGTTGATCCAGACTCGGCCTTGAGCATCATGCCACGAAGGATGCTACGATATCTTGGAGTGCCAATGAATAGATTAGCGGCAACTAATACCACTATCTTCGGATTCAATGCTAACGGTAGTAGACCGTTAGGTAAGATAAAGTTCAAGTGCCAATTGGTAACCTGAAGACGAAAGTCACGTGCTACGTGATAGACGCAGACACATCATACAATCTACTGTTGGCGAGACCTTGGATCCATAGCAATCTCATTGTGCCCTCCACGTTGTTCGCAGCAGAATTTCCTTTGCTTCCTTCCATCGAATACAGCTTAGATTACAATAGAAGTGAACAAGATAAAAAGAGAACAAACGAGAGGATCTTATATTTCAATCTCTCTCTTTTACAACAATCGTGGGATCAGTGGCGATGGGATCTATAATAGTTCCTGTTGACGATCGGTACGTCGAACTTCTTCTCTTTTGAAGAAATCGGCTAGCTGTAGACGATGTTCTTCTCAGTCTTTCCCGAACTCAAGGCTCTCTCGCGTACTTGAATTCTCCAAGACAATGGTGACCACAAAAAGGCTTCAAGGCTCTCTCGCGTACTTGATTTGCCGAAGGATCAACTCAGCTGAGAAGAAGAAAGGAGATGATCTCTGATCTCTGGATTGCCGAAAAGAAGAAGAAGACCAAAGCCTGAAGGGAAAGACCCCTAGGGTTTCACCAGGAAGGTATTTATAGCCCCAGCGAGGCTAAAAATAGCCAAACGCGGAGCTATGGATTAGCTCCGCGTTCTGTTGTGGAAAACTCTTTTTATTCAGAAATTTTCACTGTCAACACACGTTACACAAATGCATGAAATATGTGGACAAAGACTGGAACATAAGAACGCTGATCGCAGAAAAGCAACCTTTTAAAGGAGTTGAAAATTACTTTACTGACGCGTTGCTGTATCAAGATACGTTTGGTATTTCAGATCAGCCTGTTCCAGATGACTCTGATAGCGGCGAGGAGGCTGATACAGAATCAGAATCCGAAGATTCGAAATTCGGGGATGTAATTTGGGACGGTGAGCCCATTGTGATAAGCCTCGAAGGCCTTGATGTAAATAACACCGTTCACTCTGATGGTGAATGGGTGATAAATAAAAATTTAGAGTTTGCTTATTCTTCTGGTGTTAAAAATTTAGAGTTTGCTTATTCTTCTGGTGTTGATTCTGAGCCCTCAAGCACTAGCACAGATGCATTCAACGACTGTGTAAATGAGATATATTCTCTGACTTCCTTCCAAGCACCTATCCGATTATCCTTACACGAATTAAGTTATGACGTTAAAAGTGCTAACCAGGTCATTTTTGAGGTCCCTCCCAAAAACGGAACCCAAAAAGGCATAGTATTTGGAAGAGCAAGTCACAAGAATAAAAAGAAATGCTTAGATTCTGAGGAAGAACAGGAAAAACCCGAGTTCTTCCATTACGATGGAAATTCTAGTAGATTAATAAAGAAAATGGGGTATAATCTGGCCGAAGGCAGGGGGTTAAACTTTGGAAAAGGAAGAAGGACAATCCTTCAACCTTTTGTCCCAGAAGAAAAAATACCAGATTATTATCAGAAAACTGGCAGGGGGTTGGGATACGTCACCACTCCCGAAAGTTCCTCAGGTGAGAAAACCGAAGAAAGACAGTACGATCATTCGTCAGAATCATCATGCTAGGACTCAGATGTCAGTATTGGTATGATTTTTCGCAAAGTGTCCGCGAACATGGCTTCCGCGATTCAAGAAGATATAAACTTAAAGGAAACCTCACCGATAATAGACGACCCCTGGGCCAAGCATCTTAATATGAAGTGGGAGATCCAGTTTGAACAGCGTGAGCCCCAACCGAATATAAAGTGATCCAAAATCAATATGGGAAATGAAAAGAATCATAAACCCATATTTATATGTGAGAACCTATCCTCGGAAGAAAGGAAGGAATTGATATCCCTCATTCACGAATACATTGATATTTTCGTCAGTACGATCATTCGTCAGAATCATCATGCTGGGACTCAGATATCAGTATTGGTATGATTTTTCACGAAGTGTCCGCAAACATGGCTTCCGCGAGCCAAGAAGACGAAAACTTAAAGGAAACCTCATCGATAAGAGACGACCCCTGGGCCAAGCATCTTAATATGAAGTGGGAGATCCAGTTTGAACAGCTTGTGCCCCCAACCGAAGATAAAGTGATCCAAATCAATATGGGAGATGAAAAGAATCCTAAACCCATATTTATAAGTGAGAACCTATCCTCGAAAGAAAGGAAGGAATTGATATCCCTCATTCGCGAATACATTGATATTTTCGCTTGGAGTTATGAGGAAATGTCAGGGTTGGATCCAAGTGTGGCGGCTCACAAATTGAAAATCCGGCCGGAGGCTAAGCCAGTAAAATAGCAACGAAGATTCCGCCCAGAGATCATGGAAGCTATAGAAGCTGAAATCAAGAAGTTGATTGAATCAGGTTTTATTCGTGAGAAACAGCACCCTGATTGGGTCGCGAATATAGTTCCCGTGACCAAGAAAAATGGCAAAATCCGAGTTTGCATAAACTTTAGGGACTTGAATGAGGCTTGCCCTAAAGACGAATTCCTGTTACCCATCACGGATATTATGATAGATAATACTTGTAGGTATGAGCGTATGACGTTCATGGATGGCTTTTCGGGATATAATCAAATAAAGATGTACCCTGATGATGAAAAGCATACATCCTTCAGGACACCACTCGGGTTATACTGCTATACAGTCATGCCCTTTGGCCTAAAGAACGCAGATGCTACGTATCAATGCGCCATGAACGCAATATTCCAAGAGCACCTCCGGAAAACAGTGGAATGCTACGTAGATGACCTAGCAAATAAGAGCAGAAACAAAGACGATCACTTGAAGGATTTGAAGATAGTGTTCGACCTCATGAGGAAGCACCAGCTCAAGATGAATCCAACTAAGTCTTTCCTGGGGGTTTCCAGTGGAAAATTCCTCGGTTTTATCATAACGTCAAAAGGAATACATCTTGATCTAGATAAAGTCAAGGCTATTCAAGATACGCCGCCCCTCCGTAAGCTCAAAGAGTTAAGGGGGTTGCAAGGCAGGCTGACGTACATCCGTAGGTTTATATCAAATTTGTCTAGTAAATGTGAGCCATTCACCAAATTAATGAGGAAAGGAGTGTCATTTGTTTGGGATGGCGCATGCCAAAAGGTTTTTGAAGAAGTCAAATAATATCTCATGAAACCACCAGTGCTTGTACTCCAATCTCAGGAATACCTTTCCTGCTATATGTAAGGGCTATGAACCATTCCTTGGGAGCTTTGCTAGTGCAAAAGAATGAGTCAGGTCACGAACAAGCTATTTATTAGCTCAGCAGAATGATGGTCGGGGCGAAATACAGGTATAATCCAGTGGAAAAGGAATGTTTAGCCTTAGTGTTCGCAGTACAGAAGATGCGACACTATTTGGTTGGACAAACCATCCACGTTGTATCGAGAGTTAACCCCTTGAGAATATTAATGACTAAATCGGGATCGTTAAACTCAAGACTATCCAATTGGGCTATTTTGTTATCACAGTATGATATGCGCTTTGTCCCACAGAAGTCTATTAAAGGACAGGCCGTGGCCGACTTCTTAGCCGAACATCCAATCCCGGCATTCTCGAAGTTATACGAACAAATCCCGGGAGAGTTAGAAGAATGGGACTTGATTCCAGAAAAGGATGACTCGCGAACATCTTCCGAGGCAAATACAGTCTCGAAAGGTGTATGGCAGCTTTTCTTTGTTGGTGCTTCCTGAATGGGATCCGAGAGAAAGATGACAGCGGGGGTAGGAGTTGTTTTCGTCTCTCCTCGCAATCACATCATTCCTTGAGCTTACTCATTAACAAGCTCGTGCTCCAACAATTTCACGGAATATAATGCCCTCCTAATCGGCTTAAAAATAGCCAAACAACTGGGAGTCAAATATTTAGAGGCATATGGGGACTCTCAACTTGTTGTGAATCAAATAAAAGGGGAGTACGAGGTCAAACATGAAGACCTCCTACCGTATTATCGTACGGTGATCAAGATTGCCGATAGTTTCGATGGTTTCTATATCAGCCACATAAAGCACCACCGAAATAGTTATGCAGATTCGCTAGCTTCCTTGGCTGCTACATTAGTCTTGCCCAAGTATGCTAGAAGGCAAATTACGGTAGGAAGCAAAGAATTATTTTGTCTAAAGGACAAGCTCAAAGAAGAAATGAAGAAACCTCAGGAAGACGAAGCTGACGCTTTCGAATCAAGTCTAGAACAGAGAGATTGGCGTTTTCCTTATGTAGACTATGTCCTTTACAGTATATTACCCGAAGGTCCAAAAGAAGCAAGGGCAATTCAGAGAAGGGCTGTCCGGTTCTACTACAATGCAGAACTCCAGATATTGTATAGAAAATCTTACGACGGAATTTTACTTCACTAGCTCTCCAACCGCGAAGCTCAAAAGGTACTCGAAGAAGCTCATGTGGGCATCTGAGGAGCACACCAGCCCGGGCCGAAACTATGGGATAGAATCCGAAGGATGGGTTATTGTTGGCCTAAAATGATGACAGAAGCGGTTGACTACGCCAAGAAGTGTAGGGCCTGCCAAATACATGCAGACTTTATACATCAAGCTTCAGAGTATCTTCACCCAATGACTACGTCATGGTCGTTTGAACAATGGGGTATGGAATTGTTGGGCCAATTTCTCCACCATCAACGAGAGGACACCGGTTCATTTTAACTATAACAGATTACTTTTCAAAATGGACCGAAGTCGTTTCCCTGGTTGAAGTAAAGCCATTGGATGTTATCAGATTCATCAAGCACCATGTACTTTACCACTTCGGAGTGCCCAGAAAGATCATTCATGATAATGGGCCTTAGTTTGTAAGCCATGTATATTCTAGATTCTGCAACAAGTATAGGATCGAGGATGTAGCTTCATTGCCATATTATCCTGCAGCTAATGGTCTAGCAGAAGCTTTCAATAAGATCATTGTAAAACTTCTTAAAAAGTTTGTTTCATTCAATCAAAGGGACTGGGACGAGAAGCTCAGAGAATGCCTGTGAGCGTATCGCACCACAGTCCGAACCCCCACCAATGCCATGCCCTTCTCTTTGGTATATGGGTCAGAAGCAGTCTTGCCTTTGGAAATCCAAATCCCGTCATTACGAGTTACATTAATAACTAGAATGACGCAAGAAAAAGACATCAACAAAGACTTCAAGAATTAGTGGCTTTGGACGATAAGCGCTTAGAAGCTCAACAGAGTATTGAACTACATCAGGCGCGGATCTCCAGAACTTTTAACAAAAAAGCTAAGCGAAAAACTTTCAAAAAAGGCGATCTAGTCCTATCAGTCAGAAGGCCAATCATAACTAGCCAGAAGCCTAGAGAGAAGTTCCAGCCGAAGTGGGAGGGACCCTTTGTCATTGATACGGTCTACTCCAACGGCGCGTATCGGTTGACAAAGCCGAATGGTGACAAAATCATGATGCCGATCAATGGCAAGTTCCTGAAGAAATATTATTTTTAGCAAAATTGTGGAACACCAGTTGTAATTTGACCTGGGTAGTTCAACGCAAACCATGAACCAAAGTTTGTCTGTAATAGGAAGTTCATTAATAAAGATTTATGGTTCCGGACTAAAAATCTTTAAAGTCGCGAACCATATTTTCTTTCTACCAAATTTGCCAAGTTAAATAATACCTCTGGCGAACCAGATTTTCTTTTTACCAAATTTGCCAAGTTAAATAATACCTCTGGCGAACCAGATTTTCTTTTCACCAAATTCACCAAGTTAAATAATACCTCTCGCGAACCAGATTTTCTTTCTATCAAATTTGCCAAGTTAAATATTACCTCTGGCGAACAAGATTTTCTTTCTACCAAATTTGCCAAGTTAAATAATACCTCTGGTGAACCAGATTTTTTTTCTATCAAATTTACCAAGTTAAATATTACCTCTGGCGAACCAGATTTTCTTTTTACCAAATTTACCAAGTTAAATAATACCACTGGCGAACCAAACTTTCTTTCTATCAAATTTGCTGAGTCAAAAACACCTCTGGTGAATCAAATTTGTCAATAAGAAGTTCTTTCATTCACAGTAATTTCGGGTACTTAGAAAATTTTGATTCATTTCGATATTATCAAGTTAACAGTTACATCTAGTAATCAATATCAGAATCATCCTTCAGATACTCTTAGTTACGTAAAAAGAAAAGAACTTCTTTATTCATCATTAGAACAAAATTACAGAGAATTCTCTAGTGTTGTACAGTCAACAAGAGTGGATACAAATCACTAATGTAAAAAAAGAGAGAAAACTTGCATCTGTAACCATTTCTTTCAGTATGGTTCAGATAAAAAAGTTTGCTCCTGAAGGCTCTTCTTCTGGAATGACAGACTTGCTTCTGTAGCCTTTTCTTTGGGCATGGCTCGGATCAAAAAGTTTGCTCAATGGTCTCCACTTCCAATTTGCTCTTGTAGCCTCATTTTTAAGGACGGCTTAAAGGCACAATCTTGTTTCTTCTTTCTGACCACAATCAGAGACCTCCTGGTCGGTTTCCCCAGTAATTATGTCAGTGACTTGATTAGTTCAAAACTGGGCATACCAAATGCACACCCCAAATGTATAACGTGAGAGGTTGCACAAATTCAAGGTCCTGGTCATTAGTACCCCAACCTTGTGGGATACTAGGAAAGAAGAAAAAATAATGCCCCAGACCCGAAATATTTTCTCTCATGAAAAATATATGAGACCTTCTAAGCCCCTTGAGGTATTGGAAGCAATTACGAGCCCATCGGGTCTGGGTCATTATTAAGAAGAATGAGTACGGTTATCTCATGCAACCAAGTCAAATCCCTGTTAAAAAGGAAGAAAGAGGATGATATTAATCAGAAGAAGAAGTCTACCTTAATTAAGGAAAATGACTACGGTCAGAAGAACCTTTTCGATGGAACACCCCGCTTAATTGATGCAGTCTAGAGGTCTTATAACATGCCAACTCTTATCCATCACTTCGGTTGGAGAAGAAGAAAATATGGTTGCATAAATAAATCAACTACAAAAGAAAGGAAGAGGAGAATTGGGAAGAAATTTTCTCATGTCAGAATGATCTTCCATTGAAGGAATCATGCATCTTATATAGACGGTCTGGTAACTGTAATCTTCCGTTTGGAAAAGATAAGGCCGAAATCTTCGGTTAAAATTTTCAGTTCAGATCTCAACAGAATTTATTACTATTGCATGGGACGTTTAGATATCGCAGCCCGGAGATCTCGTCATTAATAGAGACATGTGATGCTTGGGATTTCACGCCCGACGGTTTCATCCCAATGCTCGCAGAAGTCTCTACAAATTTCGAAGAATTTTGAGTCATCCTGTAAAGTTTCTTGGTGCAATACCGCGAACCTAAAAATTGCAGTCCGCAAGAGCCAAGATCGCGAATTTAGCATGAATCCGCAAACTTCCGGGCGGACCATCGCAAACTCAAGCTCGCAATCCTTGGAATTCAGGATCGTGCATTTACTATGGGTTTAGTCAACTCGCGAACCTCCGAATGTGAAGTTGCAAACCTGACAAAGATCCATGGAAGTCACGTGAGAGATACACGAATACCATAATTTTACAGAGAATCGCAAATTTCAGACGCAAGAGGACGAGTTTATTGCAAGTCTTCGAAGACAAATGCTAAGGTCATGCCTTAGAAATACAAAACCAAGTTTAAATTCTCTACATAAGCAAGGAGTCATACCATGCACAACAAATATCAGGGGACTGTTACAAAAGAAGAAACAACAAAGAATAAAAAATATGCATATACAAGTTTTTACAACTCAATGATTCAAGAGAGTTTTAATTTTCTCCTCAGCATCGTCAATATCTTGCTGAAGGATCTCATAAGCTTGGACAGTAGCTTAACGACGCAATTCTTCGTCACTAGCAACAACATTCTACACTGCAGCAGCCTCCAGTATATCCAATTTAGTTTGTATCGCCTGAAGATCTCTGATTGTATTGTCCCGCTGGCGCGATAAGCTGGCGAGATTCCTCATTGACTCATCACGCTCCTTGGTGATTTTGGCAAAGAAAGCTTGAGCTTTGTGTTCGCCATAAGAGTTGCATGCTCTTTATATCGAAGTATTTTCAATAAGAGATTATAATCTAACGGTTTTCCGTTCACAGAAGATGAGAAAGATAACTTTTCCTCTTTGTTTAAGGTTGGGTTTCTAGGTAGCTATGGAGGACGATCCTGCTCTCCGTTGACACTCCGTACAATATCTCTCAGTTGGCTAAAGGAAAGAAAAATGGGCTCTTTTCTCTTTATCGCAAGAGATAATTTCTGGGAGAAGATGTCTATCTCTGTCTCTTTTGCTCTGTGTATTCTCTCTCTGTGTATCTCTTTCGCTTTCCGCCTTTTATAGGGGTCTTGGAGTAACGTCCCGCCATATTTTGCTCGACCGTTAGCTCCCACTACTCGAGAAGTGCCGCCATATTCCTTAGGCAGTTGCTTCCATGATTGAAGTAACGCCGCTACATTCGTTTGGCAGTTATTCCCACGATTCGAGGTGACAATTCTTCTGTTTGGGTTGGATGACTTTGTATTAAACCCCTCCATCCGAAAGCTATGGGTAGTGTGATTCGCAAACCTGTACCATCGCCTGTATCGCGGACCTCAGTTTCTTAGATTCACGGACCTCAGTTTCTTAGATTCGCAGACCCGATGAGTTGTGGGCTTCTGTCTCTGAATTCGTGGATCTGCTTTGCTTTTCTAGAATTTTGCGCCGACAAAACCCTCTCCAAAGTTTCCAAAACTCTCATGATTCTTTGAGGAGTTTTGGAATACTTTGGATATAATCTTCTGTATTAGAATTTCCATTGCGTTTGTTTGAATTCTGTGACCCTGTATTAGTGCCACTACTGCTTCTTGCTCTTGAAGGGACACGTCTCTGTATTAGGGGCGCGACTTCTTCATGTTTGAGAGGGAGACGACTCTGTAGGGTCGCAAACTCCTGTTTTGGAAGGAACACGTCTCTGTATTAGGGGCGTGAGCTTTCCATCTTTGAATAGAATACGACTCTGTATTAGGGTCGCAGACTATTTTCGGAAGGAACACGTCTCTATATTAGGGGCGTGAGCCTTCATCTTGGAGTAGAAAATGACTCTGTATTAGGGTCGTAAAATTATGGAAGGAACACGTCTCTGTATTAGGGGCGCGCTCTTTATTTTTGAGTAGAAAATGACTCTGTATTAGGGTCATAACTTGTCTTTGGAAGGGGCGCGACTCTGTATTAGGGCGAACCTTCGTTTTTTGAGAAGAAAGAGCTCTGTATTAGGGTCGCAAACTTTTGCGGGAAGGCTGGCAGGCAGTTGTTTTTCCTGCTGTGCCAGAATTGAGACGTTTCTCTGAGCTGCATTAAATGAAAAGGTGTTCACGAGATTCGAGCCAGATATCACGCCTGTCCAGAGATCTCGGCTGTCAAATCATCGGCTATATAACCTCCACTTTACGAGAGAGGTTGCCCTTATCTCGAGAAATTTAAAATCTGATTTCTTCGTTTGGACTCCTCAGACTCCTCGTTTTCAAGCTCTAATAGCTTTTGATTCTCTGTGCGAAGGATTTTCCCCCTCTGCAAAAGATGCCGAAGAAAGCTTCTTTTTCCGATGCTATTGCCAGTGGTCGTCAAGATCCTCGAGCAACTTCTAGTTCGATAGTGGCTCGGCAGGAACCCTTGATCGGAGGTAAGTAAAAAATTTCTGAAGGCAGTCCTTTTCTTGTGTTTTTTCTTATCTCTGAATCTGCATGTCTTCTGCAGTTGATTACGCCTTGAATCCTTGGTTAAAGGATCATTATCTCGGATATTCTGATGGCTATAATGGGAAGAAAGAGTTCAGATTTGGTCATGTCTTTCTCCACTGTACAGCTTCGGATAACCAAGAGAGAGCAGACAAGATTCTCCACCCTTCTCGCTCAACATTGCGAGAATTGATGACTAATGCCTCCTTCGAAGGAGAAAATCGGTCTCCGTTGCTCAAACCTATCTTCTTGTTTGGGGACCATATTTCAATGCCCGAAAGTGGCTTGGAAGATGGCGATTATAAATGGTTTCGCCAAGTTGAAGGTCGTCACTTGCTTCTTCCTAATATGGAGAGATCTTATCCATTCCTATTCTTTCAGTCCCTTTCTGTGCCCAGGCGAATGGACTGGCACATAAACAGGCCACAAGACAGTGTCTTGTTGGGGGCTTCAATACTCAAGGCGCTTTTCCTCGTGGTACCGGGAAGAGTTTTCGCGGATTGCTGCCGGGATTGCTTAAACACGATCTCCCCATAGGCGAGATTCCTATAATTGCGCAGACTTTCCGGTACCGTTTTACCACTGCGCAAGGAGAGTTTCCTGTTCAGGATTTTCGTCCCCCTGGATGGGTTCATTGCTCTTCAAAAGGAGAGTGGACAGTCTTGACTGACTTCTTCTTGAAAATCTTCAGGGATCTGCTTCATTATGCAGGGCTACATCGTGCTATCAGGTCTGTTCAGCACGGTATTCCTGCTAGTAGATTTCATTTTTTTGCTTTACTGGAATTGTACAATCCTGATACTTGTACAGTTTTCAGCCCTCGCGGCGAGTTGGGTTTTGCCCTTCATGAAATATATGAAATTTCGGGCTTATCCATGGGAGACATCCCGTATGAAGAGTATGTCCCTACCAGGGAAGAACTCCTTCTGTTGAAAATCCGGGACCCTTTGATTTATAATACTTACTGGAACTGCTCTGCCACTACCATATTTGCACCCATACATCTGGCACCCGTGGTTTGAAGCCAAAGAAGTGGCTGCAGTATCTTCTGCCCAATATTTCTAAGGGTAGTCTTAACTTTCTCGCCTTCCTCTAGTTTCTGAAAAGGAAGTTGAGAGAAGAATCGCCAGTTTCGGGACAGATGCTTATGTCGCTAAATCTGACGAGGACGTCTTCAAGGCTGGAACGTCCTTTGAAAGTTTTCACTACCAGGCCCTCCAGCCTTTGTCCGATCCTGCCTTCTTTTTTTTGTAATAGTTCCCTTGTTATTTATGGAAAACTTCATTTTGGCCTTTCGAAGTATGATTCTGCAGTTATTTTTTCGGAGATTTGTAACGAACTTGCCATCTTTTGTCTGAAGTTTGCGAACCATCGTAAAACTTTGGTGTCTGTATATCTGTTACGCGACTTTCTTAAGTCACGTGAATTTTAGGGGTTCGCGGATTTACACTATCCATATCTAACCCGCAACCCGAATTCTGGAACACTGATCCGCGATGCTTCGTCTGGAAGTTCGCGGAATAGACCGTAGATTTTTAGAATTTGTAGAGACTTCTGCGAGCCATGTGATGTAGCCGTTTGGGCGTAGAATTCCAAGCGTTGCATGCCTTTAATAATGACGAGATCTTCAGGTTGCGATATCTAAGCGTCTCATGCAACAGTAATAAATTCTGTTGAGATCTGAACTGAAAATCTTGACCGAAGATCTCGGTCTTATCTCTTCTAAACTGGATATCACAGTTAGCAACTCGCTTATATAAGGCACACGCTCTCCTCAATGAAGGATCATTCAGTCGTGAGAAAATTTCTTCTTGACTCTCTTCTCTTTCTCTGTTTTGTAATAGATCCATCAGCGCGGCTATGTTTTCTTCTTCTTCAACCGAAGTGATGGATAAGAGTTGGCATGTCACAAGACCTCCAGACTACATCAATCCAGCGGGGTGTCTCACTGACGAGATTCTTCTGACCGTAATCATTTTCCTTAATTAAGGTATACCTCTTCTTTTGATTCATACCCTCCTCTTCCTTCTTTTTCTTCCTTTTTTAACAAGGATTTATTTCGAATATAGGAGATAACCGTAGTCATTCTCCTTAACAATGGCCCAGACCCGATGGGCTAGTAATTGCTTCCAATGCCTCAAGGGGTTTGGAAGGTCTCATGTATCTTACATGAGAGAAAAAAATTCGGGTTTGGGGCATTGTTTTTCTTCTTTCCTAGTATCCCACAGGGTTGGGGTACTAATGACCAGGATCTTGAACTTGCACAATCCGTCAGCTATATAGCTGGGGTTCGCATTCGGTATGCCCAGTTTTGAACTAATCAATTCACTGGTATCATCCCTGGGAGAACCAACCAGGAGGTCCCTGACTGTGGTCGGAAAGAAGAAACAAGATTATGTTTTTTAAACCTTCCTTAAAAAGAAGGAGGCAACAAGAGAAAATTGGAAGTGGAGGCCGTGGAGCAAACTTTTTTATCTGAACCATGCCAAAAGAGGCGGTTACAGCAGCAAGTCTGTCATTCCAGAAGAAGGGCCTGCAGAAGCAAACTTTTTGATCTAAACCATGCCAAAAGAGACGGTTACAGAAGCAAGTTTCCTCCTTTTTTATTTGTATTGATTCTCATTAGCTGTATAGCACTTAGAGAATTCTCTGTAATTTCGTTTTAATGATGAATAAAGAAGTTCTTATCTTTCTACGTAACTGAGAGTATCTGAAAGATGATTCTGATGTTGATTATCAGAGATAACTGTTAACTTGATAATCTCTAAATGGATCAGAATTTTCTAAGTACTCAAAACTACTATGAATGAGAGAACTTTCTTGTTGACCAACTTGATTTGCCAAATGTGTTATTGACTTGGCAAATTTGATGGACAGGAAAATCTGATTCGCCAGAGGTAATTTTTAACTTGGCAAATTTTTAGAAAAAGAAAAATTTGGTTCGCCAGAGGTAATTTTTAACTTGGCAAATTTTTAGAAAAAGGAAAATTTGGTTTGCCTTGATAGAAGCAAAATTTGGTTCGCCAGAGGTAATTTTTAACTTGGCAAATTTTGATAGAAGGAAAATTTGGTTTGCCAGAGGTAATTTTTAACTTGGCAAATTTTTAGAAAAAGGAAAATTTGGTTCGCCAGAGGTAATTTTTAACTTGGCAAATTTTTAGAAAGAGGAAATTTTGATTTGCCAGAGGTAATTTTTAACTTAGCAAATTTTTAGTAAAAGGAAAATCTGATTCGCGAACTAAAGGCTTTTTAGTCCGGAACCAAGAACTTTCATTGACAAAGTTCCGATTACAGAGAAACCATTTGCTCATGACTAACTTAGAACTGCCTAGGCCATATTGTAACTAGTGTTCTACAATTTCGCTAAGGATAATCTTTCTTCAAGAACTTGCCATTGATTGGCATTAGGATCTTGTCACCATTAGGCTTTGTCAACCGATACACCCCGTTGGAATAGACCGTATCAATGACGAAGAGTCCCTTCCACTTTGGCTGGAACTTTCCTCTAGGCTTCTGGCTTGTTATGATTGGTCTTCTAACTGACAGGACCAGATCACCTTTCTTAAAAGCCCTCCGTTTAGCCTTTTTGTTAAAAGTTCTGGAGATCCGCGCCTGGTATAGCTCAATACTCTGTTGAGCTTCTAAGCGTTTATCATCCAAGGCTTCTAACTCTTGGAGTCTTTGCTGATGCTTTTCTTCTTCTGTCATCCTTGTTGTTAACGCGACTCGTAATGAAAGGATTTGGATCTCCAAAGGCAAGACCGCTTCTGATCCATATACCAAGGAGAACGGAGTGGCATTGGTGGGAGTTCGGACTGTGGTTCGGTATGCCCACAAACACTCTCTGAGCTTTTCGTCCCAGTCCCGTTGATTGGATGACACAAACTTCTTAAGAAGCTTTATAATGGTCTTATTAAAGGCTTCTGCTAGACCATTAGCTGCAGGATAGTATGGCGATGAAGCCACGTCTTCAATCCTGTACTTGTTGCAGAATCTAGAGTACACTTGGCTTACGAACTGAGATCCGTTGTCGTGAATTATTCTTCTAGGCACCCCGAAGCGATAAAGCACATGGTGCTTGATAAACTTGATAACATCTGACGACTTTACTTCGGTCAGGGAGATGGCCTCAGTCCATTTTGAAAAGTAATCAGTTATAGCATAAATGAACCGGTGCCCTCTCGTTGATGACGGAGAGATTGGCCCTATGATGTCCATACCCCATTGCTCAAACGGCCATGATGTAGCCGTCGGGTGGAGATATTCTGGAGATTGATGTATAAAGTTTGCATGTATTTGGCAGACCCTACACTTCTTGGCATAGTTGACTACTTCTATCATCATCTTAGGCCAATAATAACCCATCCTTCGAATTCTATTCCAGAGTTTCGGTCCTGGCTGATGTGCTCCGCAGATGCCAGCGTGAGCTTCTTCGAGTACTCTTTGAGCTTCGCGGTTGGAAAGACAGCGAAGTAGAACTCCGTCGTAGGATTTTCTATACAAGGTCTGGAGCTCCGCGTTGTAGTAAAACCGGATAGCCCTTCTCTGAATGGCTTTGGCTTGTTTTGGATTTTTGGGTAATATCCCATAAAGGACATAGTCTATATAAGGAAAACGCCAATCTCTTGGCTCTAGGCTAGATGCACAAACGTCAGCTTCATTTTCTTGTGGTTTCTTCGCTTGCTCTTTGAGCTCACCCTTTGAGCAGAATAACTCCTTGCTGCCTACCATAATTTGCCTTTTAGCATGCCTGGGCAAGGCTAATGTAGCAGCCAAGGAAGCTAGTGAGTCTGCATAACTATTGAGGTGGCGCTTTATGTGATTGATATAGAAACCCGTGAAATCGTTAGCGATCTTGATCACCGCATGATAATATGGCATAAGGTCTTCATGTTTGACTTCGTACTCCCCTTTTATTTGATTTATAACGAGTTGAGAGTCCCCATATGCCTCTAAATATTCGACCCTCAGTTGTCTAGATATTCTTAAGCCGATGAGGAGGGCGTTGTATTCCGCGACATTGTTGGAGCACGAGCTTGTCAATGAGTAAGCTTGAGGAATGATGTGGTTACGTGGAGAGACGAGGACAACTCCCACCCCCACTGTCGTCTTTCCTTTGGATCCCATTCGGGAGGCACCATCAAAAAAGAGTTGCCATACACCTTTTGAAACTGTATTTGATTCGAGAGATCTTCTCGAACTATCCTTTTCTGAAACTAAATCCCGTTCCTCCAACTCTCCTGGGATTTGTTCATATAACCTCGAGGAGGCCGGGACTAGATGTTCGGCCAAGAAGTCGGCCACGACCTGTCCTTTGATAGCCTTCTGTGGGACGAAGTGCATATCATATTGTGATAACAAAATGGCCCAATTGGATAGTCTGGAGTTTAATGATCTGGGCTAGGTCATTAATATTCTCAGAGGGTTAACTCTTGATACAACGTGGATAGTTTGTCCAACTAAGTAGTGTCGCATTTTCTGTATTGCGAACACCAACGCTAAACATTCTTTTTCTACGGGATTGTACCGGTGTTCCGCTCCGATCATCATTCTGCTGAGGTAGTAAATAGCTTGCTCGTGGCCTGACTCATTCTTCTGTGCTAGCAAAACGCCCAATGAATGATCCATAACCCTTACATATAACTGGAAAGGTCTTCCCGAAACTGGGGGCACGAGCACTGGTGGTTTCGTGAGATATTGTTTGATTTCTTCAAAAGCTTTTTGGCACGCGTCATCCCAGATGAACGACACTCCTTTCCTCATCAATCTGGTGAAAGGTTGATATTTACCAGATAAATTTGATATAAATCTGCGAATGTACGCCAGCCTGCCTTGTAATCCTCTTAACTCCTTGAGATTACGAGGAGGTGGCATGTCTTGGATAGCTTTGACATTATCTGGATCAAGATGTATTCCCTTCGAAGTTACGACGAAGCCCAGGAATTTCCCACTAGAGACCCCCAAGAAAGACTTGGCTGAATTCATCTTGAGCTGGTGCTTCCTCATGAGGTCAAACACTGTCTTCAAATCTTTTAAGTGATCTTCTTTATTTCTGCTCTTAATTGCTAGGTCATCTACGTAGCACTCCACTGTTTTCCGGAGGTGTTCCTAGAAAATTGCATGCATGGCACGTTGATACGTAGCACCTGCGTTCTTTAGACCAAAGGGCATGACTGTATAGCAGTATACTCCGAGTGGCGTCCTGAAAGACGTATGTTTCTCGTTATCGGGATAATCTTTATTTGATTGTATCCCGAGAATGCATCCATGAACGTCATGCGCTCATACCCACAAGTATTATCTATCATGATATCAGTGATGAGTAGCGGGAATTCGTCTTTAGGACAAACCTCATTCAAATCCCTAAAATCTATACAGACTCGGATTTTTCCGTTTTCTTGGTCACGGGAACTATATTTGGGATCCACTCAGGGTGCTGGTCCTCGCGAATAAAGCCTGACGCGATCAACATTTTGATTTCAGCTTCTATAGCTTCCATGACCTCTGGGCGAAATCTTCGTTGTTGTTGCTTTACTGGCTTAGCTTCTAGTCGGATCTTTAATTTGTGAACCGCCACGCTTGGATCCAACCCTGGCATCTCCTCGTAACTCCAAGCGAAAATATCAATGTATTCGCGGACGAGGGATATCAATTCCTCCCTTTCTTCTGAGGATAGATTCTCACATATAAATATGGGTTTAGGATTCTTTTCATCTCGCATATTGATTTGGATCACTTTATCTTTAGTTGGGGGCTCTCGCTGTTCAAACTGAACCTCTCACTTCATATTGAGATGCTTGTCCCAAAGATCGTCTCTTACTGGTGAGGTTTCCCTCAGATCTTCGTCTTTGCGGATCGCGGAAGCCATGTTTGCGGATACCTCGTGGAAAATCGCACATGTGCTGACATCTGAATCCCAGCATGATGATTCTGACGAATGATCGTATTGTCTTTCCTCAGCCTTGTCGCTTGAGGAGGCCTCGGAAGTAGTGACGCAGCCCAACCCCCTGTCGGTTTTCTGGTAATAGTCTTGCGTCTTCCCCTCGGGAACAAAAAGTTGAAAGATTGTCTTCCTTCCTTTTCGGAAATTCAACCCCCTGCCTTCGGCCAGATTGTATCACATTTTCTCTATTATACTACGGGAATTTTCATCATAATGGAAGAACTCGGGTTTTCTCTGTTCTTCCCCAGAATCTGAGCATTTCTCTTTGTTCCCGTGACTTGCTTTTCCGAGTATTATGGCCTTTTGGTTCCGTTTCTAGGAGGGACCTCAAAAACGGTCTGGTCAGCACTTTCAACGTCATCGCTTAATTCATATAAGGATGATCAGATAGGTGCTTGGAAGGAAGTCAGAGAATGTATCTCTTTTACATGGTCGCTAAATGCGTCCGTGCTAGTGCTTGAGGCTCAGAATCAACACCGGAAGAATAAGCAAATTCCAGATTTTCATTTATCACCCATTCACCATCAGAGTGAACGGGGTTATTTACATCAAGGCCCTCGAGACTTATCACAATGGGCTCACCATCCCAAATTATATCCTTGGATTCCGAATCTTTAGATTCTGATTCTGTATCAGCCTCTTCGCCACTATCAGAGTCATCTTGAACGGGTCGATTTGCGATGCCAAACGCGCCTTGATACAGTAACGCATCAGTAAAGTAGTTTTCAACTCCCTTGAAGGGTTGTTTTTCCGCAATGAGCGTCTTTACGTTCGCGACTTCGTCAATATACTTCATGCATTGGTGTAACGTGGAGAGCACGATTAGATTGCTATGGATCCAGGGCCTCCCCAGTAGCAGATTGTATGACGTGTCCGCATCTATCACGTAACACGTGTCTTCCGTCTTCAGTTCGCCGATTTGACACTTGAGCTTTATCTTTCCTAGGGGTCTACTACCGTTAGCATTGAACCCGAAGATAGTAGTGTTAGTTGCGGCTAATCTATTCATCGGCACTCCCAGATGTCGTAGCATTCTTCGCGGCATGATGCTCAAGGCCGAGCCTGGATCAACTTGGATACGATCAATCTCCGTAGATCCTATATATCCCTTGTAATACAAAGGGCGATGATACTTATTGCTCCTGACTTGCATATCCTCCGGAGAGAAGGTGACGCAAGGGATGTTTTTACCAGATATCTGGTGACATGTCGCGCAAAGAGACTCTCCTTCTTTGATCATCTCTGGTATTTACGCCAAGAACACTTCCGAATCTTGCAGAGCTTCTCTTAAAACTTCCCTAGTGGATTTGGAGAGTTTCAGGAGCTCGTACAAGATTATCCTTGCAGGGATATTGGCCAACTGTGTTAGGATGTCGAACTGGAATGACTTCCGCGAGTCTTCCGTAAGTTCTTTTCCCTTCTTCCTTAGAGTTTTGTCAAACTTCAGCTCCTTTTGCTTGACTTTCTCTGGAGATGGTTGAGAACCCGTTGTTTGGCCATAATTCTTTAAGTAGTCTTTTCCTGAACGGATCCCTGCGGTGGGAGGGTCTACATCGGCGACCAGGGAGTTTCCGATTTCTTTTTCCAAATCGGTCAGGGCAGGAATGATCTCATCATCTTCGGGAATTACGGAAACGACATTAGAGGTGAAGACTCTCTCTCTTCGCTTCTTCCCGGATGAACTGGAACTCCATTGTTCATCATTTAAGAGATCAGGATGTACCCATAGTATCTCTCCTCTATCAGTTTCAAAGGGGAATAGTCCTTTCTTTTGCTGTTAGTGTGGATCAAAATTTATGACTTGCATCGTGCCTTTATGGATGGGCCGCACTTCATATTGAATTGTTGACTCTATCCAGTGGGGTGCTTTACCGAACTTGACGGTCACCATGTTCACAGTCACTTTCTTCTGGTGCTTTTGAAGCTTGATGACGTTAGCGTCCACTAAGGCTTGAATTTTGTCTTTAAGGATGTAGTAGTTTTGGGTGGGGTGGTTAATGATCCTATGGTAGATACAGTAATTAGGATCATTAACTTTCCCAGCTTCCTCTGGACGTTTAGACTCTGGCAACTTTAGCATCTTCTTACTCATGAGGAGGTTGAAGACAGTCTTCGTGTGCTCATCCTTAAAGTAGTATTGCTTTTGTGGCACTCGCATTTGAGGATGAAGTTTCGGGGAAGTCTTAGTGGGTTGTGGCACATTAGTGACCATTGTCTCCTTTCCCTTATACCCTCGGGATCGGGACTTATAGTTGTTATCACCACTTCGCTTCGGTTTCTCCTCGCCTCCTTCTTCTTCAAGTCTTTGCGCAATTTCTTCAGCTTCTTCCGCTTGTAGGGTGAGATCTTTCCAAGTTAAGGATTTCACCGCCCCCATCCTGGCTAGAACCTTGGTCGATAAATTATGTCGACAGGTTTCTACTAAGGTCTTCTCTGGCATCCCATGCGGGCACCTGAGAGAATCGTTCTGGAATCTTTTGATAAAGTCCCGGGCTGACTCTCTTTTCTTTTGTTTGGCAGCTAGAAGCGCCGGTATTGATACCTCCATATCATCTTTATAGAATCTAGTGAGAAAGGCTTTCTCCATGTCGCTCCAGGAATTGATGGTTCCCGGTTCTAATCTCCGGAACCATTCAAAAGCTAGCCCGGTTAAAATACTAACAAATATTCTTGTAATAATAGGGTCATTTCCGGATAAATGCCCTATCTGCGACTTAAAATAGTAGAGGTGTTAGTTTGGTGATCATCTACCATCAAAAGACTTGAGCTTCAACGGTTTGTCGCTTTCTGGGAACGGCACTGTTTCCCACTCCATGGGATATGGCCTTACTACGCCTAGTTCTTGTAGGTCGCTTTTATGCATGAGGGCGTTTATCTAGTTTTGGAAGCTCTCCATCCAGACAGTATTTGCTTTTCCTCCCTGGTGCGTGGAGTGGTTGTCATCATCTTTATGATGTTCTTCTTCTTCATGACCTTCCTCTTCTGTATTCTTCCCTGTATTCTTCAGTTTATTTTTTTCTAACTCCATCAGAACGTGTAGCATATCTTTAAGCTCACTGATGGCGTTCTGTTGCTGCTGGATATGCTTATCTTGCTCCTCCATTCTCCGCATGAACTCTTCTGGGATGTTGTTCTGCGTCATATATGCATAGGCGGAGTCTTCTAAGAATGAATCAGACGTCTGTGATTCAGCCATAACAGACTCGGCTATATCCTCTTCATCAGATGAGATCCCCGCCATCTGTCTATAATTCATAGGGATCGCCACCCCACTTCTGAGTCGAGTGCGTCGAGAAACTCCTCGCTCTTCGTTGGATGGGTCCTTCGAACTTGAAGAAAGCTCTGGGTCAGAGGCTTCTTCTTCAGAGGTTTTCTTTGCCTTCTTTTTCTTCTTCTTTTCTCCAACACTTATCATGTTGGAGGTCATCTCGTGGTATTCCGGCTCAGAAAACTCGAGCCCCGTCGTCTCCTTTTTGCCGATTGAGACGACGATGTTGATGGAGACGACAATCGACAAAACACCGAGGATCGGGCATGAATTGAGCAATGACAGTGAGACAGTACTGTGTTGATCAGTCGTTCACAGTGGCATTGAGATACATGGGATTCTTCTTTTCTTCTGTTTAGAAGTTCCCTAAAATCTCTTGCACCGGAATCTTTTGTGGTAGGCTCCTTTGTGAGATATAGCCCGCGGATAGGCATACACCTTCTGCGAATTCAAGGTTCGCGAGTTTCTTCAGAGTTTCCCCTCGGGACGCGAATGTATGGTTCACTCCTCTTCCTGTAGGGAACGTGAGCGAACTCGTCTGCCTTTTGATCAACCACGCCCTTAGGCTTCCATATTTGGATCGTGGGTTTCTGCCGAGATGAGTTGGCAGTTTCTTTTTGTTGCGCATCCCTGTAAAGGCCACGAGCTTTACTTCTCCTTAGGTTCCTCCTCATTGTACGAGTGAGAGGAACCTCCTTCTCTGCATGACAGCTTTGCAGAGCGGATGGAGGTGGCTTCCCCTTGTTGAAGCGGGGACTTTGGTCCACTTTGCTTGAGAAATCAAGAGTCTTTGCCGGAACCGACAGAGAGCCCGTTGTTGAGGAAGGGGATCTCGGACTATCTTGGTCCGTAGATTTCCTTAACCGAGCCATTGCCATCTCCTTGGGAATTGACCCCTTGGAGATTTTATGGTATCCCCTTAGGGAAGTAGGGCTCCTGAAGCCTAAAGAAAGAAATTCTTCATACCTTTGCTGGTCGACAGAAATGGTGAGTGAGTCGACCATACTACCAATTAGAATATTGTCGGATTGAGCTACCACCAAGTCACCGGAGGTGATGGTTATCCCCAGCAGAGTCGCCAATCTTCTGCTCACCATGAAAGTTGCACGCTCTTTATATCGAAGTATTTTCAATAAGAGATTACAATCTAATGGTTTTCCGTTTACAGAAGATGAGAAAGATAGTTTTTCCTCTTTGTTTAAAGATGGGTTTCTAGGTAGCTATGGAGAACGATCCTGCTCTCCGTTGACACTCCGTACAATATCTCTCAGTTGGCTAAAGGAAAGAAAAAGGGGCTCTTTTCTCTTGATCGCGAGAGATAATTTCTGGGAGAAGACGTCTATCTCCGTCTCTTCTACTCTGTGTGTTCTCTCTCTGTGTATCTCTTTCACTTCCCGCCTTTTATAGGGGTCTTGGAGTAACGTCCCGCCATGATTTGCTCGACCGTTAGCTCCCACTACTCGAGAAGTGCCGCCATATTCGTTAGGTAGTTGCTCCCACGATCGAAGTAACGCCGCTACATTCGTTTGGCAGTTATTCCCACGATTCGAGGTGGCAATTCTTCTGTTCGGGTCGGCTGACTTTGTATTAAACCCCTCCACCTGAAAGTTATGGGTAGTGTCGCGAATCTCAGCTTTAGATTCGCAAACCTGTACCGTCACCTGGATCGCAGACCTCAGTTTCTTAGATTTGCGGACCTCAGTTTCTTAGATTCGCGGACCTGATGAGTTGCGAGTTTCTGTCTCTGAATTCGTGGATCTGCTTTGCTTTTCTAGAATTTTTCACCGATACTTTGGCGATAGTCTCTTGAGTCCTAACAATAGCCTGGTCATGGTCCTTGACAATTGAAGCAGCGGCCTCCACTTGAAGAACTAGAGACTCGCGGTTTGATTGACCCTTTTCTAAAGAGGCTTTGCAAGCATTTGCCTTCTCCTGAGTCTCCTTCTGGAACTTAAGCTGTTTCTCTTTCAGCTTCAGAAAAATGATTTCCACTGTCTCAGATTTATCAGCACTTCTGGTTTTTTATAGGAATTCAGCATGCTTTTGAAGCTGAGTTATCATAAGCCTAAAGGGAACAGCTTTATCCTCTCCACCAATGCTGACAATACCAGTTAAATAAATGTTAAGAACATTGGCTAGTGAAGCAAAAGAAGCCCCCTTCAATATTTTATCAATACAGCGGTCAAGAAGTGAAGGAAGGTCTCCACCGTATCCTTCAATAAATCAATCTCAAGAATATCAATCTCCGCATAAGAGGGAGTAATACTGGTTGAGGTAGAGGTGGATTGATCCGCAACCAGACTAGTATCAGGAGGAATGGGACTTCTGGAGACTTCAGCAGAGCTAACAACTACAGCATCTTGAACCAAAACATCGGTCCGAGCAGCTGCGGCCAAAACCGTAGACATAGTAGTCTTGGGAATCATTACTTCCATAGAAGTAGTAACTGCAGTCGCCTCATTAGTGTCAGCTCCTGCGATGGTGTCATCTGACGAAGTTACCTTTGCGCCCATGCGTTCTAAATCAGGAGTCGAAACTGGAGCTATCAAAAGGAGAAAGTTAATAGTTAAATGATACAATATCATTTGATAATAACATAATTGCTAAAGGAAGAAGATGCAGACCTAAAACTTGGATACTGGATTTCCCAAGTCCGTACACCTCAGGACCAAACACTTCAGGCCCGTATACTTCAGTTCGAACGTCCTCGCTCAAATAGACCTACTTACCATGGTCTGATGGAGGGGTTGAAGATCGAAAATCATCACTGTCGACATTATAGTCATCTCCCCAATCATCCTGACTTCCTGAAGGAGGTGCTGCTTTTGGGGAATCTGATGTGCGAGTCTCCCCAATGATTTGTACTTCGTCCCCTGCAACGGCAGAAGCTGAAGGGCCCTCTTGTATAGCCAGAGAAACACTGATTTCAATAGTGGCCTGGAAATAAGGGGGGTAGAACCCTCTTGAGTAACGGGAGTAGGATCACTGCAGAGAATAGGTCCTTGACTCCGACGCCTCTTAAGGGAACGGAGAGTTAAAGATGAGTCATCTTCATCCTCCTCGGGTTCCTCAACAAGGGACTCAGAAACTAGAGTGGGTGTTGCAGTGCCAGTCCCAGATGGGGTGCTATGTGAATCAATCCCCTGGGAATGGTAGGCAAGTTACTGAGGCGCCTTAGTCTCTTCTGCTTATGTGAAGATTTCTTGGGAGAAGATTGCGATTGAGGAGAAGTCTTCTTCGATGTCGGGAGAGAAGAAGCATCAAGAGAGGCAGTTTGAGCTGCTGCATTATTGACCGCTTCCCTCTGTTGAGTTATCGGTTCTGATTCATTGGATGCACTGTCTCCCCTGAAATCTTCCATCCCTGCCACTTTTGTACTGCCAGCCTTCTTTTTCTGGGCATACCAAGCTCTGATCACTCGCAGACTGGTATGATTTATGTTGAAATTCTGGGGAGCGGAATTGGCATCCGCGAACTACTTACAGAAACTAAAGCTCATACTCAAATTTGGGGTCTTGAGCGGAAGTCAAATCTGATCTGAGTTCCACCTGCGACGAAGTAAAACCAAGCTCAAGCTCCTTCAAGAGCATTCCCAACAAAACTTATCTTTCTATTGGGATTACCAACATAAAGCTGATCATACCCAAACTGTCGAGCGAAACGACTCGGGTAGTAAGGCTCTATGCAGCAATGGTTCCCCAAACGAAGAACCAGATGTCCTGGGCGGATGTTTATCAGCCACCAGAAGCATCCCGAAGACAGAATAGTAAATTTATCGGCACCAGCAGTATCCGCGAATTCCTCCCCGTATCCAGCATTTGGAAAGTACGAAAAACATCTGAATAACTCAAAAGTCGAGAAATGACGGAGGGTCTTGCGGATCGTGGCCATGTAGCCCCCTCTCCATTGCGACCTCTCATAGTGTTGCACTTTGGGAGCACTTAAGTCTATCTGCAAATCAGCAGGACTCATCAAAGTGGCGCAATGTAGAACTAACACAGCCATCAAATAAGTGTAAAGGAGTTCTACACGCGGATTAGGAGTTTTTATGACTGGATCCCCTCTTCCTCTGCTCCTTCTTCACGTTGCAGAATTTATCAGATAACCTTCTTAGTCCGCTTTGGATGCTGCAAACCATCGCAGGCAACAAACTGAGCCGCCTACCAAATGCTAGTAGGACGGCTGGGTATACGGCCCTAATGGGTATGTTTTCCTGCAAAGGAATAACACACTTCTTCAGCTATACCATCAAATAGCCCACCAAGAAGGCAGAATCAGACAAAGGCTGGAGAGCCTAATAATGGAAACTTTCAAAGGACGTTCCAGCCTTGAATACATCCTCGTCAGATTTAACGATATAAGCATCTGTCCCGAAACTGGCGATTCTTTTCTCAGCTTCCTTTCAGAAACTAGAGGAAGTGAGTGAAGTTCGGATTACTCTTAGAAAGGTTGAGCAGAAGATATTGTAGCCACTTCTTTAGCTTCAAACTGTGGGTGCCGGATGTATGGGTGCAAATATGATAATGACAGAGCAACTCCCAGTAAGTACTATAGATCAAAGGATCTCGGGTCTTCAATAGGTGAAGTTCTTCCCCAGTAGGGACGTACTCTTCATATTGGATGTCTCTCATAGGAAATCCCGAAACTTCATACATCTCGTGAAGGGCGAAACCCAGTTCACCTCGAGGGCAAAAGATTGTACAAGTATCAGGATTGTACAGTTTTAATAAAGCAAAAAAATAGAATCTGCTAGCGGGAATGCCGTACTAAACCGCCTTGATAGCATGATGTAGCTCTGCATAATGAAGCTGATCTCTGAAAGTCTTTAGGAAAAAATCAGTCAAGACTGCCTACTCTCCTTTTGAAGAGCAGTGAACCCACCCAAGGGACGAAAATTCTGAACAGAAAACTCCCCTTGTGCATTGGTGAATCAGTGCAGGGAAGTCTGCGCGATTATGGGAACCTCGCCTCTGGGGAGGTCATGTTTAAGCAGTCTCGGAAGCAATCCACAAAAGTATTTTCCAGTACTACGAGGAAAAGAACCTTGAGCATTGAAACCCCCCAATAAGATGCTGTCTTGCGACCTGTTTATGTGCCAGTCCATTGGGCACGAAAATGGATTGAAAGAATAAGAAGGGATAAGACCTCTCCATATTAGGGAGAAACAAGTAGCGACCTTCAACTTGACGAAGCCACTTGTAATCTCCATCTCCCAAACCACTATCGGGCACTGAAACATGGTCCCCAAACAAAGGCGGGTTTGCGTAGCGGAAACCGATCATTTCCTTCGAAAGGTGCATTAGTTATCAGTTCTCGTAATGTTGAGCGAGAAGAATGGAGAATTTTGCCTTCTCTCTGTTGGCTATCTGATGTTGTACTATGTGGAAAGACATGACCAAATCTGAACATGACCAAATCTGAACTCTTTCTTCCCATCATAGCTATCCGAGTATCCGAAATAATGATTCTTAGGCCAAGGATTCAATGCATAATCGACTGCAAAAGATATTCAGATTCAAGATAAGAAAATCTCTGAAAAGGGGACTGCTTTTCGAAAGTTATTATTATTATTACCTCCAATTAAGGGCTCGTGCCGAACCACTATTGAACTAGAGGTTGCTTGAGGATCCTGATGACCACTGGCAGCCGCATCAGAGGAAGAAGCTTTCTTCGGCATCTTTTGCAGATTAGAGAATCCTTCGCACAAAGAATCGAAAGCTATCGGAGGTTGAAGACGAGAAGTCTGAGGAACTGTAAAAAAGAACTCGGATTTCAAATTTCTTGAGATAAGAGTAGCCTCTCTCATAAAGTGGAGATTATATAGCAGATGATTTGACGGCTGAGATCTCTGGATAGATGTGATATCTGGCCCGAATCTCATGGGATTTTTGCATTTAATGCGACTCAGAGAACGTCTCAATTCTTATGCCGTAAAAAGCAACCGCCTTCCGGCCTTTCCTCAACCAAAAAGTGAAAGCTCGCGTCCCTAATACAGAGTCACGATCCTTCAGAAATTTCAGTTTGCGACCCTAACACAGAGTCGCTTTCTTCTCCAAAGTGAAAGCTCGCGTCCCTAACACAGAGTCGCGATCCTTCAGAAATTTCAGTTTGCGACCCTAACACAGAGTCGCTTTCTTCTCCAAAGCGAAAGCTCGTGTCCCTAATACAGATTTGCGATCCTCCAAAAATTACAGTTTGCGACCCTAACATAGAGTCGTTTTCTGCTACCAAATGAAAGTTTGTGCCCCTAATACAGAGTCGCGTTCCTTCCGAAAAAACAGTTTGCGACTCTAACACAGACTTGTTTTCTTCTTGAAAATGAAAGTTCGCGATCCTAATACAGAGACGTGTTCCTTCCAAAGCAAAAGTTTGCGACTCTAATACAGAGTCGTTTTTTTCTTCAAAATGCAAATATGCGACCCTAACACAGAGTCGTATGTTTCAAGAATTAAAGATTGGGTAGCGCTAATACAGAGTCACATTTTCTTTCAAAAGCAGCAAATTCACGGCGCTAATACAGGGTCGTGTTCCTTTCAAGATGAGAGTTCGAGATATGGCAACAGAGTCATGCTGCCGGCAATCGAAGAAGAATTCAAATACAGAATTGTACTCTCAAAGATGTGAAAAATGGAGATTCTAATACAGAATGATATGTTCAAAGTATTCCAAAACTTCTCAAAAATCACGAGAGTTTTGAAAACTTTGGGGGGTTTTGTTGGCAAAAAATTCTGGAAAACAAAGCAGATCCGCGAATTCAGAGTCGGAAGTCCGCAACTCAGCAGATCGCGAACCTAAGAGACTGAGGTTCGCGACCCAGACGACAGAACAGGTTAGCGAATCTAAAACTGAGATTCACGATACTGCCTATAGTATCCGGGTAGGGGTTTAATACAAAGTTATCTGACCCAAACAAGAGAGTTGCCACTTCGGATCGTGGAGATAACTGCCAAATGAATGCAGCGGCATTACTCCAGTCGTGGAAGCAATCACCTAACGAATATTACGGCACTTCTCGAGTAGTAGGAGCTAACAGTTAAGCAAATGAGGCGGGACGTTACTCTAAATCCCTACAAAAGGCAGGAGAATGAAAGAGAAGGGGACGGACATCTTCTCCTAAAAATTACCCCATGTGATCAATAATTAAGAGCATTTTTTTTTCTTTTAGCCAACTGAGAGAGATTGTACGGAGTGTCAATGGAGATCATGATCGTCCTCCATAGCTATATCAAAACCCAGCCTTAAACAAAGAGGAAATCTATCTTCCTCATCTTCTGTAAACGAGAAACTGTTGGATTGTAATCCTTTATTGAAAAAAAAACTTCAATAGAGCGTCGCTTGCAATTTTTATGGAGAATAATTGCAGGTATTCCTTTATGCATAGTCCTCATCAATGATTTACATTCTTCTGTATCTTCATTGCTCATTCATTATGCCTATTTTGCAGATGCTGGCATTTAGTTGAGCAATTTACCAGCCATTGTTGTCACCACTCTACCTCTGCCTGCAATGACAGGTGTGGGGGCCATCGCTACCTCGTCGTCTGCCGACTCAGGTGTAGGGCCCTCGACTAGGACGCCTCCTATATCTAAGCCATCGTTTATATTTTCCTTTGCAGGAGCAGGATCCAGCACTAGGAACGTCCTGGAGGAAAACCCTCCTTCAGAGTCGACTCCCATCACTCCTATCGTCGTAACTTCAGGGGATCTTCCACCCAAGATTCTAGAATCAGCTCATCTATTGTTGTAATCATTGGCGCCGCACATCCCGGCTGTCTTGAATGGTGAAGCTTCTCCTAGCATCACGACACTCTCTATGACCCCCTCTCCAAAATCGATTCCAACTTCAATGCAAGTAGTTCCTGACGATGATTCTCTTGAAGAGTTTTTTCAGCATATTATTATGGACTTCTTACGCATGTTACAGTGGTGTGTGTTCATGTTCTTGGATAGCCATCGTTCGATCGATCTTGGGCATTTGATGTTGTTGAGCTATTTGGCCAATAATGAGAACATCGGGGGAACAGAATGAGATGCTCCTTATTGGGTCTGCCTAACTACTTTAGATGAGCAGGTCTGGTCATTGGAGACTCTTCGACGAGCTGATGTTACTACCATAACAGAGATCGAAGTTGCCCATTGGAGAGCAGAACTATTTGCACAGTAAGAAAAATTCCGTCGCCAAGAAGAAGCCTGGGCCTCTGAAGTTAGTAATTTTTGGGCAAATCAAGAGGTTATTACTAGAGAGAAAGAGTGGGCAAGGATCGGGCAAGAATCAAGCCGGATGTCCATCAGGCCGCTATAAACCGTGCTCGTAAGACAATTGTCAAAGCCCAAGCCATTCTTGCGACCGCTTAGGCGAAACAGGATGAAGTACTGAAGAGGCAGGATAAACTTATTCTTCACCACGGTCAACTTCAATAGGAAGTCGATATGCGGAGCAAGGCAATCGAGGATGCTAAAGTGCAAGCTTCTCAGCAGCTGGTCATTAATGAAGACGAGTTACACCATTAAGTGTTATCCACTATAGAAGAAACTCAATGAGCGGCTCTTGAGGAGGCAGAGTCAAGTTTAAGGGTTTTGGCAACCCTTAAATCTTTCATCCTCTCCTTATTTTTCCTCTTTTTGAACAATAGGGTTATTGGTACCGTCTTACTTTCTTCCTTTGTTTAATCAATAAATAATTTTGTTTCAATGTGTTGCGTTGTTCACTGTTCTGGAGATCCTGTTTTGATCTTCTAGTGGATATCCCGAGAATTATTAGGGAGTTCTTTTGAATCTTTGATGCATGATGTTGCTTCCATAGCTACACTCTCTTTCTCTTTCTTTTTTTTCTTTTTTTTTTTTTTGAAAAAGACTCATTTGGGGAACAGACAGAGTCGAGATAATACATATTGAAAATATGGAGTTGTGGATTTTGGACGATAAAGTTGTAGAAGACAGAACTAATCATGGGAATAGTGGGACCATAATAATTTTAGCTTCGAAATTTGTAGTGGGGGTGACTCACCTGGAAAGCATAGTCGATTTGAGATCTGTCGTAGACTCGCCTGGAAAGTAGATAGAGCCAGGGTGATTCTCCTACATAACAGACAGAATCGATGATCGGGTTAGGATCAAAAAAATCGCAGACAGAGGTATGACTGACATACCTACGGGGTGATTCCCTTGGAAAATAGACAAAATCGACAGACAATCGATTTGAGATTTGAGAGTGACTCGCCTGGAAAGTAGACAAAGCTAGTGATCGGGTCATGATCAGAATAATGAGCGGTCACTGAAGTATTTATAGAACGATTTGTGAAGTGGGTGAGAGAATTAAATCTCGCTGCCAGAGATAAGATCATAATATAACAGGTTTGTAACGACAGTCGTTATATGGCGAGGAGATGAATCAAATATTTCTATTAGAGATAAGAGCTTAACATGACAGTTTTGCGGGATTTTTAGCAACATAACAGTTTTGCGCGATTTTTAGCAAACCTGTCATTTTTAGCAAATCTTCATCCAAACTGTATTTATCTTCTGCATACACGTGTCTTCCAATCAGTAAAGTATTGTTTTATTCTATTTTTCATTTATATTTTATTTTGTTTAGATAATTAACCTATATATATAGATTATAGATATTCTGTTTCTTTCCTAAAGTAATAAACTATTTAAATCAATTCAGATTAAATATTTTGTTTTGTCTCTAGTTTAAATTAATAACAGTAGATAATAAAATATAATCTTATTAATCTTATTACAGTATCTATACCTATATACAATTATGAATCTTTTCTAAAGTAAACTATATAAAAATCAATTCGGATTTCTTCTCTAATATCATTTTTCTGGTTCAAGTAGATAACATATCTTTCTAAACTTATACCGTAGTAATTCTGTCTAAGTAAACAACCAACACTATTAACTCTCTTTAGAAGAAGATAAACTTCTTTATTTGTAGCATGTTTTGTTAAGTTATTTTAATGGAATGCGGAGGGCAGCAACCTACCGTTTTAGCCTAAAAAAATTCTCGTCCTTTTTATTAGTTTTCAATTTTTATTTTTTCTTCAAACTTTTTTTTGGGCTATGTTTGGTCCAATAAAAAATGAAAGCAAGAAAAGAAAAAATGGAAAAGGAAGAGAAAAGAATAGAAATGGAAATGGAAATAGAATTCTTTTTGTTGTTTGATGCAAAAAAAATTAAAAGGAAAATACGAAAAGCAAAAATAATCAATTAAAAATAAAATTTTAAAAAAAACTCTGGTTCAAACTCTCTCCACTCTCCTAGAGTAACACCAAATAAAATTTTCTCTCATTTTCTCTGGGCCAGAAAAGGAAAAATTGGAAGGAAATTTCAAGTCATATTTTCTCTAGCTTCCGTCACACTTTTTTCTTTTAAATTTTCTCTCAAATAGAAAACATTTTCTTTCATCATTTTTCCTCAAACTAAGCAGAGCCTAAGTGTCTTTCGGTACCTAACAACAAAGAATCTTTTACTTTCTTTGATTTTCTATCATACCAAACATAGATTGCGTATCCATCCTGTTCTCCCAAAAAAGAGAAGTTTGAGAAGTCTTGAACTAAGGCTACTGCTTCATAATTGTCAGTACGTCATTTGGTGTAGAATAATTTTGCTGTTGAACTTCAATTTTCATCCCTTGGACTAAGGAAGGAAATTTAGTTGTCACGTAGAGTTCTCTTTTTCTAATCTCAAATCCATCTCATGAAGGCTCGCTAGCTGTAACGACTCAGAGAATAAAGATCTCCATTAAATGAACTAAATATCGAAAATGGTCCCAAGAAAAGTTTGTTTCTTTAAATTAGATCCATTCACATTGATAGTGAACAAAAGTCATATGTTCAAATATTCTCCACTTTCGGATGATATTAGTCTCAGTGATCTTAGCATGGCCGCTAGTTACTTTTTCTTCAAAGAAAAATAAACCTGTTGAACTCCCTTCCACTGCTTCAACCCATTTTGGACAGAAACAAAGTCCATATCCCCTCCTCTATTAAATCTCATCTTTCTCTCAGCTTCCATCTAAATATCTTTGTTGTTTAATATGTACTTGATATTTCCGTAATGGTGCTCTAAACTATTCAACAATTCTATTATAATTGCAATACTGATATCAGTCTTTTACCTTTTCAGGAAAAAATAAATAAATAAAACAAAACAGTGACAAGGAGAATTACTATTACTACATTTCAATACCATAGGTAATGGATCAAAGTAGAGAGATGAACAAGCATTCCAATCAATTATCTCCTTCCATTATTTGTTCGTCAACATAAAGAATAAATAAAGTATAGAGATATATTCAAACGAAACATGTGGTCTCAACGAAGTTTCATTGACTGGTACTGCCCAGTTTCATCAGCTTTATGGACATTTTGTGTCTCCTCGTGTCATTTGTCAAAGAATGAGACAGAAAGATCAAGTTTGAAATGGGAAAAGGTTGCAAAGTGGGTTACGTGATGATGAGAGAATTATTGAAGGATACGGCATCAAGAGCAAACAATAATGATAAACTCTGAAAGGTGAACTTTACAGCTTTCACTCTAGTGGCATCAGATTTAGACTTGCATCCTCTCATTATTTCTTTTCTTTTTTGTCTCATCTGTGCAAGTGGATTATTGATGATTTTAAATTAAAAAAATAAAATTTTTATTTTTAATTTAAAATTTTATATAGAGCAGATTAAAGAATGTCCCGTGAACGCGTACATTACCATCCCTACTTAAACATGTGCCTTATTAAAGTTTGAAAAATTTTAGATGCTGAAGAAATATTACTTATAGTAACTCCTTATTTGTATTCTTTATGTTCTAGATATTGTTCATGATTAACGCCTCCCTTCTTTTGTTAAGGCAGGAGAGAAGTTGAAAAGTAAGAGTCAATAAGGACATAGAATTCAGAAGAATAAAAGTAATAAATTTACAATATGCGGATGACACTCTCTTGTTCTGAAAAAAATTGAGTGTGAAGCAGACAATTATATTAAAATGGATACTCCACACGTTTGAATTATGGTCGGAGCCGAAAATAAATTTCAGCAAAAGTTAGATGATCTGCTTGGGAGAAAGAGATCTAACGGACCATGTAATTGAGGGATAATAGGATGTAAAGCAGCAAACTTTAACAATAAATTATCTGATATGGTAACTTTTAAATAGTAAGACACAGCAAACATGAACAAGCACATATATATTTAGAAAAGTAGCATGCTCTCTTTAGTACTACTTTAGATGTATATATCATGGCATTGGCAACTTGCTAAAAGATCATAGCAAGGGTTTGAGAAATTATAGATGCTGAAGAAATATTACTTGTTACTACTCCTTATTTGTATTATTTCCTTACCAAACATTTCTAGATATTGCTTCGAACACCTTCTTTTTTTTTTTGGTTAGGCAAGAAAGAAGAAGGAAAATCAGAGTCAGCAAGGATAAGGAATCCGAAAAAAGTAAAATCCTCTCTCATACAAATTGATTAAAGCTATCTAGTCTATTATTTGTTAGCAAAAATATAGGAATAATACCAATGTAACAACAAGTCGAATCTAATAGTTAACCGAAGAGAAAAATAGTAAAGATAGTGAACACGCAGATTTAGCGTGGTTCGATAATGTGTCACTTGTTACAGCGATTTCCCTCTCTTTTGTTTCGGCTGCCGCCACCAGCTTTTATTCATAAGCCGCAACAAACAAATTTATTTGCTTCAGTCGCAAATAATTTGTTTCTCTCTTGCTACTGCCACAAGAGAAAACCCAATCGCAAAAAAAGAAAACCTTGGCCGAAGAACAACAGCAGCGCCACCGCCTCTTTTTCTTGTTTTTTTTTTTTTTCCGGCCTGCAACATGCCCTAGCCGCACACCCGATATATATATATATATATATATATATATATATATATATATATATATATATATATATATATATATATATATATATATATATATATATATAGTGTTACTATTTCTAGTCCTATCAAAATAACACTATAAATAGATCCAATTAAGATGTTGGTTTTCTGACCCAAATATAATTGGGACTTTTTGTGATCCCTAATCACGTCTACATATTCAACGGATACAAAACACAAATACAATAATAATGAGTATTCATATTAGCTACGCGTTTAGTATTGAAACTTCCATTTTTTAATGCATTCGTGTCAAAATGAATTTCCTTTTGTTCTTAATTTATGATATGCCAATATATCATTTCCAAACCATACCTTGCGCTAGTGGCAGATGTAATGTTGTAACCGATTCCTGCCTCATACAAGGACATGTGCATAAAGAGCTCCAAATCCACAAGCTTGTCTCACCTTATAGGGTCCATATCCATGCACACACATGTAAAACAAGAGACCAGAGGAAGGCCTTTTCTTACTTATTCCATGTCCAATTAGGGATAGTACTGACGTGTCCATGAGTCAATTTTAAGTCCGCCCTATACAAAATTTTAAATTAAAAATAAAAATTTTATTTTGCTAATTCAAAATTTTGTATATAGAAGGCTAAAAATTGGCCCGTAAATGTGTCTATTACCATCCTATGTCCAATCCATCATATTCTATTCTAAGTTCACGCTTGGCACAAATCAATATACCTTTGAATGCATTATGTGACATCAAAAAAAATAACAAATTTCATAATCAAATAGCAAAAATATAATCCAGTTGTGGGAAAATGAGTTCATAGACAATAACTTACCTTTTACTGATTTATTTTAGGATAATTCATTCAAAACTAGGGATGGTAATGGATACTTTCAAGGGCCATTTTTTGCCCTCCCTATATAAAATTTTGAATTAGGAAATTAATTTTTTTTTATTTTTAATTTAAAATTTTGCATAGAGCAGACCAAAATTTGAACGCGTCTATTACCATCTCTATCCAAAACCAACCTAGAAGATTGATACTATTTAGTTCTTTGTGTATCCAGGAAAGTATTGACCACAACTGCACATAGTGTTGGAATGTTAGACAACTATGATTTGATAATACGTAGTGTGAATTGTGAAAATGTTTGATCAAACTTGTAGAAAATCCAACATTTGGTATTTGGGAAATTTCTTTTAATCTTCTCATCATCTTCTTCTTCTTTTTTTATAGTAATAAAAGCTTCATATAGTTTGTCAAAGAAACAGTTATTCCTATGTCCCTTCAATAGATCTCATCTTCAGTCTTCTATATTCATATATCTATATCTATGTATATTTTCTATATTACTAAGCAAAACCATTTGTAAAAATATTAAATTTCAATAAATCTAAAAAAAGGAAGAAAATTTGGATGGGTATTCCTATTGTTTGAGCATTTTGAAATTTTTAAACAGGCAAACAAGAAAAAGGAACATTACCCAGATATGAGCAACTTCAAACCTAAAAAATTGGAACAACCACCCATTTTGAGACTTTAAGGAGAAGAAAAGTCAAAAAACACTTTGGTGTCGATTGGTTTATGGATTTAGAAAATAAATTTCTTAAAGTTGGGATCCCAAACTAGGCGATATCGATTAATGCACATACAGAAATAGTATCATCTACATTCGATAGCGGCTCCTTATGAGGACCTGAGAAAGTACGTTACTCATATGGTAAGGCAGTATCCTTGCAATGAGTTTGAGCTCTAGTACTGCATAGCTGCCATCATCCTTAATAGCAAGAATCTTGGGATCAAGAGAGTAGTCAGGGTTGAATTTGTACCTGACGATATTGGCAATTGACCCAATTGCTTTAGACTCCTTGACAGGATTTCCTCAACTAACCATGTTAACAATACTATAAGGTAAATCCTTCACCATATGGCACCTTCATTTCTGATACCAGTACTATTTAGAAATTGTAAATATCGATCTCATGGTTGGTTGGGCACTAGATAGCCTGTTGAAAACTGATGGCCTTTCCAGTAGCATGCATGCACATCTAGAATGGCGTGGTTGTTCCAAATAGTATCTCAAGTCAAATGCGTAAGTAGCATCACCTAAGTGACTCCTGTGAGAAGATTTGCTCATGCAAGAGTGTCTTATAGTCGTTCTGCTAGAGCAACGATCTATGGTGGTTCTACAATACCCTCTGTGTTGAGCTCCTGTCATGGTTTTGCTGGAAGTGGAGATGGTGGCATTGATGGTATCGCTTATTTCATTTGTAACCTTCTTTTTGTAGCACGCTTATCCATGATGGCCTTAAATTAAGATAACTTCCATTCTCAATTGGTGCACAGACAATGTTTAAAGGAAGCGTTGAAAGATGTATTATTCTCTGTAAGATCCTATTAGAGGGTGGCAGTGTTATATCTGGAGTTCATTCTATGAATGCATGCAACTCCATGAGTAGTGGACGTGTCCTCTTTGCTTGTTGCTTGATCAACCTCGATCCCTAGTAACTAACGAGTTCCACGGTAGTGCATGCTTGGAAGTTCCACCGCTAGAACCGCGAAAGCACTCCTCGTACTTCTTTAGGTCAAATCCAATGACAAGAATTTCAATATTGGCATTCAGAGCTATGGTGTTGGATTGCGGTATTGACCTATTCAACAACATAAGTAGTCTCCAGCAAAATCGCCATTTTGTTTCGCTTAGAAAATCGATCGAAATTGTTAAGATATGAGAAAAGATGTGATTTCAAGCAATTACAAGAGTGAATGCACAGGTTAACCCTCAAAACAATATGAATATGTAGTTCAATATTTACAATCTCTCAATAAAACTCATAACTTTTCTTAAAATAATATGGAAACTTGTGAAGATAGATATCTAAGTAGAGCAACTATGTAGCATTTTGATGATCCAACACCAATCTATCATAGAGATCAATGAGAGAGACAAAAGAATGAGTAAGGAGATGACGAATTTTACTAGTTAGAGATGTGGGGTTAAACATAGCAAAGAATCCTTATAGTGATGTGAGCCTTCTCCTCAATGAGCTTGACATAAAATATTTCTTCTCTTCCGTGCTCAGAGATGAGTTGATAGAGACGAAGTGAAGATCTTGTTGATGTAAAGATCTTACTCTTGAAGAAAATAGGGTGGTGGCTCTTTCATGAGTTCTTTAGAAATTTCATAGAGAGATAAACTAGATAAATTAATATTGGGGATCAAGAGTTTTTATAGAGTCCAGAGATCTTCAAATCCTTCAAATAATGATCCCCTTTAGATCTAGTGAGGAGTAAGAATCTATGGTTGAAGAAAGAGTCCAAAACTAACTCAAATGTGGCTCAATTACAATAAAAATGATACAAAAATTTGCACCTGCAACTAGAGCCACCAGTGGGGTCACTGGTGGGTCCACTGGTGGATTTACCAATGACCAGGCTCAAGCTAGGGTTATACAGTTTATCCACTAGCAGGCTCACTAGTGGTACCACTGGTGATGTATCAATGACTAGCGGCATGTTGAGAAACACAGTTTATCCACTGGTGGGCTCCACAATGGGCTCACGTAGCTCTAATGTTCTGTAGCCCCTTTACGGATACCTTCATATCTTTTTAGCTCCGGAGTCTGATCATGCTAATTCGAAAGCCAACATAAAGAGGACTCGAACCTCTTCAATCTTCCCATTAGAGTTTTTAAGTTTGGCTTCTATTAAGATCAAAATTTAAATTGACGTTGGTTTTGTTGCACAGATTTCTTCAAACTTCAATTATTTTCACCGTCTACAATTCCAATTCATAGATGAGTACAATTGCTTCTGACTTGAAAGAACTTGGCTGTTCCACTCCAATGATCCATGTTGTGCTCCGAGTATGCTTCTTTTATTGAAGTGGATTTATCCACATATCAAAGTCGAAGCTGTGGTATGGAAACCTTTAACTGTGTATCGTCAACCGTTCACTGTGTATCGTCAGTGCTCAAGTAAAAACACTTGAAGTCTTCTAGGTCTTTTTGAAGCCTTCAAAGGCAAGAAAACTAATGATATCTCTTTACACCCGCCAAGAGAGGAGAAGGAGTTGGGTGTTAGGTATCACGAGTACCTGAAAGGCAACTCATGGACCAACTCTTTCCCAAGGCCACATGTGAAGTGAGATTGCTCACAAAATGAAGAGCCATAAGGCCACTAGCCCGAGTTCCTTTGTCCCCTGCAGCCAACTTCCATGGTGTTTTCTGCTCCCTTGAGAGAAATGGAAAATAATCAGACGACTTACTCCAATCTCCAAATACCTTGACAAAAATTTCATCGAATGAGCCGTTCTAAGATAAGAGTTGATATTCACTTATCAAAGGTAATTGCAGTGACGATGACAACCTTAATAGTTAATACTCCATACAGCCAACTCAAATTTAATTCCTTCTCTCTTATCAGGCTAAGCAAACAATTCACTACAAATTGTCAACTTTCCACAGATGGAAGTAGGGTAGCATATATCAAGCAGTCCACCATGGGTTAGGACCCAAGGAAAATGGCAGTAATGGTTCCCCTCTCTAATGTCACATCACCCACTCGATTGACGGAATTCAAATTGATAGTCAAATCTCAGCCACCAAACTGATGGAAATCAGATTTGATTCTATAGATTTGATTTTATTTGGATCACGTTAGGATTTTAGAATATTTGATTGGATTCTGATTTTATTAGAATTCTGATTTTATTATGATTTTGAATTATATTAGGATTTAGTTTGTTAGGATTTTCCTATATATATGAGTTTTATATGAAGTACTAAAAAAGGATGAATAATATTTGAGAATTTTGAGAAATTTTCGGCATAGATTTCGCTGAATTAAATCTTTCCTCGTGAATTCGTGGAGAGTGTGCATGAATTCGCCTGGGTGGATTCCCAAACCTCTGTAAGTTCTTCATATTCTTCCCCAATTTCTCCAAAAAAAATCATAATTCTCAAACCCTGACCCTAATTTCGCTTACATCCTGCGTCACTAACTAAACACATGTACTTACGCACAAGACTCGAGGTAATCTTCCCGTCTTTGTTGCAAGATTTTTCTATTGTTTGCATGCAAAATGTACTCCCGAAGCTTAGAGGATTAAACTCGGTAGTGAGAGTTACTGTTTAGTCCAAATTAATTCTCTTAACAAGCCTAACACAAGAAGCCCATTGATTCCCTATGGTCCATAATCGAAAGAGGCTTTGTGCCACCTCAGATCACCTAAATAGGAAAATTGAACCCAGTCAAACTTCTCCGACGTTAAATGATTTACCATATCTCCTATCAAGTTAAACTACTGTCAAATCGGTATCGACAAAAAAACTAGCATATCTCTCTACTAGGAAAGCCGGTATCGACAAAAAAACTAGCATATCTCTCTACTAGGAAAGCTTTAACCTAGAGAATATTTTAAGATCTCAATTTCTGGGAATTTCTAGATGGGCACAGCATTTTTCCTAGTGAGCCCACTTTTGCTAGTGAGCACACCCTCACTTTTGAAAAGAGAGGGTTTTTCTGGTGAGCCTACCAATATTCCCCAAATACCCTCATCTCTTCCTCTCTCTCACACGTTCTTAAGAAAGAACCCATCTCTCTCCCTGTCCCAAGTCGTCTCTCCAAAAGCTGATCCATCCTCGCCGCCCTCTCCCAAGCGCTCTCGCCGCCGTCGTCGTACCTCGCCGGCCTCGATTCCCAGCCGCCGTCGTCGGATCCCGCCGCTCTCTCCAAATACCCTCATCCCGCCATCTCCCAAGCCGTCTCTCAAATACCCTCATCCCGGCCGAAGGGGTGCATTGAAAGGAGGAGAGGAAGAAGAATGTGTTTGATAAAAAGGTAGAAATTGAAACCCTAATTTTTTGTGTTAATTTTAGCATTTTGATTTTGGAAAAGATATGAAAATGAGTGTTGATAAGTTTGATGAGTGTAGATTTAGTTAAGGAGCAAATAAATTGGAAAAAGAAATATTTGTTTAAATTTTTTATGGTAAAATTAAAGGCTTCATTGGGTAAAAAAGCTTATATTTCATTGTTGTTATCGATTAATTATAGTTGGATTTTGTAATAGTGAAGTGCAAAGACTATAATATAAATATTAGTTGGTACTTTTTTGTGTATGGTTTACATTGGTAAGTTTTGATGTTCGAATCGGGAAAAAATTAAAATATAGATATAGTGTGTTTATATTATGATATTTAATGGACTTAGATAGACAAATTTAATTAGTATATGGTGATATGTGATAGTTGCCAATTTAAAATTTCATTGTGTATATATAATCTTTGGTGATTTACAGATGGATCCGGTGCAAGCTTCCCACATTCGACCAACAGCGTCGAATAGACGGAAGAAAATGGGGTGTATCGCAAAAAAGAGGGACAAAACTGTCCGAGTTTGTTCTATAATGTCCTCGTAAAGATAAAATCATTTCTGACCGGGTGCACACAAGCTGATGTTGACACAGTATTACAACTCATATCGTAGAGCCCCGCCGAAAGCCCCAGCTCTGCAACACGTCGTCAACCCACTAGAAAACAACCCACTAGGAAGCAACCCACTCGGAAGTAACGAAGATGCTAGAATTCGTAGGGTTTTTTTCGGAGTACAAAACTGCAGCTTAAGATGTTTGTTCTTGACAACATGGATATGAAGTTGTTATGCTGTAACAGATATTGACTTTATGTTGTCATCTCTAACATGGAGCAAATCATGGAAATAAAGTTGTTAACATGGAAATTAAGTTGTAGTCTTTGATATCACTATTTAACTATATCTTTAAAACTACGAATGAATTGTTGAAATATTGAATTCAGTTTGTCGTTGTTCTTTGTCTTCCACTCTATCTGTTTTAGGTTATGGAATTCAGTCTCGGATATCACTACTGTGTTTTGGAAACCAAATCCGGGCTCTATAATACTGTTAACAATTTATGTTTATTTGGATTTTATGATTTATCATTTGTGCTCCATAAAGATATTGTATTCCATATTGTACCGGGTATATCAACATAGAGTGGACTGATCTATGTCATTGATCTGGGCTAGCAGTCTCGGATCAACTTGAGGGTATCCGGGACTGCTAGCCCGGATCAAGGAACCAGGTCTCTGGCTCCTTAGTCTGAGCTGCACAGCCCGAACCAGAGCCCACTATCCGGGACTGTTAGCCCGAACAGTGGGCTCTGGTCCGGGCTATGCAGCCCAGACCAAGGAGCCAGGTTTCTGGCTCCAAGGAGCCAGAGACCTGATTCCTTCATCCGAGATAGCAGTCTCACATCTCTATGCTAATTAAATATATTTTTTAAATTAAAAAATATTGAAATTAAAAGAGAATGATGGATTCATACCTCCAAAAACTTTTGATCAGCGAATGGAACCATTACTAAGTTGTGCATCTCCATTTTCTTCCCGTTGACCCACAAAATAGAAAAATTTGCTCTTTTTAGGACTTGATGATGAAAAAATCGATTTAAGCCAAATCTATACTTTAATTTTCGTGATTATTTACTAAAAGGAGTAGGTTTTAAAGAGGAATGGAATTTGGGTTCTAAAAAATCAGATTTTTCTCTGCCTTCTCTCTGCCATTCACGCGGGAAAGGAAGAAGGAGATGAGAGGGTGAAGGAGGGACAGTTTTGACCAAAAATTATACCAACCCAAGTTCTCTCTGCGCGAATGGCAGAGAGAAGCCAGAGACCTAATTCCTTGATCTGGGATAGCAGTCCCACATCTCTATGCTAATTAAATATATTTTTTTAAATTAAAAAATATTGAAATTAAAAGAGAATGATGGATTCATACCTCCAAAGACTTTTGATCATCGAATGGAACCATTACTAAGTTGTGCATCTCCATTTTCTTCACGTTGACCGACAAAATAGAAAAATTTGCTCTTTTTTAGGGCTTGATGATGAAAGAATCGATTTAAGCCAAATCTAGACTTTAATTTTTGTGATTATTTACTAAAAGGAGTAGGTTTTAAAGAGGAATGGGATTTGGGTTCTAAAAAATCCGATTTTTCTCTGCCTTCTCTCTGCCATTCATGCGGGAAAAGAAGAAGGAGATGAGAGGGTGAAGGAAGGACAGTTTTGACCAAAGATTATACCAACCCAAGTTCTCTCTGCGCGAATGGCAGAGAGAAGCCAGAGACCTGATTTCTTGATCCGGGATAGCAGTCCCACATCTCTATGCTAATTAAATATATTTTTTTAAATTAAAAAATATTGAAATTAAAAGAGAATGATGGATTCATACCTCCAAAGACTTTTGATCATCGAATGGAACCATTACTAAGTTGTGCATCTCTATTTTCTTCCCGTTGACCCACAAAATAGAAAAATTTGCTCTTTTTTAGGGCTTGATGATGAAAAAATCGATTTAAGCCAAATCTAGACTTTAATTTTCGTGATTATTTACTAAAAGGAGTAGGTTTTAAAGAGGAATGGGATTTGGGTTCTAAAAAATCCGATTTTTCTCTGCCTTCTCTCTGCCATTCGAGCGGGAAAGGAAAAAGGAGATGAGAGGGTGAAGGAGGGGCAGTTTTGACCAAAGATTTTGTTGGTAAAGTGGTAAATAAAGTGAAAGTTTTAAGTGGGCTCACTAGGAAAAATGCTGTGCCCATCTAGAAATTCCCCAATTTCTAGGGATCTTCTACCATAAATACCTCATTTCTTTGCATAATGAGGGGTGATGTTTTTTACTGCAGATGATTCTCTGCTCCGTAACGATGATCTAGTATAATCAAAGAGAGATTTTTTGCTTGTAATCTCGAGAGAAAGAGGAGAGATTGAGTGATAGTAATTTTTCCTATAATAATTTACTTGCCAAACAGTCGCATTTCTCCAGAGGATGCAAGTATGAGGCCATCTTGGTCGATCCTCGTTAAATACTTTTTTTTTCCTCATTATATATGCTTGTATCTCGGAAAATTCTATTTACACACAGAAATTTACTTTTCACGCACGGTTTTAAAACTTGTAAATAATTACAAGTTTACCATTTATTTTTTTGACTAAGTTATCCTTTTAAATCACAAATTAAGACTTTTTAAAATTTAGAACTGCAACTCATCGTCTTCCTCCTTTGTTTTTTCTCTTGAACCTTTAAAAATATTTTTTAGTGGAATTTAATTTTTAAAAAAATACATCTCCGACAAACCCATTTATTTGATTTCTTAACCTCTTAAATTTTTTAATTTTATGTTTCTAAAAAGATCTGGAGAAATTTTAAATTCTTCGAATTCACTGTAAAAAGTAAAATTAGGGTTTGAAGTTTTAGTTTGAGTTTTTTTTATTCAAATAGAAAATTCCAACATGTAATTGATGTCGGAAGACAAATTTAAGGTATAATTTAAATTTATTCTTAGTTTTTTATGTGTATTTGTTTGCAATTTATTATTATTTGTGATTTTTTTGTGAGGGAGACGTCAGCTGCTGGTCGGGTTTTAATACACGACTAAGAGATTTTTTGGTCGGATATTAATATTCGACCAACATATTTTAACTTGGGAATTAATATCCAACTCGAAAAATTTGGGATTGGACGATATAAGAGATAGAGAGAAGGAGGATGGTTAAACTTAGAAAAAAATTTGAGTGCATAGAGTAAGTTGATGATATTTCAAAATAGAAGTTTGGTGTAAAGAACATTTAGGACGTCAAAAGTAAATTGCAGTGTGTAAATAGAACTTTCCTTGTTTCTCAAGTTACTCACTCATTAGCATTCGACCAATTCGCCCATGACCATTTATCATGGACCTGAGCGGATTTTAAGTCAAACAATTAGGAACCTCTTGTGAGAAATATTTAAGCTTATATTTGAACAGGTGGAGAAGACTCCCTCAAATTGTCTTATAATTACTTCAAGCAGACTTTTATAGAAGTGATTTTTTATGGTATTTCACAATATTCACTCTTTTCTTTTATAAATAAAGGTAATAATTTAAACTTAAATTAGGAGATGTGCATGTAGTTGTAACTATATATAGTATGAGATTTTATTTATTCAGAAAGTTGATCATTTGATAAAAATATATTTCCATAAGAAACTAAGCATGTGAGTTGCTAGCCCACAGCATGTGAATTGCTACCGATCATGTGAGGTGTTATAGAGTGTGATGCGCGAATATTTGTTCATTTTAAAAAATTCTAGTTCTAGTTTTCTCGAAAAATCTAGAAAATTTTCCACCACAAACACTAAATTTTCTGTCATACACTATATTCCCTATCTAGATCTCCATAATTCGTTGCCCAAAAACTAAAAGGAAAGAATTAATCAATAATTGATTTAGTTAGTTTTGTTGATGTTACACGTTTAACAAAATATTTCAATAGAGGGATTAAGCTTGGTAATTATTCTAAAAAAATGACTTGCACTATGGATTTAAAGCTTGAACATTGAATTTTGGTTATTTAACATAATTATAATTTTGGTTGAAGTGTTTTCTCCTATGTTTTGTTGAAAAGATAAAAATTTTCTTTTATAACACTAGTTTTACATTACTTTAAATATATAAATATATATGGTTTTCTCTCTGCTCATGTCATAAAAGAACGAAGGGAAGACCGAATAAAACATGGATGGAGGTGATACGCAAAGATATGGAGTCTAGAGATTTAAATAAGGAGATATTACTTGATAGAAATGAATGGAGAAGGAATATCAAAGTGATCGATCCAGCGTGTTTCTTTTTTGATTCATGTAGCCTACTCCAAATACTTGGGATAAACGGCTTAGTTGTTGTTGTTGTTTCTCTCTGCTCGCTCGCGTGAGTAAGTGACAAATAATACATGCATCACTACAAACTACTCATGTGCCGTAAACTTGAATACTTATCCAATTAGGCCTGCTCCTTTCATACCATATAAGGCTAAAAGTAGCATACTGCATGCTCGTACCCATAGTAAGAACCAAAGGTTATCAAAATTCTAGTAATACTAAGCATGAGCCTTTTGTTCTTCTTTTACTTTAGCTGGTTATAACAAGTAACAAAAAAAATTGTGGAGAAAGGTGATGAAACTATTCATTTACTAAATGTAAAAGGGTTAATTGCAGTGACATACTTTCTGTAATGCAAGGATAGTGTAACGTATTACTCCTTAACTTCAAATCACTTAGTTTAGTTTCTGGACTTCTAACAGTGTTAATCAATAGTTTGTTATTCTCACCCTGTTTAGATTGAATTGAGCTTTTTTTTAGGAAACCACAAAATACTCTCTTATCTCTCGGTTTATGGTGAGTGTTTAAGTGACGGGAAAGATGATACTTTGGGGTCTATATAAGAAGGTGTAATTAAATTTAAATAGGGGTGAGAATAATAAACGATTGACTAACAATCGTTAGAAGTCAATAGACTAAACTGAGATTTTTGAAGTTAAGGGGTAATAAATTATACTACACTTATAGTAAATGGGATCTTACTGTAATTAACCCAATATAAAAACAATCAAGAAACTTGTATGAGCAACTTGGTAAGTTCATCACCTAAGTAAAATTTTACAGCATTCATAAATGGAGTCACTATAACAATCAGCTAGCGGAGTAGACTAGAATAATGTGACCGCTGCAAAGAGAGTAGATTGGATGATAGCTACTGGGCCCACAATTCAGCCCAAGTGGCCCACACTCTGCTAGAGGGATAGCACACCAGACCCTATCGTTGCTGTTATTACGTGAGCAGAGAGTCCAAACAGTTCCTACCCAAGTTGACTTGGAGAAAATAAATGAGAAATTCTATTCATGCACACTACTTTTCTCAAGACACCCACCTTTGAAACTTAAAAAAAAAAAATACGAGTTTGTCATTAATTTTTTTAACTAAATTATTTTTCATAATCTACTTAATATTATACATCCGATCCAGATGAAATGGTATGGAAGAGAGAGAGAGGAAGGGTTAGAATGGAGAGAAATAAAGTACATGTTGAGCAAATATGGAATGATTCAAAATTAAAATTCGGGTAGAGAAAAGAGTGGGTGTGTTGAGCAAAATAGTGTGCGTGAATAGAATTTCCCTAAATGGGAAAGAAAATAATGTCTAAAGTAATTTTTGACAAAATATTATTTAACTTTAAAACTCTGATGAGACAATTTAACCCTTTATGTTGATATCAAACAGTAAATAATCTAATAAAACTAAAGTTCAAATAATTGAGAATGATTGTCCTTTCCAAAGTTTCACTATTTGTAAAAGCCCTCCAACTAGCATTCATTAGATTGCATTCAACCCAGAGAACTTTGACATAAACTTTTCCATGTGCCAGATACTAGAAGTGCTAAAAAAAAAAAAAAAAACATCATATTGGAGAAGTTTAACAAAAGATCATCCTTCAAAATTTGAGTAATGCTCAAATTGGGGGAGTTTCCAAAGGAGCGCGCCATATTTTCCAGTGAGCACATATACTCTTTACGAAAGGGAGGATTTTTCTAGTAAGCACACTAAATATACCCAAAATACCCTCATCTCCCATATTTATCTTTCTTCTCCCTCTTTCTCTCACGCTCTCCCTAACCCTCATGCCCAAACCCAAAAACCCTAAAATCTTCCTTTTCCTTTCACTTCTCCTAATCCTCTCTTTCCCCTTCTCTACCTCCTCCTTCCAAATCTTTCTCTCTCTCGTTGCTAAACCCGCTACGCCGATCTCTCGCCGCCGCCGCCGATCTCCTGCCGCCGCCTCCATCGATCTCACACCGCCGTCGCTTCTTGGGTCGAGGTAGGTGAGATTTCATAATCTAGTAATTTTTTTTAATTTAAATTTTTTTATTTTTGGATCAAACAATTGGAGATATTTAGGTTTGGTGATCTTGTTGGGTTAGAGAGGAGGAAGAGGGGAAGAGTCAGCAAATTTGGTAGTAGCAAATTTGGTGATCTTATTTTTGGATCAATCCGAAATTTTTTGCATTTTCATCATTTCGTTCTTCATTCTAAGTACGGTTTTTTGGCTTCAATTTTGCATTAAACATAAATATTCTATAATTTAGTTTTCTCGCTTCTTCTATATTCCATATTTTGAATGTTATTGGTAAGATTACATACTTCCTAAATAGTTGTTTAATCTGAAAATGCTATGTTTTTGTGTTATTGATTTTTAATTTGATTCAGGCTACGAAAGGAATCACATTGCCGCTGGGTTTGGACAAGTTGTATTCTGCAAGCCAAAATGAGATGGTTCGTGTTCTGAGAGCCTAGATGAGATGGTGGCGGAGTATGCCGCCTCCCCCTCTACCTCTTGAAGATCGAATAGAGGAAAAATGCTATTTTTGCAGTTTGTTTATTCGGATTGATTCTGATAATTTTGTTACCAAATGGATGTATTCTTGTTCAGCATCTTGGAATGCATAGTGCCTTGATTGCTATTAGAGATGATATATTAGTTCCATTTTTTTGTTCTTTTATTGTATTTTATGTGCATGTATGTACACGTGTAGTATCAGAGTTGTAACGTTAAAGAAAATGTGCATGATAATTGACATTACTATTATAATAAAAAATTATCAAAGAATTAAAGTTTCTTCATAAAAGTTTGTATTTCCCTTTATTTGTTACATTTTTGTTTCTGAACTGCAATATCTAAAGTAAAATTTAGTCAATGGATGATAAAATCTATGGAATCATGGATGTATCCGATAGCTCTCGCTGATGCCTCCATTTTGCTTTGAAGGTAAATGATCTTTATATAGCGATCTATTTGAATTTGTTCATGATTGTCATTATGTGAATTTACATTGTTATTTGAATTTGAGTTTCATATTTATGTGTTATTGATGAAATATCTAGTTTGAAAGAGATAAATTTTGTATATAAATTTGAGAGATAAATGAATTCTTTGTGTTTTTTGCATAATCAATTCTTGGATGCAATTATATTTTGATTTCTTCATCTAATATGTTTTTATAACAAAAGTGTCTTCAAAAAGTGACATAGAGTGTTGTTTAATATTCTTGCAAAGATTAAAACCGTATAACATGTTATAGACTTTTTTTGATAGAATTTATGATAGATTTCTTTTGTATTTGCTTTGTTATGGATATTATTATGATTTTTTGTGTTTTATGTTGTTTGAGTACTATATTTGCATAATATGTATCTAATAATTTCTCTAGTTTTAGACTAGAATGAATTTTTAATTTATCTTTGAATTGGAATGAAATAGTGGCTAAAGAAAAAAAAATTGTTTGAGTCAGGAATTTAATTAGATTCCAAAAGAAAATGTATTTATTTATTTGAAAAAATAAAATAAAGTAAAAATAAATTTGCTGATGTTGGGGATCAAACCCAAGGTGCTCACATATGTAGTGGGAATACTCAACACTATACCACAATGACTTCATGGAAAATTGGACGAAACAAATCTATTTATAACTGTCTGGACTGGAAATCCGGACAGAGAGCTTCTGTCCGGACTTCCAGTCCAAACGAAAATATTTCGTTCGGACTGGAAGTCCGGACAGTACCTTTCTGTCCGGACTTCCAGTCCGGACGAATTTTTTTTCGTCCGGACTGAAAATCCAGACAGAATCCCACTGTCTGGACTTCCAGTCCAGACGGATATTGAACAGTCCGGACTTTAAATTTTTTTTGGATTCATAATTTTTATCAATCCATATTGTTTTTAGGATTTTTGAGTAAGGAAAGGCCTAATAAAATCAATTTTTGATTTTAATTTATGAGATAATTTAATGGGGTATTTACTGGTTTGTCCCTCAAATCTTTATATATTATGATTTTGCCCCCAAATCTTCATATTTAGGATTTTGCCCCCAAATCTCATAAGTTACAACAATTTTGTCCGCTTCTCTAACACAGTAAAATATTTGACCATTTTATCCCTATTTTCCTCCTCTCTTCTTCTCCTCTCTTTCTCCTCTCTTCTCATTTTCTTCATTATTTCTCCTATCTTCTTTCTCCTCTCTTCCTCCTCTCTTCTCCTCTCTTCCCTAACACAGTTAAATACTGAAAGAAAAGAGGAGAAAGAAGAGAGGAGAAATAATGAAGAAAATGATAAGAGAGGAGAAATAATGAAGAAAAGGAGAAGAGAGGAGGAAGAGAGAAGAAGAAAAGAGGAGGAAAATAGAAGAGGAAAAGAAGGGTAAAATGGTCAAATATTTAACTGTGTTAGAGAGGGGGACAAAATTGTTGTAACTTATGAGATTTGGGGGGCAAAATCCTAAATATGAATATTTGGGGGGCAAAATCATAATATATAAAGATTTGAGGGACAAACCAGTAAATATCCCTAATTTAATATAGGAGGAGATTTGATAGAATAGTTGTGAGTTTTAGGGTTTTTTTTTTTTTTTTAGTTAGTTGATCTGCAGTTTGAGAAGAGAAGAAGAATAGAGATAGAACAAAAGGGTATTTTAGTCAAAAAAACCGATGGCAATTTTGTAATATGTATGAAATTTTTAAGTGGGCTCACTAGGAAAAATGGTGTGCCCCTCTAGAAACTCTCCAAATTGGCTGCAGGCCAAAATCCGACGCCAGTTGCATGTGTATCTTGCATGCTATGGACACACCACCTCTTAGGTATCATCTCCACTTGTGTATATAGAAATGGAATAAGGCCACATTTAAAATAGAAATAAACAATTTGAGCCCCCTAATGATATGATTTTCTAAACGTAAGCTTAATTGCATATAAACAAATCCAACAGGCAAGTGTCCAAAACTTTTACATTTTTTTTTTAAACAAAACAGCAGACTAAGATCCTCCATATTCCATTAGCGACAGTTAATAGAACGATACATAAAACGTAGATAGCTATCATCATCATCATCCGAAATGCAAACTCACTCCCTATCTGAGAGCTGACCTAGAACATCCGAAATCCAAAGACTTTTACTATTTGGATGGGTATATTTGAATTGCCATTAACCAGAGAGCCAAAGAGGGGAGTTTCGAAAGGAGCACACCATTTTTCCTAGTGAGCCCACTTCTCAACCTCCAGTCCGACCAAAATTTCACTCTCTAGTGGGCTCACTAGGAAAATTGGTGTGCTCCTTAATTTGGAAACTCCCCCAAATAGGGGTTGTAAGATGCAAAATTGATATTGACGGATCTTATATATTATGAGAGGTTTACTGATCAAAGAAAGAAAAAAAAAAAAAAGGTAAAAAATGCATATTTAGGAGGTATATGCATCACTATTGGTTTTTTAACTGTGTATGCATAAACCGTAGGGAGTATTAGGCTGCCTGAAAGAAAATGGAAGAAGTTAAGCAGTTTCTTTATAAGAAAGAAGTGCTTAATTTTCAATTTTCTCAAATTTTGGTGCCTCTCTAAGGTCTGTCTTCTTTTGTTTTTGAACTCTCTGGCCCGCATCTCGACCTGATGTCTAATTACCGTCTTGATCCGGTCTCTAACGTGCACTTTGATCAGTCAATCTACGCAGAAAACTCGTCACATTCATTCTACTGATTTCGTCATGGCCACTGCAACTCTCAACTCCTCCATCAAAGTTCTCTTAAATCTCTTAAGGATCAAGTAATGACATTCTTTATTTTTACGGTTGTGATGGCGCTTGCATTGCTCACTAGCATCAGCATTGCCTCCGCTACGGGCACAGCCCCTGCTCTAGCCTCCTGTGAGTCATTCGCTGCATCTTCGTTACCGGCTGCAACTCCTAGGCTTGTAATGGCTCCTATTACATCGTCGATGCCATCTTCAAAGGCGCCGTTTGTAAACATAAAACAAACAAATAAGTAAATAAAATTAGTGCAATTGATTCACAGATTTACTCAAAATATGGGGGAGAAAACCAAAATGTATTCAACTTTAGATGTGGTCCCAGTGCTAGGGGTGGCAAATGGACCGTGCCTGGCAAGGGCATGTCGTGCCGTCGGCACGGCACGCCTGTCCGGGCTTAGGCCCAGGCTCGGCCTGCCAGGCACGTACCGTGCCCGGACCGGGCCGGGCCGTGCCGACTCTTTTTTATTAAAAAATTTTTAATTAAAAAATTAATTTATTATTTAGTAACTTTAGGAGACTAGTTAGCTTCATTTAATTAGTTTTAACAAGAAGTAATGACATTAAAAAGAATTTATTATATTAAATCTCATTACATTGATATAATTGCTCTATAAATCTCTTTAGAAATCATACAAAACCCGAAGAGAGGGGAGAGAAACCTGGCCGTCACCCTCAACTTATTCTTAGTATTTTTTTTCCAAGAGATTTATGAGTTAAAAATTATAAAAAAAAATTTACAAAATACATGAAAATCCCAACAAATGTAGATATTACAATTTGAAATGAAAAAAATAAAAATTTACTTTCAATCATTTTCTGGTGAGGTCTCTACTATCATTGGTCAATCCTTATTCTCTTTCTTCTGCGTCTAACTAATCATTCAAGCAGACATACATCTCCGATGTGTCTGGCACTATTGAGTTTCTCCACTCCGTGAGCACTCTACCACCTGCACTAAAAGCAGATTTCGATACTACAGTAGATACCGGAGGAGTTAGTAGAATACGGACCGTGTTGGAAAGTACGGGATATGTTTTTTTCTGTAATTTCTACCAGGCAAAAATATCAAAGGCTTCAAATTTTTTGGGAACGCATCATTTTTATAGTTAGTCATTTCTAAATAATAATATAGTTCATTAAAATATGTATTAGATTGCCGAGTTTTTTTTCGGTGAAATACAGATGATATTATTGGATTACGGATTTTCCTAGCAGTTGGTTCCTTTGTAGATTGTGTTGGCACACTATACAGATAATAAAAATAGCCGTTGGGGGCCTCTGTGCAAAAAAATTGCAAATAACCCCCCAACGGCTCTCTTAACGGGTGTTTTTCAAAAAAAAAATTATAACGGGCCGAGTGGTGCCCGGCACGTGCCAGGCACGGCTCGGCCCGGGCGGGCCGCGTCGTGCCCAAGGCACTGATGACTCCGGCTCGGGCTGTGCCGGGCACGGCTCGGCTCGGCTCACCCGAGATGTGCCGGGCATGCCTGGCTCATTTGCTAGTCTTACCCAGTACGTTTACACAGCCTGGCTCATTTGCCAGCCTTACCCAGTACGTTTACACAGCATTGTTAGCTTAAGGATTTCTTCCAAGTGTTCAAACGCTATGCTTTTTCTTGCATTCATTATTAGTCGATAAAAAAGTTTGATACTTTGCAGTTATCTTGCTTATCTATTCCTTCATTTTTTTTTTTTTTTTCTTAAGTAAAATAAATTACATTGCACTACAAAAGAAGACAATAAGTACAAAAAACTAGAATAACGATAACTCCCTAAGCAATCCCTAGTAAGAACCTAAAACAATAAATAGGATCACTCATTAGAAACCTACCTTACTAGTTGAAGCAAAACTAAAAATCATAAAATTTAACAAATAGAGATAGTAATAGACTCATCCATAGGTTAAGTTTTAATCTATACTATACAAAATTTTGAATTTAAAATAAAAAATTTATTATTTTAATTTAAAATTTTATATAAAATGAGCTAAAATTTGACCATTGAGGGAGATGCAGAAACCCTAGATCATCAAAAGAGAGAGAGAGGGAGAAAGAGGGAAAGGTGCAACTACTATCATGTGAACCACAAAGTCATTCTTGCTTGTCTATTATTCTTTCATTTCTTTTGACAATGACGAACAATAATTAATTATGTAAGTCTTCTGGTTGGGCAAATATCTTGCCTGATGTGATCGCTACTTCTTTTGTTCTCTAGTTCCTTGTATGCCGGAATCTTTGAGAGTTAGTAGATGCGCCCCCATGTTTCCTCAGTGAGCCCCTAAAAGTTAGGCTCTAGCTCTCGGGACTCACTGAGATAAAGATAGGGGCGCACTAGTAACTCTCCGAATCTTTTCAACTGGTAATCTTTTGTTATTTTACTAACTTATAGTCACTGTCCTGATCACTCCATCTCCTGCAAGTTGATTCTGCATTTAAGTCAAATAAGTACAGAACATGTACCGTTGGGCGTGAAATAATAGAACCTGCATGCTTTATTAAAGAGCCTCATACGACACCTAAAGAAAAAGTTGGTTAAGTAAGCGCGTAAACTGTAGTCCACAAATGTAAATTAGCTCCCTCTCTCGTCTATAAATATGAGAATGGACGGATACATAAATCAATTCTTAAACCGCAATATTCAAAATTTTAAATTAAAAAAAATAAAATATTTACTTCTAATTTAAATTTTTGAATATTACGGTCCAAAAATTGATACTTGAACCCACTCATACTCATCATGTTAGGAACTTATATATGAGCATAGTCACACATCAGATAGGACAAAATAAGGATGAACTGCATATCTTTATCAACTTAAACAAGTATGCAATAGAAAACATGTCACTCGTTAGAGCAAGCACGCGAAAATTCAAATCAGTTCAAATTCAGTCATCCAAAAAAAGCCACATGCTTGAGCCACGCATTGGCCCCTAAATCCTAGTATTGATCATAGAGTTCAAATCTTATATCAGAATTGTTGATGGGACAATTAAAAGTAAGGATTTGATTATGATTTCAATTTTAAATTTGATTAGGATTTTACTTTTATCTGATTTTGTTTTGTTTGCACGTATTCATGTAGATACTATACATGTATATGTATTATGTATGTTGCTGTGTGTCTATAAGAAAAATGGAAATGAGCTGACAGTTCATGCAAAATTAGCTGAGTTATAATTCATTTCTACTATCTCTAATAAATTTAGTTAAAAATTTCTTTTAGATTATAATTTCAATACTTTAGGGTTCATTCATATCCAATTTCTTATGTTTCAGTTTAGATTAGTTTCTTCATCAAGTTGATACAAATTTTAATAGCTTTCAATGAGTAAAAATTTAATAAACACTTGATGAAAATAAACTCCAAAATTAATGAAATTTGATCTTATTAAAATTAAGAAAATAGATATCTTAATTCTAAAAAAAATTGAAGAAATCTCATGGGATTACTATTTGCAACTAGCTCACGTAATTTTTCGCGAGCTGACAGTTATATATATATATATATATATATATATATATATATATATATATATATATATATATATATATATATATATATATATATATATATATATATATATATATATATATATATATATATATATATATATATATATATATATATATATAAGAAAACTGAAAATGAACTGATAGCACATGCAAGTTTCCTGAGCTGTAGTTAGTTTCCACTATCTCTAATAAATTTTTCTTTAAAAAATCTTTTAGATTATGATCTCGACTCTTTAGGGTTCACTCATACTTAATTTCTTGGGTTTTAATATTGATTTGGTTCTCAATAAAGTTGACACAAATTTTAATAGTTTTATAATAAATAGAAATTTTGTATCCACTTGATAAAAGTGTAAATGAACTTCAAAATTAATGAAATTTAATCTTATTAAAGTTAAAAAGATAGATATCCTATTTCTAGAAAAAAATTGAAGAAAATTTATTGGATTACTTATATTTTTGTCAATAGCTCACCTAATTTTTTCTGAGACGGCGACTCACTTACAATAATCCTACACACACACACACACAGATATATATATATATATATATATATATATATATATATATATATATATATATATATATATATATATATATATATATATATATATTACTTTTGTACATATCAGTATTACTCTTATCATGTAACTCTTATACCTGCTAGTATTATATTACTCTTTTTCTTGCCAGTGTTGACGTGCGTGTTGTTTCATATTCACCTAACTATTGAAACATATACTTTTATTGCATATGTCATATTAGTACTTAGCATTTACTGTATTTTGGGTATGCGGAAAATGAATGGTAGAATAAAACACGTATTGTGGAAGTCTCTTATCTTACTCGGAATGCATCCGTCGATTTGTATACTGGCCCTATGGTTTCCTAGTTGTGCCTAGCAGTACTACCAGCTCGTTTGGAGACCAACATTTGGGTCGGGATCCTGTGTATGTACGAAATATCCAGTTTGCCTAGTAGCAATCCGATACATGATGGCCGGTTTTAGACCGTGATACTGGACATGTATGGTACACTTTTAGAACATGTGAAAACCCCAACATTCAGTTTCAAACTAATATAATAAAATTTGCATCCATTGGCGTGTTCATATTATGCTATATATAACAATTACTTAATGATTCAAGTTTTCTTATACATGTCATATGCAACATGATTCTTATTATATTTGGCATATCTTTTTACTTGATCACACATACTACATGTATCATGTAATGCATGATTTATTGTATATCATGCATGCCATGTACAACATGATTCTTATTATATTCGGCATACCTTATTTCTTGATCAATGTGCATCATTATTCATGTTATATTTAACACACTTTAATTATGTTATATTTTGCATATAATGTAATTCATGATCTAGGTTATATTTTGTACACTTATAGTGTATGATTCATTCGTCTACGTCTTTTATACTTTCCTACTAGCATGCCTCACTGATATGGTTTCCGTTATATTGTAAGAGTTTAGATTTATATTCTTGTTTGAATTCTGAATATCACACTCTAAATCTGCTAGTCTTAATTCCAGTATTCTAGAAGGGGGAACTACCCCTCTAGGATCTACATTTTCAGAAATAGGCTGAGTGTCAGTAGCCAGCTTCTCATAAGATTCTTATCTTTTTGTGTATGTATCATTTTAGTTTTTATGTGCACATATATTTTACTTTCTAGTTCGGTCTATGGTATTCGGATACCCATGTATATGATTGGTACTTATGTTGCTCTATTCTAATACTGTACTTGACCTACATGAGCAACTTTTTTATATACATATCGCTTATCATTTTAGTATACCCGTTTTTGGATATTGATATACTCTTGTTTGTAATATTGTGACAAATAGATTCAGACATGTGGAATTTTATCTCATATTTATGCGCTTCTATATATCTTACCTATGTTTGTTTAAAAAAAAAAAAAAAGGTCTCGTGCACTCTAATATTGAGGGTATCCACTAGTGACACCCTGCCCTTTATTGGGACATTCATTTGGGCCCACCTATGTGGTTTGGAGGCATCACAGGATCTAAGGCCGTGATTCACCCATGTTCTAGCTATGCGCTCACTAGTACACAGGGTTGTTTTCGAGGGTGATCTCTGGGACTTAGACATAGATAAATTCCCCTCTTCAAGACTTATTGGAGGGGTACTAAAAGGAAGGCTTCCTTTTGGTTCTACCTGCAAAGAAGATCCTTAGATGACATGATGTCATAAGAAATCAAAAAGTTTGGTGATGGTAGGATAGAGAAAAAGAAAGTACAGAAGATAACAATACCCTCCCCTCAACCAAAAAAAAATTGTGTACACATGTAAATCTTGTCTTCTAGCTTTAATATTCCTGACTAAATTCGACTTTTAGTCTCTACAGGATCATATTCTCGTAGTCTTGCCCACTTTAGTAACTTTTCGGACTCTGATTTCCGACTCCGACTCTTATTTCATGCCTTCTCCTTGTATAATTCGGATTACCTGCAAAAGACACTAAAAATACCCGAGTAGCATTTATTTATATACAAAAATAGATAAAGTATGAGAGGAAAAATACAATATATGTTATTCATCACACTCCCACACCTATCTTTTGCTAGTCCTCGAGCAAAACATAAATCTAAAAAGAAAAAAAAGAAAACAAAAACAAAAGTCCTAACTCACTTTCGCAGGAATCGCGATTACACTTAGCACGTGCAACAAGCCTTTAAACCCCTAGGTTACCCTAGTGGACGAGTGTTGTCTCGTGAGGGTTTGCAGTGAATATACCTACAAAATTCATGAAGCAGATAGATTAAGGAATAAAGAAATGAAAAATAAGGATAACCAAAAATCAAGAAAAATAAAAATTTTATACAAAAGAAAGAAGAATCTTTTTTTTTTTAATCATGTTTTCATCAATTAATCTCACTAATATACAAACTCAAGAACGCATCTAGATTATTAATTTTCAAATTGAGCGTCATATCAGATACACTTATCATTTTAATCAAAAATTTAAATCCTATCTTTCAATACTCACTAACATATAATCCATTGGCTCCTATACATCTACGTACACGTGTGATAGTTTACTTCGGTTTTGGACTCGAACTCTAACTCATGATTCATCTCCTCTCTCATAACATTTTTTTTTTCTTTTTTTTTTCCTTTTTTTTTTTAAGAATATTTCACCTTTCATGCGAATATTCACGCTTACTTAGGCGCAAAGTACCTGATTACTTGGATCATACTCTTTTTTCACTCTTGAGGCTATTGCCTTAATACCAGGCGCACCCCATTATTTTATCACTCTCGAGACTATTGCCTTAATACCAGGCTCACCCCATTATTTTATTCTCACCTTTTTTTTTTCATTTTTTTTTCTATTTTTTTTCTATTTTTTTTTAGAGAGAGAAAACTTACTCAATCGTTATCATCTTTGTCCTTAACCTAATAAACTATTGTGAAGTGAAAAATAGATGTATACTTGCCTCAAAACTACTGTTAGCAATATTTATTTTTCAGATTTTGATCTTTTTCATAAATTTCAAAGTGTATCATCCAATCTACTCTCCTATCCAATTTCAAATATAAATTTATCCATTTATCTGTAATTAGTTTGGTCTATTGATGAAAAATATAATTTTTCTTTTTAAAAAAAATTTTCATTTTTTTTTAAAATTTTTTAAATTAGTTACCCTAAAAACTACCCAAAGTGTAAAATAAAGAAACCCAAAATACTAAAAATAAAATAAAAATAAAAAATAAAATAAAGTCCTAAAAATAAAAATCTCCTAAAAACTACTCCCCCACACCTAAACTTGTGTATGCCCTCATACACAAACCAAGTGTGGTAAAACAAAATGTGAAAACTATTATACAAATACTGTACAAATAATGAGAGTCGTAAAAGTTACGATCTCAATATCATCACCCTATTAACGCATGAAAAGCGGTTACGACCTCTCGATCGCTTCCCACTTTCATAGTGTGTGCGTTTTAAACGTGAAGTGGGTGCATTATTATATTTCATCAACCTCTTACAAGTCACGAGATTACCTGTCTGTTTCTTATGTCGTCCTCGCTTTTTCTTTGTCCACATGTAAGCATTAACAATTGTGTTAAAGAATTCTTTATTATAAACCTGCCAATCATCGTTAGCAACAAGCATACATGTAGAAATATCATGAGGTGAGAAGAGTCTAATATAATTAAATGAATGTGGTGGTTGCTCTTCTAACTCATGAAGTAAGGCGAGCTCCTCTGCAAATAAATCCTCAAAAGTTTGCTCATAATTTAATGGCACACTTGCACAAATATCATCATATATAAAATCAGTATGTGCCAATTCTTCTAATAGTATGAGCTCATCTTTGAACATTTGCTCAAATGAAGGTTCATCATCAGTGGAAGAGGTCGAATGAGAGTGCAAACTATGAATCATATTGACCTCAATGAGAGAGCTCGTTGCGTGCTCATCCATATTAAATATGTTCAATACCACAGTCATATTTCCAAACGATAACTTCATGAGACCACTCCTACAATCAATCAATGCATTTGATGTTGCAAGGAATGGTCTACCCAAGATAATGGGAATTTGATTTCGTGAATTGTAGATTGGCTCAGTTTCTAAAACAATAAAGTCTACAGGAAAAATAAACTCGCCAATCTTAATGAGCACATCTTCAACCATGCCAAGAGGTCTCTTAATTGAACGATCAGCTAGCTGTAATGTGACCTTGGTAGGTTGAAGTTTTCCTAACCCCAGTTGCTGATAAACAGTGTAAGGAAGCAAATTGACACTTGCCCCTAAATCAAGCAACGCCCTATCAAATGTAGTGTTCCCAATGGTGCATGAGATTGTAGGGGAACCTGGATCTTTGTACTTGATAGGCAAGGAGTTAGAGAGGATATGTGATATATTTGCAGCAAGAAAAACTTTCTCAGGAACGTTTCTTGCTCGTTTCTTACTGCACAAATCCTTGAGGAACTTAGCATAAATAGGAACCTGTTGTATCATGTCAAGAAATGGAATATTAACCTTCACTTGCTGAAATGTTTCAAGAATCTTTTCTACTTGTGGTGAAGGCTTCCTAAGCCGATTTGGATATGGTGCTTTTGGCTCAGGAACAGGTTCTTCCAAATAAGTACGTGACGGTGATGGAGGTGATGGAGATGATTGTGGAGAAACGGGTGGAAGAGATGATGTAGCCTGCGAGATAGTAGGAGTGGGATCAGGGGGCACGGCTACACTATTATCCACTTGCTTGCCAGATCTAAGCGTGTGAATGGCATTGCATTGGTGGACATGCGACTGATTGGAGTTTGAGGAACTGGCGTTAGGATTTGTTATGGGTTGACTTGGAAAAGTGCCCTTACCACGTTCACTCACTTGATTAGCTAGTTGTCCAACCTGCTGCTCTACATTCTTAATAGATTGAGAGTTCACGAGCAGGTGCTGATCTGTTCTTTGAATAAAATCAGTTGACACTTTCATAAGATTCTGCATGTATGTGTCAAGGTTGGACTGAGACTTGAGAAGATTTTCAACGTGCTTCTCAAGTGACTGAAGTCGCTTTTCTTGTTCATTATTAGACCCCTGTTGTGGATATGAGTGGTTTGGTACAGGTGGTCTATTCTGGTTGTTCCCATGGTTTGAAATATTTGGGTGTTGATAAGTACCCATATTTGGTCTTGGAAACTGACCAGTGGCTAGAGGTTGCATGTTAGGGTTAGGGCCCCCCTGATATTGCCCTTGACCCCATGATAGATTTGGATGATTTCTCCAGCCAGGATTGTATGTAGGAGCGTAAGAATTGTTCATGGGTTGTTGTTGATATAAGGCGTTAGCCTGCTCAAGTGTGCGACCCATGGAATTCATTGACAATGGACACTCCTCCATAACGTGATTGGGAGTTCCGCAATTAAAACATGTGGGACTTTGGAGTTGATTCACTTGACCCACTGGTGGAGACTGAGCACTAGGAGTCTCCAGTGCCTCAATTCTTCTCATAAGGGCTGCGATCTTTGCTTCAGCAGTTATAGAGCTGTCGACGCTATGGATCCCACTCTTATGAGCAGAAGTTGATATACTGGGCTTCTCAGTGGAACTCTCCCATTGCATAGTCTTCCATGATAAGTCCTCAAGAATGTCCCATGCTTCATCCTCATTTTTCTTCATAAACTCCCCTTGACACATGGATTCCAGAAGAGTTTTGGATGTGTAATCAAGTCCTTCGTATATGATTTGACACAACCGCCACTTTTCTATCGCATGGTGGGGGCACTGAGCTAATAAATCCTTGAACCGTTCTAAGTATTTCCGAAAGGTTCTCCCGACACTTGACGGAATTGATTAATTTGATTTCTGATTCTTGCCGTCTTGTGCGTGGGATAATATTTCTTGAGAAACACTGTAACGAATTCATCCCAAGTAGTGATTGAATCAGAAGGTATACTGTACAACCACTTCTTGGCATTATCCTTAAGAGCAAAAGGGATGAAGCGGAGCTTAACTGCGTCCTCCGATAAGTTTTGCAGTTTTATCATTACGTATACTTCTTGAAATTCACTGATAAAGAGATATGCATCTTCTGAATCAGAACCAGTGAATTTGGGAAGCATACTAATGTACTGCGGTTTTAATTCATAGTGATTACCCGCTACGTGTGGAAGTTTGATGCATGATGGTAATGATGTATGCAACGGGTAACATCGATCCTGAAGGATCGGGATCAGCTGGTCCATCTTGTCTCCCATGAACAAATCTGATCTTACAAGTCGACCAAATTGATCACGAGTCCAATGTGGCATGAACCAGCAACCGTGAGTGTATGCGTGAACTTCCTAAACTAATGCAAGAAGTGGGGTATGGTGGAGAGATAAAACGGGTGAATAGATATGATCAAATAAAAATGTTAATTATACTGTTCCTAATTTTTGTATTTTTTTTTAAACTTTTTCTACAGAATCAGGAAGAAAAACTACAGAAACAGAGAAAATTCAGGTTCAGAACGTACCTGTTTCACCGCTAAATAGCGGTTCTAACCGCTTAATAGCGGCTAGACTGATGAATTTGACTTCGAGCTTTTTTCTGCTTGGTTAAGAGGCTCTTCCAATCCTTTAAATTTTCCTGTCTCTGCAATTTCTATTTCTTGCACACTCACACACACTGTTAACCCGTAAAATGCTAGAAAAAGCAAGAAAAACACCGTCGATCCCCGGCAACGGCGCCAAAAACTTGATGTGTTATATTTACTGCAAGCGCACAGTATCGTTGTAGCGCTGTACAGGTCGTCTCACAGGGATCTAGGGTGTTTCTGCCTTCTTACTTTCTCTATCGTTCACCGGACTAACCAAAGGTTCTAGGTTGAGATCGGATTAATCTAAGTAGCCTAGGATATAGAATCCACTAATTTCCAACCATGTTCTTACTTCTACTATTTTCTTCTATCATAAAAATTTAATCTTTTTAGTTTAGTTTTTACTTAAAGTGCCCTAAGCATGAGCTATCAAGTGTTGTGCAAGTATAGCTCATCAAAAGATGCTACTTCATATAAAAATAAACTAAATATTTTAGATAATTCAATTAAAAAGACAAAACCAGCAACCCTAATCCCTAACTAAGCATAGATTATCAAGAATCCTAATTCAAGTATAACCTATCAAAGTTCTAAACTTCGGGTCCTTATATTTTGATCTTTCATTTGAAAAATCATGGCTTTATTAATTTTATTTAAGAAGAAAAATATTAGAAAATAATTGCATGGTGGATCTTAGCTTCATCTACATCCTAGAGCTGATCTAATTAGCTACTCATGATTTTTGCTAAGGAAGATCAAATTCTAATTCATACAATGATAAACCCTAATCTAGAAAGCGAAAACCCTAAATAGAATGCAATCAAATCTATGCAAAAAGAAAATAAGAATATCAAAACAATGGGTTACCTCAGGACACGGTGTTGTGGCCGTCGACCTTCAGTAAAAATCCCAACTTTATTGAACAGCAAAATCGCAATACAAAAATAATTCCAGCATCCAGAATCCCGTCAAAATACAAGGGTTAGCCAATAAATAGGCATCGGAAACCAAACCCTATTTCTATCCGAACCTAAAAGTGAAACAAATTACAGTGAAGCCATAGGAAACATCTCGGCGCATGGGGCCCAAAGTGGTCAGCCAAATGGCGGTAAAAACCGCTAAATAGCGGCTCAAATTTGAGATAAATTCATGAAATTTTGTACACATGTAAATCTTGTCTTCTAGCTTTAATATTCCTGACTAAATTCGACTTTTAGTCTCTACAGGATCATATTCTCGTAGTCTTGCCCACTTTAGTAACTTTTCGGACTCTGATTTCCGACTCCGACTCTTATTTCATGCCTTCTCCTTGTATAATTCGGATTACCTGCAAAAGACACTAAAAATACCCGAGTAGTATTTATTTATATACAAAAATAGATAAAGTATGAGAGGAAAAATACAATATATGTTATTCATCACATACCATGGCGGGAAGGAGTCCAAGGGGTCGGCCGTATGCAAGAAGAACCGCTGGATATACCACGGTTACTGCAATCGCTTCCTTGGGTAATGACGGCACGACGCATCTCTTCAGCCACAGCCTCAGAAACCCGACAATGAGACCTCTGTTGGAGATCGGAAACTGGGCTTGATAGTGATAGCTCTTAAATGAAGTACCGGGACCGTATCTATTCTCATTGGATTCAGTAGTATAATATAATAGATGGCGGCCCTTAGCAATACGGTGATCAATCTCTGAGCCATAGATGGGTGGATGACCATGGATAATGGCCGAGCTATCCTTAGAATTTAAGTTGGCAAAGAGATATTCGGCCCACTTCTTGTGGCCAATACCGTGATTACGCGCACCCGTCAAGTCAGCGCAAATATGATAATGGCACATTATCTCCCAGTATGTGGCATGAATGCGCTCGTCCCTAGCCAATAGCATGTTCAACTCATCGGTGGTAGGGATATACTCCTCGTAAGGGACTTCACCCATCGAGAGCCCAGAAACCTCAAACATCTCGTGGAGAGCGAACCCTAGCTCACCCACTGGAGTAAAGAAAGTACAGGTTTCAGGGTTATACGTCTCCAAAAGGCAGTAAAAGTTATAAGCACTCTGGAAAAACCCGAATTGGACATTCCTGATGGCTTTATACAAGCCAATATCCTTTAAAATGGGCTCGTGGGAATCCAGCATGTACTGAACAAGGCGTGCCCACCACATATTGTTAGAAGAATGAACCCAGCCAGGCATCCTGAAGTCGCTAGCCGGGTACTGACCATCCTTCGCCAAGAACTCACTTAAAAAAGTTCGGGCACGAGATGGGACTTCTCCCATTGGAAGCTCCTTGCCAAATCGGCCTGGAAGCAAGCCAGTAATGCATCTGGGGGAACCATCTTGATAAACCCCTTTTGCACCAAATTTGCCTGTTGGGACGCCATCTTGCTCTTGAGTCAGTCCCCACTTTAATTCTCGAGGCGTCGCTAGCCTCTGAAGATAGACCAGAGGATAGCTACGATCCATTCTAGGCAGAAAAATCAGCATTTCGCCTGAGTTATATAGCCAAACGCGTTCCCCTTCAGAAAGGATCTCATCTGATTGATCAATCTGGTCTCCAAAGAGGAAGGCGGGTTTCTCCATCGCTTCTCTATTTACAGTTTCGAAGGCTGCGTCAGTTATGATTTCTCGCGCAGTAGTGGGATGGTACTTGATCAGCTTCTCCTTGCGTTCCTTCGGGTCTGGCTTGTATGAGGGCAGGATGGTAGTGAAACGGAATTGGCCCGAGGGATCAGAACCCCCAGCAAAGCCGAAGTAATTCATGTGGGGAAGAGATTCCATCGAATACCCTACTGCACAAAGAAACACCAGAGTGAGAGAAGTTTCTATAAGACAGAAAAATTCTCTAAGTATGGACGCGCGAAGCTAAAAATTAGAACGCGCAAAGCTAAGAATAGCGCCGCGCGAAGCTAAAAATTAGACCGCGCAGAACTTAAAATAGCCTCGCGTTTTCAGCGCGATTGCTACTTAAAATAGCCTCGCGTTTTCAGCGCGATTGCTACTTAAAATAGCCTCCCGCTTTCAGCGCGATTGCTACTTAAAATAGCCTCGCGTTTTCAGCGCGATTGCTACTTAAAATAGCCTCGCGCTTTAAACGCGAGGATGACGCGATAACTTCGCGTAAGAAGGCAGTCAGAGACTTTTCTTCTTCTCCAAGCCTTACGGCAGGAGTACGGCGATCTCGCCGGTAAAAGAGTTGATTGATCAGTTAAAATCAAGCCAGATCACTCTAGAGATGTTTTAAAAAGTCTCGATGGAGAGATTCTTACCCCCGATGGGCGAAATGTGGGCTGGCGCGTCGCTGCCTTGGCCGCCGCCACCACTGCTTGCGCCAGTCACCGAAGATGGAGCCGCTCGAGAAGTAGCACGAGTCTTGGGTGCCATTGCTGAAGAAAATCGACTAAAAATCTGGAGAAACTCGGTCGGAAGAAGATCGGGTCGTCTGAACTCTGATCGCCTGAATCTCTAAGTTTCTGGAAAATTCTCAAATAGAGTGAGAAGGATAAGAAATAGAGATTTCTTTTAAATAAAAGGAACCACCTCTTGGAATTCGGCGCGAATTTCGGAGAAAGTGACTGGTCAGTTACTCTCCAAAACGCGACGCTATTAGCCTCGCGCGACTAAGAAAAAGCGAAGTTGATTAACTCCGCGCAACTATACAAAACGCGAGGATAGCCTGTGACTTAGCTTCGCGTTTTCATGGAAAAAAACTTGGATTTTTGACGAGTGCAATTGAGCGCTTCCATCTAAGTTAAAGTGATCATTATCCGATTATTTGGGTATTATCAGTCCAAGTTATGCAGAAGTGCCTTAGACTATTTTACTAAAATTATCGACCATCTATTTGTTGAGCAAGCAAGTTTATTGAAGCTGATAGATAGAGAGGAAAATAATTTATCTTTATTCATGAAGCAAGAGATTACAAAGAGGGAGTTATAGCTCTCCCAAAAGCTTTTACATGATCAACTTGTCAATAACCAAACAGTAAGATTTCTCTACGGGGTGTTGAAGCTCAGTTCAATGGTTCACATGCAAAAGAATTCAAGATTTCTCTACGGGGTGTTGAAGTTCAGTTCCCTGGTTCACATGCAGCAAATGTCAATTAGGATCTGTCATCCGAAATGAAGCACGAGAGGAAAGGAGAGTGCTGCACTGAAACGCAATTCTGAACTGCAAGTGCTGCAATTTTGCACTGCAAGTGCTGCAGCTCCTTATTTACAGCTCCTTCAGGAGTTTATCTCTCGGAGCCAGAGCTTGAAACCTGCAACTATGTTGTAAAGCATATGCTTCTGACTTCCTTAGAGTCACTTATGCTGATGAAGATTGATGGACCCACATACATTTCTCTTCAGAAAGGATTGAACTTACTGCAAAAGGAACAGAGTTTCCAAAAGAGTGAAAACGCGGAGCTAAGCTAACTCCGCGCACAGTTGAAGAAATAGCCTCGCGCTTTAAATGCAGAGGATGATGCGATAACTTCGCGTAAAGGGGGACAAGATTTCTTTCTGCTCTTTCCTTCTCTTTCAAATTCATCGCGACTGCTAATCAAGGATAGCCTCGCAATTCATAGCGACTGCTAATCAAGGATAGCCTCGCAATTCATCGCGACTGCTAATCAAGGATAGCCTCGCAATTCATAGCAACTGCTAATCAAAGATAGCCTCGCAATTCCTAGCAACTGCTAATCAAATATAGCCTCGCAATTCATCGCGACTGCTAATCAAAGATAGCCTCGCAATTCATCGCGACTGCTAATCAAAGATAGCCTCGCGGATTCATTGAGACTACTAGTAAAACCCCGCGTTTCAAGCGCAGGGGCGACACAATAAAACGGCGATCTCGCCGACAAGACAAAGTAATCGTCCAGATTAAAATCAAGCCAAAATATCTCAGAATGGTTCTTAGAAAACCAGAAGATGAGGTTTTTACCTTCGGAAGACGCTGCATAGACTGGTTCGCCGTCGCGTCTACCTTCACGGCTGCTGCCATTAACGCCGGCCAACTTGCGAAAAGCCAAACTCCTAAGGAGAGATATCCTAATGATGAAAATCTATGGAGAATTGAACGAAGATCAGTTGAAGATCATTCGTGAGTCACTCGAGTTCTCAGAAATTCTTTGGATGAGATGAAGAAGAAGATGAGCCGGGAGCTCTATTTAAACAGAATTTCCGTCGCTTGGTATTCGGCATGGAAACTCAGGGTAATTAATGACATAATTACTCATTTCACTGAAAACGAAGTAAAGCTGATTAGCTCCGCGTAAGTGAGCGAAATAACGCGAGATAGACTTGGTATTCTAACTCCGCGTTTCAGTTTGAAAATCCAAAGTATTTCAAAATCTGCTGAAGTCTGAGCCATTTTGAAAACTTTGGAGGGGGTTCTGTTGGCAGTGAAAATTTCTAAGTTAAAAGGATTTTCCACAACAGAACGCGGAGCTAATTCAATAGCCCCGCGTTTGGTTACATTAACCCTGCGTTTGAATAAAACGCGGAGATGTTTAATAGCTCCGCGTTGATTCCGCAGTCTTGCTTGTATTAGCCTCGCGTTTAAGTAAAATGCGGAGATGATCAATAGCTCCGCGTTAGCTCTGCGTTTTGGTTATTTAGCGTCGCGTTTTGATGCGATTAAAGCTCCGCGTAAGCAGATAACCAGAATCTCAAATTGATTGAGATTATGATTTTGGGCTTATCCAAATACCCGAATCAAGTCTAATCAGAATTCCATCAAAACTAAGATATTTGGTTGGAATCCTTGATGAATGCGAGTTCTATTTAGATAGAAACTCTTGCATTAACCTGGGGCTATAAATACCTTCCTGGTAAAACCCTAAGAGGTCTTCTTTTTGGCATCGGAAGTCTCCTATCGATCCTTTGGCAATTCAAGTACGCGAGAGAGCCTTGAAGCCTTTGCTGATCATCTTCTGAAATCTTGGAGAATTCAAGTTACGCACAGAGCCTTGAGTTCGTGAAGATCAGAGAAAGTCACCATTTTCTTCTGGAGTTCTTGAGAAGTTCGAGTTACGCGAGAGAGCCTTGAACAAATCAAAACCAGAGAAGATCGTCTATATTCGGCCGATATCTTTAAAAGAGAAGATTTCAACGTACCGATCGTCCAAAGGAGCTGCTTGACAGATCCCATCGCCACAGATCCCACAAACTATTGTAAAAGAGAGAGATTAAACATATAAAATTCTCTCGTTTGTTCTCTTTTTATATCTTGTTCACTTCCGTTGTAATCTAAGATGTATTCAATGGGAGGAAGCGAAGGAACTTTTGCGACGAACAGGGGAACTACCCCGCTAGGATCTACATTTTCAGAAATAGGCTGAGTGTCAGTAGCCAGCTTCTCATAAGATTCTTATCTTTTTGTGTATGTATCATTTTAGCTTTTATGTGCACATATATTTTACTTTCTAGTTCGGTCTATGGTATTCGGATACCCATGTATATGATTGGTACTTATGTTGCTCTATTCTAATATTGTACTTGACCTACATGAGCAACTTTTTTATATACATATCGCTTATCATTTTAGCATACCTTTTTTGGATATTGCTATACTCTTGTCTATAATATTGTGGCAAATAGATTCAGCATGTGGGATTTTATCTCATATTTATGCGCTTCCATATATCTTACCTATATTTGTTTGGAAAAAAAAAAAAAAAAGATCTCGTGCACTCTGATATTGAGGGTGTCTGATATTGAGGGTGTCTACTAGTGACACCCTGCCCTTTATTGGGACATTCACTTGGGCCCACCTATATGGTTTGGAGGCATCACAGGATCTAACGCCGTGATTCACCCATGTTCTAGCTATGCGCTCGCTAGTACACAGGGTTGTTTTCGAGGGTAAGCTCTGGGACTTAGACATAGATAAATTCCCCTCTTCAAAACTTATTGGAGGGGTACTAAAAGGAAGGCTTCCTTTTGGTTCTACCTGCAAAGAAGATCCTTAGATGACATGATGTCATAAGAAATCAAAAAGTTTGGTGATGGTAGGATAGAGAAAAAGAAAGTACAGAAGATAACGATACCCTCCCCTCAACCAAAAAAAAAAAAAAAATTGTGGGTAAATTGACACAATCTGTTTTGATAAAATCAAAGTATATAGATTGAAGAAGAGAGGAGATAAGAAACATAAGCCCTGTGAGGGCATGAATATACATCCTAACATATGTCCGGGTGGTGAAAAGATGGAAAATTTTATTTGCACACAGAAATTTACTCTTCACGTCATGTTTTAAAATTGGTAAATAATTACAAGTTTACCATTTATTTGTTTGACTAACTTACCCTTAATTAATGTAATACCTTCTCATCCCTTCGCCCTTTTCCACGAACTACGCAAACAATATTCCGAAATTTCAACCTCAAAATGATACAAAACCACTTGATTACGCAATCAATTACTATAGAATCTAAGAAACTATTGCAACTCTTGAGAGCAGTCTTCTACATGATCAAAAATGGCACCAACTCTTGGAGAAAGCTCATGCTCGACCTCCAGCTCCTCAAGCGCAGCAAAGTCGCGGGCAAAGCCCTAGCAAGCATGAGAAACAAAGGGAAAGAAAAAACTCGCAAAAGAATTAGGATCAGCATTCAAACAACTAAACATAAGGGCATAACAATTCATATAACCAGTCACTACCCAACACCAAAACCATTATCATTGAAGAAACAAAACTATCGAGCTATTGCACAAAAATATTTCGTCTGTAGGGTTCCAATTCCTCATCAAATCACACAAATTACTTCTACAACTCAAAAAATCAACAACAGATTCTCATAACTCGAGCCGATCTCGAGGCCCAATCCATCCATTCCAGAAACAAGGACATTCGAAGCAAACAGCCTCCTCATCGTCTCGCAACCCTTCTTCAATGGCCGCAGCGGAATGAGTGGGGCTGCCCAGCATACTGTGCTTCTGCTGCTTTAAAAGTGAGGATTAAAGTTGGAAAAATTTTTGGAGACAGAGAGTAAAGATGGTATTTCAAAGCAAGGATATTTCTCTGAAAAGATAGAAGAATCGAGCGTGGAAGAATAATTTGATTATCTTCTTACTAGGATACCTGACTCAATAAGATCTTGATTTCACCCTTAATAATATACGGCATAGTGACATTCAACGAATGGGCCATCTCAGCTACAATATATGTCTTATGAGCGACTCTATGAATAGGGGTTTTAACATATCTGCCCCTTAAATTTTTAAAAATTAGAATTTAGTTCCCAAATATTCATATTTATAATTTAGTCCCCAAATTCTTTAAATTATCTCACTTTAGTTTTCTAGCCATATTTTTTATCTGAATTTTCCGTTATACTCTTGAGTTACTTCACTTTAGTTTTCTCTTCTCCATTCTTTTCATCTCTCTCTTTCCTTCTTATTGGGTTCCCCTGACTTCACTTTAGAGATTAACTGGGAGGAAAAAAGAATGGAGAGAGGAACCCAATAAAAAGAGAAAGAGAGGAGGAAGAGCAAAGAAATGACTAAATTTAAGTAACTCAAGGATATAATGGAAAATTCAAACTAAAAACATGTCTGGAGACTAAAGTAAGGTAACTTAAAGAATTTGGGAGACTAAATTATAAATATGAATATTTGGAATACTAAATTTTAATTTTTAAACTTTTAAGTACAAAACATGTAAAAACCATAGAAGAATATCTAGATGCCCAAGAATTTGAAGGAAGGACCCAAGAGTCCGACTACAAAGAAGAAGATTGACTCAGCACTGAAACCGAGGATGACGAGGATGAACTAAGAACGAGACTAGTACTAGGTTACTTTCTAAGTAGGAGGCAGGGCTGGACTAAGACCAGGACAAAGTTAAAAACTCAATAAACAAAAAGGAAAAAAAAAAAAAGAAGAGAAATTACTTTTTCTCACCTAAACAAGAAGAGAAGATGCAGGAAGTTCAAAGGAAGCAAGACTCAGGAAGTTGATGTGCGAGCAGAACATACAGCTCCCAACCCGCCTCCTAAGGTGAAAGGGCGGGGAAATGGTTGTGATGGCTCATCTTCTCGCACTAATTGCTACAATATGTTGCATTTGCGATTGGGGGTTTTTACATATTTGTCCTTTAAATCTTTAAAATATTGAATTTAGTCTTCCAAATCTTTATATTTTGAATTTAATCCCCAAAATTCTTTAACTTATCTCACTTTAGTCCTAATCATATTTTTAGTCCGAATTTTCCGTTATACTCTTGATTTAGTTTATTTTAGTTCTCCCTTTCCTCTTCCTCTTCTTATTGGATTCTCCTCTCTAAAGTGAAGTAACTTAGGGGAACCCAAAAAGAAGAGGGAAGAAAGAGAAGAGAATAATGGAGAGGAGAATCTAATAAGGAATAGAGGAGGAAGAGCGAAGGAAAGACTAAACTGAAGTAATTCAAGGGTATAATAGGAAATTTGGGCCAAAATATGCTTGGGAACTAAAGTAAGGCAAATTTAAGGATTTGGAAGACTAAATTCAAAACATAAAGATTTCGAAAGACTAAATTCAAATTTTTAAAGATTTAAGGAACATATATGTAAAAACCCCTTGCGATTATTGTACCAATAAAAACTCTCAATGTGTCCTGATAGTGGCATTTGAGTTAACTAAAATGGAATGACGACCTGAAAACAAAAAATCAACTCAACATGTGGTGGGACCATCAAGGTATAACTGACACTTTCGAAAACTGGGGAGTTTCCAAATGATCACACCACTTTTCCTATTAAGCCCATTATCCAGTATATTTTTTGTCTGGACGTTTCTTAAAAAGTGGGCTCACTAGAAAAATTGGTATGCTCCTTTCGAAACTCCCGAAAACTGGTGCTCAACAGCTGGCAAAGCATACCACTAGGCATCTCAAGTGGTGGATGAAGTCGCACCAAATACGACCGTCACTTATGGTACTTTGGATTTACGCACAGTAAGAATTCAATTCTGCACCCATAAAGTACTGGAGTTTCCAAAGGAGCATGCCACTTTTCCTAGTGAGTCCACTAGATACTTCTTTTTCGTTCGGATTTTCAGTTGGAAAGTGGGCTCACCAGGAAAAAAAATAGTGTGCTCCTTTGGAAACTCCCATAAAATACTCGTCAATGTCCTTGTGGCAGATTTGCTTTACACCCAATAAGTACACAGCTCCACCCACATACGTATGATACTTAGCCCGGTACCCTTGTAGCACTTGGCTTTACAAGTACTTGACTTTGCATCCAGATAACACCTGGTGATTCCAGTCATTTACCCAAATTTCCAAGGCAAATCGATTACTTACCGAAGCAACTTTAGACATTCACGAAGAAGCAAACAACTCTAAAATGTTCAACAAAAGTAAAACAGTTTATTTATTAAAGCATGATATATACATAGTTGGGGCATGATGATCCGCACTTAATATCGTTCACTGAAGTTCAAAAATGGAGTATGATTGCTCTGACTCAGAACAAAAAGAAAAAAAAAAAAAAAAAACTTAGCTATCCCATTGGGCGAAAGTTATTATTGGAAATGAAATTTGAAAAGATAACAATGTTGCAGACCCGAAGTCATTTATTTCGTGTAGTCAATACTCATGTAAATCACTTGAAGTTTTCTGGGTCCTCAAAGAAATGGGAAGCATTTGAAAATAAGGCGGCCTGAGGACTTGACAAAGAATTCATCAAACAATTCATCTCAAGGTAAACAATTACAAAATTACTCCAAGAGTTTAATGGGCGAAATTCAAGTCTTTTACTATAGCGGTGTCCATATAGTATTAAGTAGTTTCTAAATCTATTATCGTTATGAAGTACATCTGCTACTATTTTTATAGTACGAAGTCTACCCAATAGAGCTTCAGGCCACGTCATAATTCGCCGTCGTGGGTTATGGATAGGTTCAATATATGTACCAGCACTCCTATAATAATAAAAATAGCGTTATATTATCCGTCGACTGTAGTTTCTAAAATCTAATGTGGAACGTGACTAAGACCTGAGTATTTACTTTTATCATTTACTTGTTTACATGCACCTAATGTACTTATTGGTTCATTCTTGATTTTATTATTTATGACTTGTGTTAGCACGACCGACATCAATATAACATGTTCACATACATGTTATCTCCAGTACTATAATAGTATGTCTTTTTTCTTTTGTGTTACATGCTGATTTTAATTCCTTAGTTTCTAAATCCAAGTTAGGACTGTGTGGAAGGACCAATCCAAACTGAAAACCTACACTTTTTCAACCAGGTGGAATGACAGTGAGGTTTTGGATGACTAGAATCTTTTATATTTAATTTTTGTAACTTTTTTCGTTTTGAGCACTATTCTTTTGTTTTTATTATTGGATTCTTTGGTTGTACATGATCGGGACAGTGTGTTGTTTTTATGCAATCTACTTGTTATCTATAAAGGAATTTTTCTTTTATTCTCAAACATGTTATTTGTTTATTTTAATGTATCAGCATTTACGATTATTTCAATATCTTTTGCACGAAAGTTGTGAAAAAACAAGGTGTCACATTTTGCCTTTATTTTTCTTTTAACTATGTGCACGTTAAGTATTCGGCTCCGTGCTCTAATAGTACTTTATTTCTATACCCAATAAGTACTAGGCTTCGTGACCTTATAATAATTTGGCTTTGCACTCGATAAATAATAGGCTCTGCGTCCAAAAATGTTAACTAAATTAGCGTGTTTGGATCTTTAGATGGATGCTCCAAAACTTTAGTGAATCCTCCAAACGGATCTTCGCAACCCGTTATTCTCAAGAGTTTCTAAAGGAGCACACCATTTTTCCTAGTGAGCTCACCCATCAGTATTGTTCGCAAAATTCTTATTTTCCTCCATTGAATAACTTAATTACAATGAAAGAAAACAATAGAAAAAACAAACGAAAGAATTTATAGTTTATCGCTCTCTTTTACAATAAAACGTGGGTTCTAGTGTGACGATGAGTTCTATCTAGTAGTACTTTTTGACGATCTGATGTGAAAATCTTCTACTCGATGAAGATGATGGCCGGCCCTAACTTCTTTCTCTACTGATCTTATGAATTCAAAACTTTTTCGCGTAACTTGAACTCTAGAACAATCTAAAAAACTCAAAAATCTATTAAAGATTTATGGGTTAATTACACTCAGACCCCCTGTAGTATGAGGCATGTAACACTTAGACCCCCTGACGTTTAAAACTCTCACTTAGACCCCCTGAAGTATCTAAATCACCGTGTTTTAATTACATTCAGACCCCCTGGTCCAGTGGGTCTAAGTGAGAGTTTTAAATTTCAGAGGGTCTAAGTGTTACATGTCTCATACTACAGGGGTCTGAATGTAATTAATCCAAGATTTATTAAAGATCTAACTTTCCGTGTGGGCTAAGTAGGAAAATTGGGAACTTCTAAAGGAGCACAAGTTTTTTCCTAGTGAGCCCAGATTTCCTAGTGAGCCCAGTAAGTTTTTCATAAGAAGGGAAATTTCTTAGTGAGCACATATAATATTCCCAAAATACCCTTTCCCCTATATCTCCTCTCCTCTTCCTCTTCCTCTTCCTCTTCTCTCCTCATTTCTCCTCCAAACCTAACCCAAACTCACTCTTTCTCTCTCACTTCCACTCATCCTCTCCATACTTTCTCTCCTCATTTCTCCTTCGAAATCTCTCTCTCTCTCTCCCCCATTCGTAGACCTCCCTCTCGCCGCTGTCGCAGGCCGCCGCCGCCGCCGAGGTCCCGCCACCGCCGCCGTTGTTCTCCCGCCGCTCCTTCCCGCCATTACTAGGTGAGTTTTCCTAATTTAGTAATATTTATTGTAAAATTTAGTTTTTATTATTTTTGGATTAAACAACTCTTGAATTTTAGGGTTTGGTGATTTTGTTGGGTTTGGGAGGAGGAAGAGGGGATGATGTAGCAAGTTTAGTTGTAGCATTTTTTTGTTAATTTTAATTATTAATATTTAGATTGTAATTATTAAGAAAATTTAATATTGTAATTCCAATTTTAAAATATGCGAAATTTAGTTATTTTTTATAATCATGAACGTTAGTATTAAAATTTATTAGTTAATTATGAAGTTTGATGGTATTGTCCTAATGGTTGATTAAGTTGCAAAATACGGTTTTATGTCTTTAAAATTTAATATTATACTATCTTGCAGGGAAAAAAAATTAGACAAAAAAATGATATTTGTAGCAAATTTTACTTTGTATGTTCATACTTACATGTACAGAACTTAGTATTATGAAAAATAACATCTAAAAATGAAATATCTTTGTATTCCATAGATGGATCCGGCGGAATCTTCTCGCGTACGACCAACTGCCTCGTTAAGGAGGAAGAAAGCAGCATTTCGACCACAAATCCGTCGCCCGATACGAGAGCGAGAAATCGAAGTTGATGTAGATCCCGAATTTAACGTACAAACTCCTAATTTAATAAGAAATGAAAGTGCAAGACCAGATGAAGAAAATATTGATGCAGGAGGCTCTCAAGATTATCTTCATAAGTCAAATTACCTCTTCATGATTCAAATTACCGCAGTCCAGTTGATTTATCAGTACTGAAGAGTTTCAAGACGCACGTTGCTTTCTTCGTTTTAAAAGATGAGGTAATTATTTCCCGTTAAAAACCATAAACCAATTATTGTGTGTGCGCATATGTTATGACTATATTATATATACAGGAACGAGATCCACTTCGATGTACTAGTCACTGGTTGCACTCAGCCAGTAGAACCACCAGAAGAGCAAGCAGAGGAACAAAGACAAGATGAAACCACTCCTGATGCACCCGATACGACTTTAATGATACGAACCAGAAGCAGACGTCAACCCCCGAGGAAAACAAGGAGACAGTGATTCGATTATAGTAGTTGTGCATTGATGTATCGTTGTAAGGAAATTCATGTGGCCGGTGTAATTGTTTACTTTCAAACATATTGAAGAATTTGATATATATGGTCTTTATATGTAATGAACCCAATTATTTGCTTTTTGTTCGACTAATATATACACTACGTTTGTAATTGTTTAATTTGTATGGGATCTTGTTCATAATCTTCACTATATCAATGTATTACTTATCGTATCGTTGTATCAGGTTATCTGTGTATCGATGTATCATTGTATCATTATATGGGTGTATCAGGAGTATCAATGTATTGGTAGATCATGAGTATCATTGTATCGGTGTATCATTTGTTAATATATTAGTTTTTAATATATTAGTTGTTAGTATATTATCCATATATCATTGTATCGGTCGTTAATACATTAACCGATATATCGTTGACATATCATTGTATCGGTGTATTAATGCTTAATATAAGTCTGTAAAGTGTCGTTAAATTGGTTTAACTAATGATATATCAATTTATTACAACTTATAGAGTGGGTGAGGAGTCCGGAGTATATTTCGGGTCAGGCCCCTGTTCGGACTGTCAGTCCGAACAGGGGAGTCCCGTTCGGACTGACAGTCCGAACAAAGGGACCATGTTCGGACTGAAAGTCCGAACATATCTTAACTGTTCGGACTTACAGTCCGAACAGATCTGGACCTGTTCGGACTGTAAGTCCGAACAGTTAACATCTGTTCGGACTTACAGTCTGAACAGTCCAGATTTGTTCGGACTGTAAGTCCGAACAGTCCACATCCGAATGTGGACTAAAGAAGGGTAAAATGGGATTTTTTTTAAGAGGGCAAACTTGTTATATAGTTAAGTTATTAACTGGGCTCACTAGGAAAAAACTTGTGCCCCTTTAGAAGTTCCCGGAAAATTGGTGTGCCCCTTTGGAAACTCCGTTATTCCCTCGCAAGCAATGCCAAATCCTTGGACCCTCCGACCTCCCCACCTCCGTCATGAATAACAGAATATTCTGTCTCAAGCGTCCGTGGCCGTCAGCAGAAGCGTCCAATGGGGCGGAGGGGGCGGGTGCCGTCCTGCCCGCGGGCAGCTCAGCCAGAAAGCGACCCAAATGGAAGAATGCATGAATCCACCGGGTAAGAAAAACTTTGAAGAAACAAAAAATATTGAAAATATTAAAATAATTTTTTTTTTATTCAGCACGATCAGTATCAAATTCGTGGGCTTTACTGTGTGTATTTATTCGCTCTCTGCAGTTCCTCTTTAGGTTGTTTGGTTCCTTCAGAGCTTGGAATTTTGGAGGAGTTACTCGATTTGCTGTTCTCGGTATATCTTTTTTTTTTATTTTTTTTAAATTCTCTCTAATTCTGTTTATTTTCTTTGTAATCTAGACTTAATGCTGTAATCACTCTTCATATTTTAGATTTTAATCGTGAAATTTCGTGATTAGACCAAAAGCCAGTTTCTTCATCGTAGACTGTTTATTATGTCTCTGTGTGTTTTTTTTTTTTTTTTTTTTTTGTTATTTATAACTTTCATTTGTCAGGGAAAAAAGGGAATGGATGATCTGTTTATTTGAATTCCCATTAGTAGCCAAATTTTCCTTTTTTAGGGATGTTCAATTTAGTGACCAATCACGGTTACCTGCCAACTTAAATTTTCTATTTTTAGGATGTTCTATGTGGTGGTTAATTGTTAATAGCAAACAAGAAATCAGTTGTGTCGAATAATTGACCTTAGGAGTAGGTCCTTATTGTTTTTTTTTTATCATTTTGATTCTTAGATCCATCTCAATAACTCTTTGCCGTCGTCTTTTTAATTAGTCATCGAATTGGTGGATAATTCTTGCCTTTCTCATAAGAGAAAAGGAGGAGAAAATTCCTCTCAAATATCGGTCATAGATGTATCGTCACATACCCTAGAAGGCCAATTGGTGTTTGAGGAAATATCTTGTCTTATTGGTTATTAATTTAAGCTCATTTAACCAAGGAAACAACCTCCAAAAATATCCTAGACTTAAGAAAGAGCCTAAGAAAGGAGACTGTGGAGTTTCTACAAGGGATGACATTCAACTTAATGGCTATAACCAAATCTCATAATAGAACATATTATGAATTCTGAAATGTGCGTGTATAGTGATGTTAGAGTGTAAAATTTTACCCCTTAACAAAACTTTCAAGCTTTGCTGTAATGGAAGGGACTTCGATGTGATATTAGATATTACCAGGCATGCATTTAATTGCAAAGTTAAAACAAAAGGGGGAAGGAAAAAGAGTTGTTGCACAAAAGGGCAAGTTATGGCTCATGAAAAGGGTGCTTGATTTGTGGGGATATATTAGAGTACAAAATCTCACCAAATTTTGGAGTTTTGGTTCCGTAGAAGAGACTTTAATATGTGAAACAATTAAACTTTGTCTCGCTTAGATAATTAATAGGTCCATAATTGAGTGATGATCGATTTTGATTCATCAAATTTGATGAAGTGATTGTAATACTAGGAACCATGTTCTTTCTTTCTAATGTTCTTTTTCCTTAAAAAAAAAACACTTGGGAAAGAAAAGATGTTTCTTCCTTGCAGGTGTCCATAGGACGCCATCCTATATCTGGGCATAGTATTGTCAAAGAATTGCGCATCCTTTTTCATAAGTATCATTATCTATAAGTTGAGAAGCAAGGTTCTATATGTTGGCTGATACCCCATATTTTATCAGATTTTGATGTATACAATACGTGATACAATGAATCGTATCGGTCTGATATTTGTCGATGCGATATGCCTGATATTGATGATTTTTTTACTACAAGAGATCTACATATACTGGTACCAATTCCTATATTTAAACCTTGTTGAGAAGTAATGATGAAGTTCAACGAGAATATTTCTTTGAACCATCTACTATATGATATTATATTCATATAACCATAAATAGACAACCATATGTCTCAATATTCTGATTAGATGATTTAATCCTCTTCCATTGATCTTGTACTATAGGCCTGTGTTCACACAATGGAAGCTATAAGCACTGTTTATATCATATATTCTGATGGTTCCAAGAAGCTGGAAACCGATTCTGTTCTTCCATTTGTTGCAGTTACAAAACACACACTAAGGATCCGCGATTCAATAAGTTGTTTATTTTCTTGAAAAGTGATTTCGTCAGATTTTGGCCATGGAAACTTTCTTGTTTATCTTTTACTTATTTGCTTTAAATTTTTAAGAGTATGTTTGGTTGAGGGTAATTCTATTTGGTAGTTGCATTGGGAAGAAGCGAAACTTCGAATTTTGGAGGGAACTCCTAATTTCTGAGCAAATCGTGGTTGTAACTAAACCATTTTTTAAAATTATGCATTGGAATTTGGAGTGCCCTCCAAAATTCAGATTTCTCTCCTTCCAACTGTAACTATCAAATACAATTAAACCCAATTAAACACACCCTAAATTCTAAATTTCGGACTTGTTTTGCGGACATTCTTTTCTTCATTAGCCCATGCAAATTTGTAAAATAACTAACCTTTAGGCTTTATTTGTGATATAACTTTAAAGTTTAGTTTTGATATATGTTATATTTTTCTAATTTAAGGGCACATGACGCATAATGCTTAATGTTCCTTTGTACTCTTTTAGTAACAGAAAAATACATGTATCAACTGAAATAGACTCCTATGGAAATGAGCAGCAACGATATGGGCCCAAGCAGTGAAGGGATGAACCCCAATAACTCTGCAATGTTGTCAAGACAGCGTTTGCGGTGGACAAATGAGCTTCATGAACGATTTGTGGATGCTGTTGCACAACTAGGTGGACCAGACAGTGAGTACTTTGCCTTTCAATCTGTTGTCACTAGCCTGAACTGGATCTACTATTTTCAGCAAAGTATTCCTTTTGTCTGAAGATCTGAATTCTATTGAAAAGTTAAGATACTCCACCCAGCAACCCTTAAACGCACACACAAGCACAAAATAATCAAAGAGTAAGGCCAACATTGTGCAGCTTGACAGTTAATACTCCACTTATGTGGGCCATCAGGCACTTGGAATCTCTCCAGTGAAAAATGACTCGCTTTATAAGGCAAAACAAATGGCGGTAATAAATATATTTTAGCCTGCTTATTTTCTGTGGTTGTCTATCCAGATTTCAAAGTCAATATTTTGATAACCGAAACATGTTCATCCTTTCCTATTGACACCCAAGTTCTGGGTGCAGAAGTTGAGTAGGCAAGAGAAGAGGGAAGTGCTGGTGAAATTTTTGCAAGTGTCGGGAACTAAACCTCAAATGAGGTTTTAGTTCTGCAGCTTAAGATATGCCATTTTGATCATTTTAACACCATTAAGAGACAAGTACAGAGAGTAAGTTAGAGTCATACATCCATAGTAAAAGTGTAAAGTTGGTTGCAGTGGGCACTTATAACATCTGGCATCCCAAGGTACGAGTAATGTTCGGCAACGTATTCAAATAAATACGCCAAACCTAAAGTATAAGAAAAACTATTCATATATTGCCATAATATCTCATACACATATATTCAATGAAATGATTACATAAAATTAGAAGAATAATTTATTCTGAATAAATAATAACCAAGTCAATGTATATGAGGAGATCCAAAAGAAATCAAGATCCTTATTACAATTTAAGACATAAGGTGCAAAGAATAAAGATGAAAAGAACATTACTGTCATTCTTATTAAAATGAAGATAGAGTAAATAAAGTCCCCGCATGATACTTCTCTAGCGGAAGCACCTACTGAGTCTCTACTTATTCTTTGAAATATGAATCCATTTAGGGTGGGTCCTCCTCCTTGGCCATCTGAAAATTAAGAGAGTTTAGATGTGCCAAAGCAGAATCGTGACCTAACAAGTACATCAAGAAGAAATGAAGAACATACAGACATGCAATGTATGAAACAAATAACATAAAAGGGTTTACTCATCTAATGTAAGCACAATAGTGTATCATGGATGATAATAAAAGATCAAAGCAAGAACTTGTCATGAATAACTGGATGAATCACATTAATGTACGAAAATGCAATATAAAAAAATGCGTGCATGTTAAAATATCAATCATTATTTTGTCTTTATAATTTAGTTTGGAATTGTCTGGAGGAAAAGATCACATGTTTTACTAGGATTTCGTGCACACCCGAGACCACGATCCACATTCTTAGTACTATCCTAGGACCATACTGTTAGTTACTCAAGAAAACTTGTCACATGAGTCTAAAGTTTCCAAAGTCTAAGACTCTGAAGCCCTATAAGCACACAGTGGCCTGTCACTCTAGACCTAAATTAGGTTCCTGAATTTCTACTGTGAAACCTAAATGGTAGGCCTCCCAAAATATGTATACAAATCCTCTGTTCAGTTCTCTCATAACTCCATTATTGATTATTGCATCTTAAATATATAAATGAATCATGCTAATATATAAAAGATTATATAAAAAGTACCCGAATTCAATGGTTTTGATTATAGTTGGCAAACATGTCAAAAATATGGATCCTACACAAGCATGCACAAAAATCTCAGGTACCCATCGATGGCAACACAAGAAGGAAACCTTACAAATTTATAATAGCTAATTTCAATGGACATACTGAACATTAATAAAAGAGAAACATAGAAAAAGAATATACAAATAAATTTTGAATAAAATAGAGAAGTTAGTACATCTACAGATCTCATAAGCATCGGATTTTGCTAACAGCAAACATATATGGCTATCGAACAATGGACTATACACAATAAGGTCCATATGGATGCAATAGATCGTATATGCACGATCGATGCTTACCGAAATTTGGGATTTATAAACATTTGGTTAAAAAATGGGTTGCATGTTGAATGCCAGTTGTCATATAGATTTAACCAACTTATAAACCCATTATAGATTCTATTCTATATCTATGCTATCTATAATATATCCCTAACTAGGAATGGTAATGGACGAGTCCATGAGTCAATTTTTGGCCCGTCTTATATAAAAGTTTAAATTAAAATTGAAAATTTTATTTTTCTAATTCAAAATTTTGTATAGGGAGGGCCAAAAATTGTCCCGTAGATGCTTCAATTACCATCCCTATCCTGACATAGTGACATCTGTAGGCCTCCGAATGAGCATGATGGAATATGAAGACTGAACCAATGCACTAACATTATAGTCTACTTCCATACAGAAAATCATTGGAGAGAGTCCCTGATAGAAATTTTAAAAGATAAAGAAAAATAACTGCATCATTATTTTTGGATTTCTTATTGGACAACAAACTATAAACTGACATCCTACTACACAAACAAGATTCTTAGTGAGAGGGAAATCGTGAACAAGAATGCATAAAAGATTTAACATTAGACCTTAATAATTCAAAAACCCAATAACATAATGCCAATATAAGGAAAATAATACTATTGTCGCCATTAATAAATGTTAAATCTAATTATGTTATATAAAAGCCAAACTTTTCTGGCTTTATAAAAATATTTACATATTTGAATGCTGACAACCTGACCTTTACATGGCAAGAAAACTTTTTTCTTTCTTCCTTTTTTAATAAATAAAAACAAATAGATTGATCTTGCATTATGGACAATTATCATTTACTTTTAAAATGAAGCATGTGAAGTGTGAACATATTAATAAAGTATTACACTTCTCCGATTAAAAAACCGTACCCAACCTTTCTTTGAATTTGTGAAGTTCTAAATTCTTAACTTGTCATTCCTTGTCTTATGATTTCTGAAGAGAAGGAATTTGCCATTAAATCGCAAAATGTACCAAGGAAATAAGTAAATGAAAAAAGAAAGACTAACTAAATCTATGACTAATCAGAATGAATCTAAAAATAACAATTTCTATTTAGTTCTCTTATAGTAAAATAAAAGAATGGGTTGCACTTGCATTATTTATAAAAGGAATTTTAATACACATGTAAACAAAGCAAAAGAGAAAAATTAGAGCATGCACTTGCCTCAATTCTAATGAACTTCTTCAAATATTGAAAAGATGGAATCTCCCTACACCAGTTGAGAAAATCAAGCAAGGTATTGAAGTCTCTCTTTCTCTTTCTTTACCTCCCAACATGAAGAATTTTCAACGTGTAAGAGAATAAGGAGGGAGGATGGGTTAATGGGTAAGATAGGCTTGTTGAGATATGGTTTGTTGTGATTTGAATTTCAAAACAAATAAAATCGATTTTAACTCTCATCTCTGATTACCATCAAGATCAAGATAATTAGTTTAACCTTAAAGATAATCTATATTCAGGTAGTAGTTATCTTTATGATAACTATAATATTATTTATTAAGGCAGAAAAATACATAAATAATTAAATAATAGATAAATAAAAAAAATGTTATAGGGTATATAGGGCAGGGCGGTTACAGCACTCTACTGCTTACATTATATTTTGCAGTATGAATTATTTATCTTCATATCACCTCTTACTTTATTTGCTAGTTTATTCCATATATATTGTCAACTTTTTAAAATAATTGAAGATTAATCATCCGTTATTGTTGTTGTTGTTGTTATGTTAATGTGCATGCACAGGTGTACGCTCACATGCGTCTTTGTTTGTCTCTGTGCGTGCACACATACATGGTGTTAATGAGGGTATCCACTTCTTTTGGAGCACCTGTATTATTCCCTAGTTTTGAGTGTTTCCCCTTACAATCTGCTGGTTTAATTATCGGGGAAAAGTCCATCATGCTCCAATATTAGCGATGGTGAGAATCGAACTCAAGACCACTTACTTGAGAGAGCATTATCCTGGCCATCCCACCTCTCTGTTTTGGGCTTCTGTAGCTTAGTCAAGTAGTGAGCTTTCACCATGCATTAGTTTTCTGCTTCTATAACTTTATAAATTGTATCAGAAACTTAACAATTTAATTCTGGAGAGCTACAAGTCTATAGGAATTCCCACGATGTCGTAATTTATCTTGATCTTTACTCTTTGATAGGAGCCACTCCTAAAGGTGTTCTCAAAGTTATGGGTGTGCCAGGGTTAACAATATACCATGTCAAAAGCCACTTACAGGTATTTCGGTGAGAGTATTTAATGTTCTTTCTTTGTCCTTTATCTGATTTCATATTTTATTTTGTTCAGAAATATCGTCTTGCAAAGTACCTTCCCGAGTCTTCATCTGATGGTAAGTGCATTTAATATCTTCTGCTGTATGGTATAAATAAGACAATAGGTCCGTTATAATTGTTTGCTCAATAGAAGTTTGCTTTAATTGAAGGAAATTGAGTACAGGATTATCCTCGTAGTCCTATTTAAATTAATTTTTGAGTATGCAGGCAATAAAGCTGAAGAGGGAGAGCACGGGGATCCATCATCAAATCCTGAAAACCCTGCGTAAGTGAAGGTCTTGCTTACTTTGATTTTCAAATAAATTAGAATGGAGTACGATAGATGCCTCCTTCCCTTTGTTGACATGCTTCAGAAATTATTTACCTTCAAAACGTTTATGTTACCAACTCTATGAAGCCAATAGAAATCATATAGAAAAATAAGAGGTATTGATTAAATATAAGTAAAATATACTAATTTTGAAATACACAAATAGTGAGATCACAAACTTCTTATTTTACAAAGATATATTAGAATTTGGAATAATGGAAAGTAATTTCCAACAACTAAGGCTGACTTATGCTGAAGATTGATGTATAACTGAGTTCTATTTTGTGAGCATTATTTCTTATCTTAGAGAGTGATAAATATTATTATCAGTTATATTCTTTACTTTTTTTGTCAGTGGGATGCAAATAACTGAAGCTTTAAAGCTGCAGATGGAGGTGCAAAAACGTCTACATGAACAATTAGAGGCAAGTGGTTCTTAAGTTAGATTTATATTCTATTGCAAGTTTTTCAGTACTCTTGGACACAGAAGTAGTTAGTGGCAGATACATGTTATGTTGCTTCAGTATAAGCAGGGAACTTCACATTTACATCTTTGATGCATATAATACATGACAATTCTCTATTTAAATGAGTATTTTACATCTGAGCTAGATGATGAGGACACCAACCTGTAGCTGCTTGACCATTGAATTACTCGTTCGCACTTAGGGATGGTAATGGACTTGGGCCAGCCCGAGGCCCAATCGGGTCAGCCCGAAAGGGCTGGATTTAGGTCCGCCTATTTTATCAATGGATCCATTTGGATTAAGTTTATTTGAGTCTTTGTCAAATGGACAGGGTTTGGACATGTCCAAACCCACCCAAAAGTGTCCACCCCGCCCAAAAGTTAGCCCAAACATCCAAATCCATTCGCTCATTCTATTTCCCAAATTTACTCCGCGTTCGTTCCCTCTCCATCCGAAGTCGACGGCAGAAAAATGCAGTGAGCAATGTTAACGCGAATCCAATAAAAGTAACAAAGATTGCTCCTTTTCTCCTTCAAACGGCATTTTTCCTCAAACCCATCAGCCCAAGACTCAAATTTTGCATCGAATCCCTGCCACCACGACATCTTCTGGTGGAACTCCGCCATCACAAGCTGCTCCAAGAACAGCCAAGTTGAGCGAGCATGCCAATATTTCAACCAAATGCTGCAGAAAAATGCGGTTACTTGGAACTGCATGATCACTGGGTACACCGAAAATGGCAGGATATCGGACGCACAGAAGATGTTGAATACAATGCCGCTGAGAAATGTCGTGTCGTGGGCTGCCCTGATGATGGGCTGTGCGAAATGCGGAAGGGTTGACGATGCCCGGAAACTGTTTGATAAAATTCCTAAGAGGAATGTGGTTTGTTGGAACTCGATGGTTTCGGGGTATGTGAACAATGGTAGGATAGAAGAAGCAAGAGAGCTATTCGATTCGATGTCGGTGAGGAATAGCGCCTCATGGTCGATCATGATATCCGGATATCTTAGGCTAAGGCATGTTGCAAAAGCAAGGAGCTTGTTTGATAGGGCGTGCTACCGTTCGACTTCACTTTGCAATGCTTTGTTTGTCCGGGTATGTTGAGCTCGGATGCGTTAGAGATGCGGAGGAGCTGTTCTTGCAAATGGATGAGAAGGACATTGTCTCGTGGAATAGCATGATAACGTGCTACTCGCGAGCTGGGAAGATGGAACTTGCTCAGAGTCTTTTTGATAGGATGCCCAAGAAGAACATCATTTCTTGGACGACAGTAGATGTTCTTATGCTATCTATGATGTTTGAAAAGTCATATGTTGTGAACAATCAACCATTTGAGGCTTAATCTGTGAAGACTGTAGTGGCAACAACTAGCCTGTTGACTTAGCACTCCTTTCGGTTTTGAATGCAAGCAAATGGAATTTTTTTTGACAGTTGTTAATTGTAGATACAAAAGATGATGCAGAGTCATACAAAATTTTATGTTTTGTTGGAGAACATTGAACATGGTTTTTTTTATGATCATAGTATTTTTTTTTTGAATTTTGATATGGGCAGATCTAAAAAGTCCATGGACTATCCGAAGTCCATTGGGCCGAGTTGGATTTTTAAATAATGGCCCATTTGGGTTTTGGATTAGTCCAAAATCCAAATTTTTAATTTGGACACTGAATGGATCCAGGTCGGCCCGATCCGGCCTGACCCGTTCTCATCCCTTTTCGCACTAGTTGCACTGTCTGAATAAATATTCTGACCCTGAACAAAAATAATCAGAGATAATTAGCCAACTCCTGTTTGCATATGCCAAACAAATATAGTAACTGGTTAATCATGGAAGTCCTCTTGCTAAGACGTACCATAAATAGTGATTACTTGAATTTTAATTGTACAACTATGATCTCGAACCTCCAAACATCAACAGTTTATCATTTCTTGCTCCTATGATATCGACTTCGTTGTGTTGAAATGTGTCTGCTAGTAGTGCATTTACTGACATTGGGATCATTTTAACTCCCTGTTATATATTTTTGGCTAAATGATAGAAATGCAACCCAAAGTTTCTTGACAAGAACATGCTGCACCCTTCTCTTTTTCTCTCCCCCCTAAATTGTGCACACCTCACACTAATTGGAAACTTACGAAAGAACTAACACGACATGCTGAAAAGGAGAAAAAAAAAATTGCAACTTTTTAAGCAGGTGAAACCGCCGACCCTGGTATAAGACAAAACAGTAAGTTATAGTTGTCGCCCCAACAGTTTCAAATAAAATTGCATCTAAAAGTTTCTGTGCTTAAAGGATTGCTCTAGGTCAGGTTTCATGCTCATATTTCGTAAGGGAACAAGTTTCTCTATATTCAACATGTATCATTCTCATGGCTTAGTTGATTTATATGGCAAACCCTCAATATCTGCGTCTAAGAAGTTTTGATTCTTGTGCTTTGTATTGACATCGATGTTGTTGGTGAACGATAATCTCTGCTGTAATGTTATCGAAGTGGCTGAGATCTTTTTGTTAATTCCATAGGTCCAAAGACAGTTGCAGCTGAGGATAGAAGCCCAAGGCAAGTACTTAAAGAAGATAATCGAGGAGCAGCAGAGGCTCAGTGGGGTGGTGCTACCTGAATCCCCAGGTATTGGTAGTATTACCCCACCAACTTTGGCCAGCATATGCCCAGAGTCGGACAAGACTGAGCCCTCCACCCCGGCTCCCACGTCTGAGTCCCCCCTCCAAGACAAGCCTACCCACGATGACTACAGGCATTTTAATGGTCATTCCCGTGACGAGTCCATCTCTTCTCACCATGAACCACTGACTCCTGACTCCAGCGGACGTGATGGCTCTCCCTTTGGGAGCCCAAAGAGTGAGCTTAAGAACAAGAGGCAGCGGGTGGAGAGTGAACTGTCACGTGGCAAGCAAGATTTGGTACTCACCCATCACATTCTTGAATCAAGTCCAGGTGCAGACTTCCAGCACCCCGGTTTGATGTTCCCCATCGGCAGGGGCTCCCTTTGATTTGTGTGCAATGAGAGACAGTCTCGGGGATGGGAATGGATTGGGGAGCTATGAGGACCCTCAAGCTAAGAGCTATGTTATGCCACTGGAAACTAATCTTGAAGTAAGATAGAATGCAGTATGCCAAAATATTTAGGATAGGTTATTAAACCTGCACTTTGTTCATGATATTAAGGTATCCTATTAGCATTAAGGGTGTCTATACCCTGAACTTTTGTTCATGAATCATGCATAAATGCTGTATCAAAAAAATTTCTATCTGTTATTGTTTCAAAAGGAGATCAAGCCTTGATTGTGATGGATGTGATGATTAGTTGCAGAATAGTACTGTTTGCTATTTATAATATGGACTGTGGAGAAATATATATACTGAATATTGTGGGTATAGTTTCGAGACTTGCAAGGAAAAGGAAACTATATTGGAGATTCTTACTTGTTCAAAGAAAATGAAAGAGAAATGATGGATTGATCACCATTCTAAGGACTGCATATTACTCAGTTGTTATTTGGTTGGTCTCAAGGATTTGGTTCTAGAGTAACAACAAATTTTTAACCATTATATATATATATATATATATATATATATATATATATATATATATATATATATATATATATATATATATATATATATATATATATATATATATATTAATTTTCATTGAACCATAGCATGTTGATCTACATCCACAGTATTCACCCATACTAAAAATCCTGAGTTTTACAAAAAGATTCATCAATCAGGTACAAATGTAATGGTTGTTCGAAAACATAACATCCTTTATCTACCAATTGATGGTCAAATCAACCATTTAACCCATAATTTTGTTATGAGCAAATCCTAAGGAATAGAGATCAAGATGAATGTTATGAATTTTAAAAAAAAAAAAAAAAAAAAAAACACATTTACATTTTTCTGGCTAGAGGGATCCTAGAAAAACGTAAATGTGATATTATTATTATTATTATTATTATTATTATTATTATTTGATAATTCAAAGTATTCATCTTGAACTTTACCTCTTTGGGTTAACACACACCAAAATTTACAAGTATATGATAAGATTCAATTTTAATCAAGTAGATTAAAAAATTAATGGTTTCTTATAAACGTAACATGTTATATCTACTTATTAACGGACAAATCAACTCTATAACTCATGAATTTGGCATATGACAATCATAAAATGTTGTATTCATTAAAAATCATTACTTTTGTATAGGAGTTGGCAGTGTTCCGATAGTCAATATGTCAGTGCTAAAAACGGAGATTCGAGAAATATAGGAGGCACTTAGTTGGGTTTCAAATATAATTCCATGAGAGTATTGTATTAGAAAGAGATGCTCTAGGTATTATCAATTTCTTTTAGAGTGATCTAGGAGTTACTATCACATTTTACTCTGTGAAGCTTTTTTGTTGGGCTTCTACGTTGCACAATTTCACGTTCAGCATAATTGAAGAGAGGCCAATATGTGTGCAAAGTATATGACTAATGAATATAATATGTTAGAGACTAGGCTGATTTAATAGGAAAAATTTCCTAATTGACTAGTGAATTTTGCAATGAGAGATATATCCAACGCCAGATATGAGCGACCGTAATGCGGGAGGGTCTTATCTAGTAAAAAAACCATTACTTTTTTGTGTCTACCTAATAAAGACCAAATTAAAAGTAAAACCCAAATTTAGGGGTGAGTGAACCATAGAGTTTTAATACCATAATTCAAAAAAAAAAAAATATTGGACTATTACTCACATAACTTACAAGCTATTAGCTCTCCATTATTTTATGTATATAGAGAGAGGGGGAGAGGGAAAGAGAGTTTAGGGTCCATTCATATCTTATTTCTTGGATTTTATTTAGCCTTCTATCAAATATGTATAAAAACTATCGGTTTTCAGTGCACACAACATCTAGTATCCCCTTAATAGAGTAATAAATAAACAAAATTTATGAAATTTGATACAAAAGAAGTTAAAGACTAAAAAACTTGAGTATATATAAATGTAAATCATAGTCCTTATTTGTTTGATATGTAAATCATAATTACGAGATTATCCATAAGGTCGGCCAAACGGGCAACGCAATTGGTGTGCATATGGAACATAGTGTAATCTAACTTACCTATTGAAAAGCGTGAGGTATGGGAAATTCTAAATGCGCACAACATTTCCTTAGTGAGCACCACATCTTCTTAGTGAGCACCACATCCTATGGTAAAGTGATGGGGTATTTACTGGTTTGCCCCTCAAATCTTTAAATATTATGATTTTACCCCCCAAATCTTCATATTTATAATTTTGCCCTCCAAATCTCATAAGTTACAACAATTTTGCCCCCCTCTTTAACTTTCCCTAACACAGTTAATTTTTTGACCATTTTACCCCTCATTTCCTCTTTTATTTTCCTCCTCTTCTTCTTCTCTCTTCCTCCTTTCTTCTTATTTTCTTCATTATTTCTCTTCTCTTCCTCCTCTCTTCTCCTTCTCTTTTCCTCCTCTCTTCTCATTTTCTTCATTTTTTTACTCTTTCATGTTCATGCATTTTTCTTCTCATTCTCTTCTCATTTTCCTCCTCTCTTCTTATTTTCTTCTCTTTTTTTACTTGAGATAATTGATTTGGTAAACTAGAGGAAAAATGCATGAACATGAAAGAGTAAAAAAAAAAATGAAGAAAATGAGAAGAGAAGAGGAAAAGAGAAGAAGAAGAGAGAAGGAAGAGAGGAGAAATAATGAAAAAAATAAGAAGAAAGGAGAAAGAGAGAAGAAGAGGAGGAGGAAAATAAAAGAGGAAATGAGGGGTAAAATGGTCAAAAAATTAACTGTGTTAGGGAAAGTTAGATAGGGGGCAAAATTATTGTAACTTATGAGATTTGGGGGGCAAAATTATAAATATGAAGATTTGGGGGGTAAAATCATAATATTTAAAGATTTGAGGGGCAAACCAATAAATACCCCTAAAGTGATTTACAACATTGGGGGAAAATGGCGCTCACTAAGTCAAGTGCGGTGCGCATCTGGAATTTCCCGTGACATATGCTTTAAACGTCACAAAATTTTGGGAAATTCTACATGCGCACCATAGGTTATTAGTGAGCACCATTTTCCCCTATGTTGTAAATCACTTTACTATTTACTATATAGTATGTGGGGCTCACTAGTTAAATGTGGTGCGCATTTAGAATTTTTCCAAAAGTTTCTAGAAAAACGTTTGTACCGCTCTGTATCGGGAGCTTCCATAGGAGCACACCATTTTTCCTGGTGAGCCCACATAAATTTTTCTAAATAGAGGATTTTCCTAGTGAGCATACTAAAAATTTCAAAATTATCCTTCACCCCTATTTATCATCCTCCTCTCCCTCCCCTCTCCCATTTCCTCTCTAACCCTCTAAACCAAAAAAAAAAAAAACTCTAACCCTAATTTCATTTTTCCCTCCCACTTCCCCTAATTCTCTATTTCACTTTCTCTACCTCCTTCTCCTTCCAAATCTCTCTCTCTTTTCCGTTCCTAGAGGTGGGGCCATTACCGCCGCCGCCGCCGCCGTTTAGACGCCGCCGATGCCGTCGTTAGGACGGACGCCGCCATTCTTCCGCCGCCGCCGTCTTCCCGCCATTGTTATGTGAGATTTCCTAATCAAGTAATTTTTTTTTAAATTTAGATTTTTTTTATTTTTGGATCAAACAACTCTTCAGTATTAGGGTTTGGTGATTTTGTTGGGTTGGAAAGGAGGAAGAGGGGAGGAAGTAGCAAATTTGGTTGTAGCATTTTTTTGTTAATTTTTTTTAATATTCAGATTATAATTATTAAGAAAAAATTAATATTGTAATCCTAGTGTCCTAATGGTTAATTTTGAAAATTAATATTATTAATATAATATGCACTTTTATATTATGATTATGAGCATGATTATAATTATGATTATGATTATTGTTGTTGTTGTTGATGTTGTTGTTGTTGTTAAGATTATGATTATTATGATCATCATCATCCTCTTTTATTTTGATAGTATAGTATTTTAAGGAGAAAATAGGATAAGCCATTGAAATAAATTGATTAGTTTAAAGAAGAAATTAGTAGCACGAGTATGGTCGTGATATATTGATACATTGCAAATTCTAAAAGAAGCACATATGAAGTAATAATGACATGCAAAAAAAGTTGTGTCGACACATGAAGTTTCACAATAAAAGTTTCTTTCCTTCCTAAGTTTTAAACTTGAATTGCTTTAAGCATCATAGTATAAAATAATAGCAACAACAATATGTTCTTCAGAATTTCATCTCATTTGGGTGAAAGGGTTCAACAAAATATGTGTAGTGTTAAATTCTGATTCAAATCGCAAAAGAGCCAATCCCTTTCCCCATTTGTTTTTTGCTCGTTTTATTTGTTTATCACTCTATCTATGGGATTTAATTTTTGAGACAGTGTTAAGAAGGAAACTATGAAGAAATTTTTTGTTTATCACTATATCTGTACATTTACAAATTATATAATATTTTCCGCCAATTGTAAGGCTTTGAAAAAAATATACATGATAATTGACATTATCATAATCTGAAATGCAAATATGGTTATAATATTCAAATAAAATAATTAGTTATAGAGGATCAATCACTGTCGTGTTTACATGTGTATGTCAATTTGCAATCCAGTTTGTCTAGTGTGATTATTGTGTTAGTGGCTTAATTGTGGAGCATAATGTGTGTATTGATATGAATTTTATTTTGTATTGGTAGAATAGATGTCGGAGTGGTTGAAATAAGTGTCTTTCCAACCGTACTCTATGCACCCAGAAGCACGCCAACTAATCTCAGTATGGCCAGAAGTATATCAATGCAACTATCAAGTTCGCATGCACATAGAAGAAGCTAGAGCACAACTTTAGAACATAGAGAAAACCATGATCTATCTCTACCAAATTTTGTTTATATTTTTTATGTAATATTGTTTCTAATTATGGGCTGATTTGTTCATAATTATCATTGTGTAAATTCACATTGTTGTTTGAATTTGAATTTTGTATTTATGTGTTGTTGATGAAATCTGTAGTCGGAAAGAACTAAACTTTGTGTATAAATTTGAGAGATGAATGAATTTTTTGTGTTTGTTGCATAGAATGAACTAAACTTAGTGTTTTATTTTTGTTTTCTGCAATGAGTTGCAAGTATTTAATTCTATTTTCCTTATTATTAATGGAAGTAACACGAATTTTATAAGGGTACATAAAAAAAGGAAAGAGAAAATTTGTTTATAAAGTAAAAAAGTTTGTTTTGTATATGAAAGGGTAATGGCAAAATTAGTCATAAAAAAAGACCTGAATTAAATTTACCACTGTTTGAAAAAATAGATAAAAATCTAAAATAAGCACTATTGCCAGGGATCAAACTATGGCCACTTGTGTAGTAGGTAAGAATAGTCACCGATATGCTACAATGACTTTGTAGATAATGGGCGAAAAAGTACTTATTTATAGTTACCTTTATCCAGACCGGAGTTTTCTGTCTCTCTTTTCTTCTCTTCCAAAAAAATATTTCTAACCCAAATACCCAACTACTTCCTCATCTTCCTCTTCTCTTATCTAAATGCAACACTATCAAATCTCTCTTCTATCTCTTTTGCCCGCTATCGCCGCTTTTGCTGCGGATTTTAGGATTTTTTTTTTTTTTTTTTTTTGGGTTAATTGAACTTAGGAAAAGAAAGAAGGAAGATAACAGCAATTTGGTCCAAAAAATTCGATCGCACAATTGTAATATTATAGAATTTTTTAAGTGGGCTCACTATGAAAAATGGTGTGCCCATCTAGAAGTTCCCCTCCGTAACTCAACAAAATACTACTGCTCTTGGACGCTAGAGGAGACAACGAAGAGAGAGGGGAAAAAAAAAAAAAAAAAAACCCTAATCCCATTCCTGTGCGATCTTCCCAAGATCGGTAAGAATCTCTCCGGATCTCGATCCTCTCCTAGTTGTAGTCAAGTTTTTACTTTCTTTTTTTGTTTCTATCGACGATTTGGTCGATTTCTAGGGTTTTGGATCGGTCTTTTTAAAAGATGGTTTGGTTAATCTCTTTTTGTTTTCTTTGTTTAGAATTTGATCAGTGATCGATGGCTTCGAAGAGGATTTTGAAGGAGCTGAAGGATTTGCAGAAGGATCCTCCAACTTCTTGCAGCGCAGGTCTGATTGATTCCCTTCATACTTTTTGTTTATTTTTTTTTTTTCTATTTTTAGGCGTTTCTTTCTTCAAGTATACTATTTTAGGCATTTCTTTCTGAGATTTTATACCTTTCTTCTGATGTTGTCACATTAAATTAAAGAAGAGACCGGTAAGTAAAGAACTACAAAGTTCAAGAATTTTGTAGCTATCAATCGAAATATGCTTTATTTAATCATTATATCGGAGATTTATAGCTATCCATGGAAATAGGGAGAATTTTCTAACTATAGATCCAAAATATGCATTATTTAATTTATAATTGTGAAGATGTAGCAATTTAGAGTTAGGATACAATTTATAAAACATTTCTTCCTTTTTCTTTTTTTAAAAATTTAGCTCTATTCTTTTTCCAATATCTATAGGTCCTGTTGGGGAGGACATGTTCCATTGGCAAGCGACCATTATGGGGCCAGCTGACAGTCCCTTCGCAGGTGGTGTGTTTCTGGTGACCATTCACTTCCCACCTGATTACCCATTTAAGCCACCCAAGGTAACTCTCCAAATTTTTTGAGTTCTATACATGCATATGATCGTTTAGCATTTCTTGGTGGATGACCAAAGTTGAGATTCTTTGCAAAAGAATGGGTCATCATGTTATGTCTATAAACATGAGGTCTAGTGTCAAACATATAAGTTGGTTCCAAACCCCTAGCCAAGTAAACTGTGTGTTGGTAGGTATATTTACCTTTTATGGTCACATATGATTAAGTTCTTGCATTGTGAAGCTATCCTCGAAATTTCTGTGGCTTAGGAACAATCTTATGCAATCACATTCTTATGGTGACTACCATTATTTAAATCAACCTTCCTCTTATATATTTATTCATTTATTACCTTTGTTATTCTTGTGTTGTCACATTTTTCCATTCCCAACATCACCTATCAATTAAATGATGCGTCAAATAATGAAGTTATTGGTAGCACTATGTATATGTTGAAGGTGTTTGATGGTTGAGGTTGAATTTTAGCTAGTTACATAGTGTTTTTTGTAGATTATGGGAAGTCATGGAATTGGAGTTGAGAGCATTAGGAATCACAGATAATGGTGTACTTTTTTTCATTCAATTTGCTTCATGTTAGACAGAGTTCATGAGGCCATTTGGAAAAAGGACTATGCTAGCAGCATCCATCGTAAGGGATAATGGTTTTGTGTGTGAGGAGCATAGTTAGCAAAACGCTGCTTTAAACTGTTTTAAAAATTTCATTCTAAAGATCTTGTATTAAAAACTGAAAAATTACTGAATAGTGGATAAAAGTATATACGAACTGCTATTGTGGTGTGCGATAAAACCGAGGTGCTTTACAAAAGAATCAGTTGCCATGTTATGCCTATGTTCTAGTGTCAACCCATGAGTTGGTTTCAAACCCCTGGCCAAGTAAATAGTGTATAGTAGAGCTGAAAATGTCTCTTGGCTTGTAGACCTACCTTTTTATGGTCACATGCGATGAAATTCCTGCAATGAAGGATCTACACATGCGATTAAATTCCTGCAATGAAGGATCTATCCTTGAAATTTTCTTAGACTAAGAAACAATCTCTTGGGATCACATTCATGGCGGTTGCCATGTTTAAATCCGCTTCCTTTTGATATATTTTTTCAGTTTTTTACTTTTTTTCATTTTTTACCTCCATTGCTCTTGGTGTGGTCACTTTCTTCTTTCCTAGATATCACCAATTAGTTTAGTGATGCATCAAATAATGAAGCTATTGCTAGTTCTATATGTATGCTGATTAGGACTCTCGTGATTAAGGTTGAATTACATTCAGCCTTTTTTTGTCAAATATGGGAAGCCAAGGGATTAGTTGAGAGCACTAAAACCATAAATGTGAATGTGTGCTCATGTTTTATCTTGAACATATTTCTGAAGGCCATTTGGATAGAGCACTATGCTAGCAACATCCTTTAATAAAGGATGATGGTATTGTGTGTGAAGAGCACTGTTGACAAAACTCCGTCCTAAATGGCATAATTTTATAAAACATCTTGAGGGCCCTCTGTTAAGGCTCCAATTAAAACTTAGCAGAAATTGCATTTATTTGGAGAACCTTTTTTGTACATATTTGTTTAAGTTTACAAAATAAATTAACCCTGCTAAAAACTTGGGAAGGAAATTTGGTATTATTTGCAGTTGGTTTCTAAATTGGGACACAAAACTTAAAAAATGATTGTATTGAGAAGAATCAAATCGACTTCTAAAGGGTGCGTCATTTTCTCAGAGGAAAAACCTTTTAGGTTGAATAAAATTGCAGAGGCTTCCTCCTCTCTTCCATAACCTCTTACACTCCTTGTTTATAAAAAAAACAGTCACTTCTGCAGATATTCATTACCGAGACAGGTTTTGAAATGAAAAAAAGTCTTCCTTAGTTATTTTTGTTTGTTTCAGACTTTGAACCATAGAAACTACTAGTCCATGTTTATGCCCGCCCGTTCCCTGCAATCTTCATGTAGTTTCATTGGCATTAATGAGCAACTTTAATTAGGGCTTTTATTCTATAACTAAAATTACTAAATAGTCAGTAGAAGAAGTGCCTACATTAGATTAAATGCCTTGGTGCTTGTGTATTTTCGTATTTCGCATGATTTTAGGTAAATTTTTGAGAAAATATTTTGATGTTGGTCTGGTAAACTAAATTTCAGCTGGAGATATATTTATGAATACATACCTGAATTTATATTTTAAGCATGGGATTGAGCACTATGCAGTATTTAATATAAATAACCATGTTATGGACATAACACGTAATTCTAGTAAAATTAAATACGAATACCTGTTCTTTTATTTCCTTTTGTTCAATGCATGCCATATTACATGCCATTTATTTCTTATCGTTTTTTTGATGTCGCCATTTTTTGCATTTTTAAAAATAAATTGTGCTGCTGAGGTATGCACCTAATGATAAATAGCAACCAAAGTGAACCCTGGAGCCGAGTCATGTACCATTGTTACTACTCAACTTGGGTGCCAATACATAATTGTGCTTTAGGCAAGAACTTCACCACTGGGAGGTGGTGTCTCTCAAAGCAGTTCTTTGTATTAACTGAAGTTATATTGCATTCCTCATTCTCCGAACACCTACAGTGATGTCAAAGTACTAGTGACCATGGGAATTTGGTTTAGTTACGACAACGTCGAGTTGGTGGCACACCAAACTCAACTAATAAATAGATGGTGAACATGGTTGTACAGAGTAAAACTAATAAATAGATGGTGAACATGGTTGTACAGAGTATGCCAGATATAAAGTACCCTGTTGTCATGAGGAGCTGTCACTTTTATGTTAACATTTGGTCGCTCGTTGCGCAAGACAACTATTTTATATGTGAACTTTTGGATTCTGTTTTTTTTTTTTTTTCCATGGGTGCTGCTTTATCTAAGGTGAGAGTATCTTATTCTTTATGCTGCAAGCCCAATGGAAAAAACTGACTTGGATTGGTGAGGACTGAGTTCTAAGAAGGGTGTGATTAGATAAAAACCACGTTTGGTAGGAGTTAGAGAAGCTTTCAGGCGCCCCACGTGCACCATGATGGTGTTCCAAGTTAGAGGACGGAGAGAGAGGCAAATAGTAAGGCTCACCCAAGGATCCCATATTTATTCCCGCCTATCTCTCCTCTTTTGGAGTACTACCTTGGAGCTTATGGAGACTAGAATTTATCTCTAGCAGGTGTTGGCACTCTAACACGCCGAACACTAAGAAATGTAGGAGGCATATGCAAATGGCCAATTTTGATTTTTTTTCTGTTGCATCCTAGGGGGTGCACTAGAATTTTTAAGTTATTGGCCGTTCTTCCGAGAGAAAAAGAATTTTTAAGTTATTGGCCATTCTTTCGAGAGAAAAATATATACCGTTCTTTTGAACATGATAAGTTTGGAAAGATGCTACAAGGACTATAATACTATTGAAAAATATATTTGTCATATAACTTTCTCTAGTTTTGAACAACTTTATTTTTGAGGACAAGTACACTGCCCACTAGCATACCTGTCAGTTTCATAATATGAGATACACTGGCATATATAGTTATATTTAACATGTTAGTCAATTAATTAGATATGAATCATGTACACACCAAATTTGGCTCCATCTCCATGCTGGAGATATATTGGATACGATTCATGCATGACATATGCTTGATACGTGTCAGGCATAGACTTGAGGTGTTCAATTTGAGGTCAATGCAGAATATTCGAATCCGATTCGCAGACAATGACAAACTTCCATATCTAACTTGCAGTAAACGCGAAATGCGTGACAACACAGTCAATTTCCTTCATATTATTTCGTATTTTATATTATCTCAATGCAAAATCTTTTAGTTATAATTAACTTCGATTGACAGTTAGACATAGCTATGCGCTTTTTCATATACTTTTTCAAGCAAAATAAGGAATTTTAATGCTGGACGTGAATAAGTTTAGGTTTTGTTGATTCTTTTTTTTAATGAGATATTTGTTTGTTATCTAGATTAAACCGTGGTCGTTTGTTGGTACGGTCCTAGTATTTACAATTTCTTTTATACCAATAATCACATTAAGCTCTTCCTATATTATTATAGAAAGCCTAAGAGTATAAGAAACTTAAAGATTAATTAACAATCTTTATTTTTGAATAAGAGAAATTCCTCTACTTGAAATATTCTTGCTTTTTACTTGATTAAGCGACCTAATAGTGAAACATATTTAATGAACATGCTTGCATTTATTGTACATAAATATCTTATGATAGCTTGTTAGTTGATATTTTATTCTATTTATAGATTTATTATATATTTGTATAAAATATTGCTTGTTGTGTATATATATTCTACTTCTTATGATTTTGCCATTTGTGCTTGTGTTGTGTCCATGTTTTTATCGTGCTTCGTAGCAATGTTCAAGAATGCGTTTTCAGTATGCGTGCGGTCTAGGACCGCATAACTCATAATCGGATTACGCGCTGATTATGCGAATTACGCGGAATTATGCGGAATATTAATATTTTAATATATATTAATATAATAATTATAAAAAAATGGATATATTAATGCTATAAAAGTCTAAAAAATTATAAATAATAACCGTAAGTATATAAAATGAATATAAACTGGCTCTACATAAGAAATTAAACTGCAGCTACAAAATTCGTTCAAAACAAAAATTAAACTCAGTAGCTACAAAATTATTATTAACAACAGCTACAAAATTATTATTAACAACAGCTACAAGTACTAGTTTAGTAAACAGCAGCTACAAAATTCGTTCAAAACAAAAATTAAACTCAGCAGCTACAAAATTATTATTAACAGCAGCTACAATTACTAGTTTAGTAGACAGCAGCTACAAAATTCGTTCAAAACAAAAATTAAACTCCGCAGCTACAAAATTATTATTAACAGCAGTTACAAAATTCCGAAAAAAAACAAAATTCCAAAAAAATCCAACTAAAGAAAAAAAATCCAACTCCAAATTACTAGTTTAGTCCAAATTATTATTAACAGCAGCTACAAAATTCCCAAAAAAAACAAAATTAAACTCAGCTATTTTAATCCGTTCAAAACAAAAATTAAACTCAACTAAAGAAAATACTAAAGAAAATACTAAAAACAAAATAAATTCGGCTAAAGAAAATACCAATGAGAGAAAGCAGCGAAAGTCAGAGGCTTTGAGCTCCGATTGGACTCCGATCGGACGAGTCTAGGCAAAGAATTGGGGGTAGAGGGTAGCCGGTGAGATTCCGAGCTCCGATTTGACTCAAGGGGGGAGATCAATCCGAACAGATAAGGGAATTTAGGGTTTTTTTGGGAGCGATCGATTTTTTCGCCTGATGTCGCAGGAGCTCCGATTGAACTCCGATTGGACAAGTCTGGACGAAGAACTGGTAGTAGAGGGTAGCCGGTGAGACTTATAGCTCCGATTGGACTCAAGAGGGGAGAAGATTTAGTCGATCGGAGAAGAGAAGATTTTTTTGGGGGCGAGAGAAGGGAATTAGGGTTTTTTCGGGGGCGAGAGATTTTTCCTCCGGGTGTCGAAGAATCGGGTTGGGAAAATAGGGTTTTAAGGAAAGATAACGGGTAAAGATAACGGGTCGGGTTTCATATGCAGATCCGTTTTCGGTGCGACCGCATAAACATGCGCATAATCCGCATAATGCGATTATGCGGTCGCATAATTGCCCTGTCCGCACGGACAGGGGGTTTTCTCGATTTTTCTACGTTTTTCACCCGCATTCGCTTATGCGGACGCATATGCCCCCGCATAAGCCGCTTTTTAGAACACTGCTTCGTAGTTGATTAGGAGCCATATAAACTGGCTATTTGGCATGGTTAGAACATCACCGTAGAAGCCTTTCCTAAGAAAAAATGGGAAAGATTGGAGCTCGAGCTAAAAGTTGATTGTGTTATCTAAAAGAATTAATATAAGTTTTGATGATTGTTCTCAACCGTGTGTGGATGCTTTGGTATTTCCTTGAATCCCATGCTAAGAGTACCCTAATGAACAGGGGTCTGCAAAAGAACCTTGAGGGCAAGTTACCATGTACATTGATCTACATTTTTTGCCACATAGTTTGAGATAGCGTGGATCCATGCTAATCCTCCAAGACTAGGAAAGAATCAAGTGTTAGATCATGTAATTTGGTTTGTCTGAGGCCTAGACTTTAAGTCTTAGAGTCAAATGGAGTCGCACCCTGGTGTATATAGGAATTGATTCTCGACTACAATCTTTAAACGTTGTCGAATTATGCTTCCATAAACACAATTCCTTTTATTGCACAAAATATTGCTTGTGCTGACAACTTCCTTTTTCCAATTACTATATGTATTTTTAATATATATTTGTGTCAAAAATTGTCTGGCTAGGTTTATTGATAAAACTTAAGCGTTAAATAGATAATTAGCCTCAAGAAAGATCTCGAGCTAACTCAAAATTCTAGAATTAGTCTTTGACTTTATGAAATTCAGGCGAGTAACCTACAGAGAGATTATTAGGTAATAAAAAACCACAAAGAGATACATGCGTAAGCAAAAATTTTACAAGGTTCGGCCGAGACGAATCTTGGGCCTACGTCCTCGATTAAAATTGGCCATTCTACATAAGTTTTATTGAAGAATAAGAGTTACAATCTCTCAATGGATCTATCTTTTTATCTCTTGAGATTACAAGCTATTGATTTTTTGGGGTAGAGGGAATCTTCTTCATGGAGGATGGAGGTATTTATTGTAGAGAGTTTGTGTGAGAATAGGAGTTGTACCTAATCTTAGTTTCCTTGTTGTAGATAGATTCGGTTTCTTTGATAAACTTTATTTCTTTATCCCTGATTATTTGGTAATAGTTAGACCTTATCAAGGATTCTATATATTTGTTGGAGATAAGACATTCATATCTAGATCCGACTTTCCATTGAGGGAAATCTGTGGTCTTGGCAATTGTCGAGCAGAGCTTCTTTTTGGCTGGGTCTGGGCTTTTACTATGGGTTTTTTCCGAAATGGGCCAGTTAGTTTATGCATCAAAATTATTAAGATTAGTGACATGGAGGAGCGAGTCTTATTATAAGTACCAATACTGTCTGTTAGAGCATCTCTTGCATTAATATGCTCTCGTGATGATCGGAGACATGGTTTGAAAGGTCTATGGCCCTAGGGTGGATGGCATAGCAATAGTCAACTCACCTTGGCGTAGCCATTGTGTCTTAAGAAAGCCATCTCTGACTGCTAAAGCCCTCGAAAGCAGTGAAAATTGATACACTAGTTTAATATGATTTCTAGTTAATTATCTTGAACGGACTATTAATAGCAAGGAGTTCAATAATTGTAGACACTACAAAAATACTGGACCTTAGAAAAAGCAGCAAGGCCGAGAAGGAACCGAAAACAATGTTTGACATTACCACAAGTCGAGAATGATGTAGATTGAAGCTCAAACGACAATTTAGAAGCAAATTAGAGATTCAAAGCAGTGAAATAGAATCAAGAGAAGACATGCTTGCATAAAAAAAACAGCCCCAATGGAGTTGGTTTGATAGCTGTGTGGCGGCTTTGACCACCACCTGGTGGTTGAAGTAAATCCAATCCTGTCAAAAGTTTTATAGGGACACCGATGCCTTGGGATTTTATAGGGAAGGAAAGATTTTTGCAGTCTACTGCACAAGACATAGGTGCCTCTGGGCAAATTTTCATATTTTTTTTTTATTGAGACACTGGTGACCCATCTCCGGCATTAGTGCCTATTGTGAAATGGTTGTATTTCAACCTTTAATCTTAGCTGTTCATTTGTGATTGCTTTGGATCATGAATGGGGTAAAGATTAGGGTTAGGCTCTAAACCTATTGGAAGAATAATACCATCCGATTAGGCTCTACTCTTTTCATTTAAGTTTAGGGATATACATAGAGAGCCGTGAGGTCAAAGAGGAAGAGAGCAAAAAGGCTTAGAACAAGCTAAAAACTTACTTTTTCCATCTTCTTCTTCTAGATATCCACATTGTGCTCAAGGAGAGGTTATTCAATCATGCCACCAAGGAGAACCAATGGTTATAGTAAATAATGGTTCACTATACTTCCTTGGCTTCCACGTGAATTTACGCTAGATCGTCAACGAAGTAAAGTTCTCACTTTGGATAGATATTCTCCGCCACAACTTCTATGGACTCAAAAAGTGCCACGTGGTGCTAAGTGCTACCAGAATAAAGTGTTACGCTACATGAGGATGTGGCGGAGGCCACATCTGGAATCCCAAGCCTCCTAGTAAAGTATTAGGATTAGTCTTCGTGGGCACTAGATCTTAAATAGGGAGAGTATGTGAAGCCCCTATCTAAGTGAATAGTTTCTTGCTAAATATGAATGTAGTAGTAGTGTAGTTTATAATAATTTCGACAAACTCTAAAAGTAAAACTAAGTGTTGTATGGAGCTAAGTATTACTGGAACAAAGTATCACGCGACGTTAAGGATGTGGTGGGGACCATATTTAGAATCACAAGTTCCTAGTGAAGTGTTAGGGTTAGTTTGCATGAGCCCTAGATCCTAAATAGGGGCAGTATCTAATGTCCAAGCCTAAATGATTAGTCTCTTACCAAATATGAACATAAAAATAGTGTAATTTATAATAATTTCTATGGAACTCGAAAAGTAAGCGTAACTAGCCTTATGAAGGGTTTAAAATTAAGTAAAAGTTTATAGTAGAGCATGCTTAAGTGCTAGTAGTACGAGGTAGGCGACGTACTAATATGTCTGAGGAGTTGACATTAGGTACTTGTTTTCTGCGGCTCTTTAATAATAATTTATGTATTAATGACATGGAACTGTTTCCTGATCGTGTTAAGAGATTGATATTGCAAACTGATGTTGTACCTGGTGAACATACTTCTAAATTGACGCACACTCCTAGGAAACTTACAGTATTTTTGAGTGTTTTGTTTGACTAGACCCTTTCAACTACAAGCAACCCTTCAAGATTGCCCAATGCTGAGGAATAGGATTGTTTGCTATGTTCTTTGGAGCAGAAGGCATGAGTCATTCAAATTAGGGCCCAGTTTGCAATAGTTTTGTGAATCAGTATTTTAAATATTGGTCGGTATATCGGTTTTGGAACTAAAATGATACGCTAAATTTAATTTTTTTTATCGGTTCTCATTTTGGGCCGATATCGTGCGATATATCGCTCGGTAAATGAGATGAAAAATATTGTTGAGATTAATGTATTATTGGGTTTTTCTTTTTTTTCTTTTGTATTGGCCCATAAAAACCTTACTCATTAGTATTAATTTCTCATTCTCTATAAATCTAATTGATCAACAATTTTACGCATCGCTTTTCCTCTTTCCCTCCTCTCTCTCTCTCTCTCTCTCTCTCTCTCTCTCTCTCTCACTTGATCAATCGATCATATCAAAGAAGCCGTTACAAAACCCCACACATGTCTCTCACTCTCGCTTGATCAAGCGATCATATCAAAGAAGCCGTTACAAAACCCCACACATGTCTCTCACTACTCCTACCACCAATTATCGAGAATCTTGACCCTAATGACCAGACAACCTGTGAATCAATTGAGTATTCGATGTCTCGCTTCTACCTCTTTCCCTTCCTCCCCCCCCCCCCCCCCCCCTCTCTCTCTCTCTCTCTCTCTCTCTATATATATATATATATATATATATATATCGAACGTTGCAGCGAACAGTCCAAGGAAGAAGGTCCACACTTCTTTCTCCAATCTCAGCATTGACTATTGAGAGCGCCAATCCCGACAATCCGTGAGCCTCAATAAAGACCCATATCTCTCATATATAGTTCAGCTCACCATTCCTCTCTCAAGCAAGTAGCCCCGTCTCTTTCTCGAGCAGTGCCCTTCTTCCCTCTCGACTCACGAGCAAATTGCCTCTCTCGAATAAATTGGCCAATAAGTATCATTTAAGACTCTAAACTTGTTTTAAGTAGTTTAATATGTTTTATGTATGGAACATAATGCATATCCTTTAACCAATATGATACCGATATGACATCTAGTATTTAGTACGATATCACCTAGTATCATATATCCAATGTATAATTTTGTTGATCGGTATGTTTCTGGTATCCGATATTTATAACACTACTATCAATAAATCAATTCATTACTCGCATGGATCCAGTTTGATCCAACAAAGCCAAATTTGTTTCTCTTAAACTGTAATTAATAAATATAGTTTAATCAAATCTGGTTGAATTTAAACCCATCTGTTTTGTTTCTATTCTAATCTCAAAGAAGTTTAATCGGTCTATAGTCTCAAACATTGCTTCTGCTGTTAATCATTTGAACATTAAATCCATCATTTTAGTTTCTTTCATCAGAATTACTGGCACTGGTCAAAAACATGAGACATGAATAATGAGAACTATTAACTTCACACAGTAAATAGCTCCTACTGGAATGTAGGAAAGGATACAAAATCAGGGATTCAACTGTTTAGGGACGTACTAGAAGATTTAATGACAAAAATTCGGTTTTCTACAATTATTAATAGAGTCTGGATCTGACTTGGACAGCGGACTAATAAGTGGATCCCTATTTAAAAGCTAATAGATTCAGAGGTTCAGTTCCCTTATGCAAATATTTCTAATGGGACCAACCTAAACACACCCACTTTCAGCTGACATCCGACACCTAGAATGTTTTTTATTGCTTTCTAGTCATCTTCTTAAAGCCTTTTTGTGAGGGCAGGCCATAATCGTTATCCTGGACCTAGATTGGGAGCAGGTCTCTCAAGGGAGATTGATTGTTAACTAGTGTAAAGTAGTAAACTGAAAAACAAATATGTATGTAGTTATTCTAATTGTGCTTGACTCTCATTGTTATTTTGAGCAATCTTAGACTCTAGGTGTTGATTGCAACTATTAAAACTTTGCCTAGTTCTGCTTCTGGACAACAGAAGTGGGGCAATAGGATTATGTTCATGGTTGGAGCTGTCTATTGTAATTAATTTTGGCAAAAAATGTTTTTATCAGGCAGTGTTGCACTTTTCTGCATGGAGTTGTTGAATGATATTTAATTGTATATGTATTTCAGGTTTCCTTCCGCACCAAAGTTTTCCATCCAAATATCAATAGTAATGGCAGTATTTGCCTTGACATCCTCAAGGAGCAATGGAGCCCCGCTCTTACTATATCCAAGGTATTATCAACTATTAAACACTTTTCCTTTATTTTCTTCATCTGAATCATCCTTTTATGTAATGAAATATCAGATCCTTCTATAGTGTTACTCTGGTATCTAGATTGACATTAGATTCAAAGTAGAAGTTTGAATATTCTTTTGATGAAGGTCTTGCTAATTTTTTGATGTAATGATGGCATCACCATGTTTTCAAATTTAGTAGTGGATAGCTTGCAGATATCTTCTATTTGCACTAGTTTGTTTAGTTATTCTTAAAAGCGTGATTTTTTAGAATGGGGTCTAATTTTAGTTGGGCATAATAGAATCTTAGAACTACTATATCTGGAGTTGTATGCTGTACTAAGTAATCACTCAATGACGGAAATACTTTCTTGTGGTTTGTGTAGATGCACCACGGCCACCTAGGTCAAACAGTTTCATGATGGTAAAATTGCAATTTGTAAACCCTGCTAATATGACTCAGTTTAGAGTATAGTTTCTGGAGCTGAAATTGCAACCTGAGTAGGTTTATTGGATAAGGTCTCGTTAGCTTTTTACCTTCCAGCTCAGTCCGTGTCACCTAAAGATGAATTCTTGTTTGATATGGTTCAAGTAATTGTAGCTGATTATGGTCATTACTTTTTTCAGGAGAAATAAAATAGGTATTGGTATATATGATAGCTTAGGATGACTTGATATTACTTCTATTATTATGTTGCATCAATTATATACGAGTTTTCCAAGCTTTTGCTATGAAAATTTGCCCTTAAAACGATGACGGCCAAGCTTTGCGCTGTTTTTCAAGCTGCTCACTTTTAGAAACTGCAGGTGCTTCTGTCAATTTGCTCGCTTCTTACGGACCCAAATCCAGATGATCCCTTGGTACCGGAGATTGCACACATGTACAAAACCGACAGAGCCAAATATGAAGCTACTGCCCGTTCCTGGACTCAGAAGTATGCCATGGGGTAAAATGTATTTGGCTTCTACATAGAAAATCTCGAATTATAAAATTAAGAAACCTATATTGTGGTTGGATGTTGTTTAGTATGTGTGTCGCCTCAGTATGGAGTTGTGTTTGTAAGGTAATATGGATTAACCAGGGTAGATGAACCGCAGAAAGTGGCATCCAAGAATTAAAAGAGTAGAAGCTTTATCAATCTTTTAGTTTAAACTGATGTGGCTATTGAAAACTCACTTATAGTGTTCTCATGGGTTGCAAGCTTTTTCAAGTATTATAACCTTGAACTCTAATTATAGGTTTCAAGTTGGGAACGTATGCATATTATACTTATCAGAAATTCTGTTAAACTTTTGTTGAATATGTGGTACGGTTTATATTAAATGATGGTTTTATTCGATGAGGAATGAGATTAATATGTGGATTCTATGCATCTCTTTTAATTAATGACTTGGTTTCCTCTTTTTGTTCGGGAAGGCCAAATTAATATAATCTGTTAATTACAGTACCATTAGCAAGAGTTAACAAGGCGACCTAATTGAATCGTACAAAATGTGATGCATGTGGAATTTTAGGTTCAAGAGAACGTTAGTTTTTTATCGGTTGGTGGCCTGAGGTGGATCTTGCTGTGTTGGCATGGACTACCTATAAGAATAATAGCATAATCTCCTAAATATCTAAATTGCAACAACCCCGGGTTGAGTGGGGCCATTCAAAAAGCCCGAAACACGAGGCCCAGCTCAGAAGAGCACCGGGTCAGCCGCGCCGCGATGGGATGTGAGCCCGAGCCAGCCCTCCCGACCTGAGCACTGCCTTGAAGACCCGGATCAGCGCGGCCCACCTTGAGAACTTCAAGGGCTCAAAAAAAGAACCAGGTTGGTTGAACTGGGCCGCATGGCCTGGCCCTGTCCAGTTCAACCCGAGAACGGCTCTATAGGGTTTTTTTTAAGGGAAAAACGATAAAATGGAATGAGAGCGGCTAGAATTTGAGGGCATCCAGGGAATTTCGTAACTTCGGACTGCTTCTGTTTAGGAAAAGTTCGGTTCGATTTTTTCATCTATTCTACCACTTAATCTCTCCTCTAAGTTTCTCTTGCTAAATGTGGCAGGCAGCAATAATAAAATACAAGTTTAGAAATTCTGTATGAGCTTCCTTGCGTTGAATTTAAGTTGGAAGTTCGTTAGCTTCTTCTCAAACAGTATCCAATTCTGAATTTGAGATGTCGGCTTTATTTTAAAGAGTTTCCATATATAGGGGGAGAACTGATGAGATTCAATACCTTGATTACATAGCACACAAGATTTCTCCTGGAGAATGCCAAATTTGCACAACTTCTCTCTCTCTAGTGGGTAATCTGTTTAACAAAGCTTCCAAAAGAGAGTGAGGCAGTTTGGGGAGCAATAGTGAGGGTGCCAGAGAATATCAAGTAACCACTGATTTGATGTGTTTCCAGTCTAGAGATATGTATATGTGATGTCTGTCACGCCCTCCTTTATATTCAGTTTGAATATACTAAACGCTGATGATAAGAGTTAAAATAGTTTATAATTAGTTATAGATTCCCCAATCAAAAGGCCTAGTTACGATTACTTAATAGTTTCATGGGAATCATTATAAATTACTCTACATCTTTCTCGCATCTGATGTGGAACTATTGAGATAGAGATATTACACTTAGGGAGTGTTTGTTTGCATGGAAGTAAAATAGAAGTAGTGGAAATAAGCTTACTTCTGCTACTTCAAGTATTTGTTTGATGAAAAAGTAAATAGGAAGTTACTTCTTATTTGGTGATGTGGCGCTTACGTGGCAACTTACTTTCAATTTTTTCTTCCTCACACTTTTTGCTTGGAAGAGATTTAAGAAGTAGAGGATCAAGGTACAAAATTATTTTTTTATTTATTTGTCATCATTACTATTAAAATTTGTACTTTTATACATAAAAACCTAATAAAATATTATAAATCTAGTTTTATTTAATCAATTTAATAATATTTTCTTTATTTACTAATACATTTCCTTCTTCCAAATATTAGCAAATAAACAAAAGAAAAAGTCTCTTATTCTATTTCCATATTGAAATCTACTTCTTAATTTCTTCTTCACTTCTGCTACTTCCAATTAGCCAAACACACCCTTAGTCTAAATGTCTTGCCATTTTGGAGCTAGTGCAGGAAGTTCATCGGCCAACAACCAATATCTACTAAGTAATTAAAAGTATAATCCTTGCTATGCTCATATTGAGAAGAGTAATGAACAAGATATACAATCCATCATTGAGATAATCAAGGATCCATAAAGTATCCGTTCCAATGTCCAATGCTCTTCCTGATATATAATAATGCTAGTTCTCTATTTTGAATGGTGTGTTTAAATGCGTCCCCAACCAATAACTTGATGCCTCTAGTATCTGACATATAACAGATTATATTTAAAAAGAGAGTGTGTGAGTATCAACTCTTGCATACTTACAGTTTCATGTGAGCTAATTAGTCCTTTCTATTATTGCATATATATATATATATATAAAAGAAAAACGGAAATGAGCTGACAGCTCACGCAAGTTATCTAAACTGTAGTTTATTTCCACTATCTCTAATAATCTTTTTTTTTTTAAAAAAATTTGGATTATGATCTCAACCCCCTAGGGTTTGTTCATATTCAATTTCTTCGGTTTTAGTTTTGATTTGGTACTCATCAAGTTAACATAAAATTAACGGTTTTCAATGAATAAAACAATTTGTATGCACTTGATGAAAAGGTAAATAAACTCCAAAATTTATGAAATTTAATATGAAAGAAATTAAGTAGGTGTAATTTGAAAAAAAAGTCATTGGATCATTGTAGTTTTACCGCTAGCTCACATAACTTTTTCTGAGCTGGTGACTCACCTACAGTAATCCATATATATATATATATATATATATATATATATATATATATATATATATATATATATATATATATATATATATATATATATATATATATATATATATATTTGTTATATAGCATTAATAGAACATGATAGTATGATATTTTTGGATGATTAATATTTTTTTTTACGATGTAATGTTGTAATGTCCTTTCGTAGTTCTTTTTCATTCAATATAAAAAATGTTCTTAATTTTACAAAGGAAAATTTTGACCCCATATCGTAATGGCGGTTTTTCTCTTTAATGGAGAAATAAAACTTTTAAAAAAGAGATAAAAGAAAAAAGAAAAAAAAAAAAAAGAAAAAAGAAAATGAAACAAGCAAAACAAAGCTTGGTTAGATCGATCCAACACTTTCTATCGACTATGCAGCGTTCTTCCTGCGCGATCCCAATCCATCTATTCACGTGCGAATTAACACACTCATTCGTCTTGCTCTACTTTCTAAAATTGATTGCATTAAAAGTTCCAACTCTATTTTCAATTTGTAATTCTAATATTACAGTCAACAAGTTGAGTTCTTGGTTATCATTTGTAACTCGTGAAAGTGGGTAATTTGCACTTGCAACTTTTGCAAGTGTTTTCTCACTGTTTGGCATGGATTTTTACAGTTCTTATTTATAAATAGTAATTATATTGTTGTTAAATATGATATTGATTATAACTTTTGAAAATAATAAATTAAAATTAAAAAAAAATTTACAACTCTAATTATCACTTGCATATTTCAATTCAAAATTAATAATACAAGTTGCAATAATTTATAGGGTTAATTACAGTCAGACCAGCTATAATATTGGGGTGTGTAATGTAACACGCTGAAGTTTGAAACTCTCAAAAAACTCCCTATACTGTTAACGCTGTTAGTGAGAGTTAGTTATTTTCACTCTCCTTTTTTACTAAAGTGCACTCCTGGCCCTCAAATTTCTATTCTATTCTCATCCCTCCCTTTAACCAGCACACTCCCTCTCTCTTTCTCTCCTCTCTCTCTCTCTCCCCCCCTCTCTATCCCTCTCTCTCAGTCATTCTCTCTATATCCCTCTTTCTCAGTCAGAGGGGAGCGCGAGTGACTAAGAGAGAGGGACAGAGAGAGAGGAGAGAGAAGGAGTGTGTTGGTTAAAAGGAGGGATGATAGTAAAATAGAAATTTGAGAGACAATAGTGCACTTTAATAAAAAAAAATAGAGTGAAAATAACTAATTCTCACTAACAGTGTTAATAGTCTGTTAAATTATACACTCCCAATAGTACATTAATCTGACTGTAATTAACCCTAATTTATATTACTAAAATTTTATTTACAGGAGTATAAATTGTAAAATGTCACGCTTCTTGTTACAGCAAAACAAGGAAAATGGGAGACTCTGGAAACTTATACATATCTCTGATCAGACGGCTAGGATGAAAGTAAAATACGCGTATAAAATACTTCCAGAGTGTCCGGTTGAGGGGAAATTCCTAATGCGCACCGCAATTGACGTATTGAGCACCATTTTCCCCTTTGTTGTAGAATCACTTTAGCAAAGGATCTGGTGCTTACTAAGTAACATGCGGAGCGCATTTAGAATTTCCCCTCGTTGAGAGAGAAGAAACGAAACGACAACAAAAAAAATAAAAACCTAGCCTCTAATCCTCGGGGCTCTCAATCGTCGCAAGGTCGGTACGCTTCTTCGCTCAATCCCCTATTTTTCCCTCGATTACCGTGCGGATTTTGTTACTTTTCTTGCGATTTCTCCAATTTTCGCTGTTTGTTTTATTGCGCAAAGACCGATATCGGGCGTTTCGGTGCCTGTACGATTTCATTGCTTGCGTTCTAATTTGGTGCTTGATTTATTGTAATTTCTTTTTTGTTTAGAATTTTTGGTTAGCGATTGATGGCGTCGAAAAGAATTTTGAAGGAGCTCAAGGATTTGCAGAAAGATCCTCCAACATCCTGCAGTGCAGGTGCGATTGATTCCTTTTTACCTATTTTGGTAGGGAAAAAAAATAAAAATTAAGAGCCATGATGACTTTCTATAGTATGTTCTTTATTTTTTTGAAGCTTTTGATACAATAGCCAAGAGAAAAAAATGATGCTTTTTCTTTGGGTAATATAAAGGGATGAGTCATTTTGTTGGATTTCTATTCTTAGGATTTTAGTCAAAAGTTGACAACATCAAACACAAAATTGCTCTTTTTAATACTTCGGAATGTTTATATTTATAGGTGACAGCTTTGGGTTTGTGACTATTTCGATGTAATTTAGTTCTTTCGATTATAAGGAGAAGTTTATTATTATCTATTAATCTGTTTGATCATGACCATTTTGACTCTTTGCTTCCTCTAATACCCTTTGTGCCGTTGTCAAGATCTCATCTGATCTTATTCTTATCCAAATAATTCTATCTGGCAATGTGTATTACCACAAACTGATTTCTCAAGCCAAGGCATGAGCTTTGTTCTTTGAGCCGATGGAATATGAAATTATGAGTTTTGCATGTTTTAACCCCTTTAGGATTCACTAATCTTCACATATTTTCAAGACTTATGATGTTATGCCATGCTTATTTAAGGCAATAATGCTGTTTTTTTTTTTTTTTCCTTCTTCAATTATGTTGTAATCTGGTGTTATATTGATATTTATACCTAAATAAGTAGGAAATAACTTGAGGGCTATAGTTGTTCTGCCTCTGATGTTTATTAGTAACCTGATTTTATTTATTTATTTATTTATTTATTTTTATGCATTTAGGTCCTGTTGCTGAGGACATGTTCCATTGGCAAGCAACCATTATGGGACCGGCTGAAAGTCCATTCGCTGGGGGTGTGTTTCTGGTGACTATTCACTTCCCACCGGACTACCCATTTAAGCCACCCAAGGTAATTGTTCTATTTCTTCTGTAAAAATATAAAGCAACAAGCATTGTTCACTTCACCCTCTCTTTTGATAATGAATATTCATTCATTATGCCTATTGCTAGGCACACTTTCCCAGCATCAGGAGTCAGTTCAATGATATCAAATAATGTTGCTATGCATATGCTGATGGTAGCTATATTGTAATTAGATGTTTGGTGGTTAAGGTTGTCTTAGGTGTTCATTGCTTTAGTCATTTATTGGAAGTAAAGAAATATTGCGAGCTTGAGAAGTTATATCTAAAACGTTCTTTTCTCCTTCTCCTTTTTGGATGCCTGATTCATATACAATGCAATCCCAAAAGCTATTTGAAAGGTGACCATGCTAGCATCAGTAGTAGCTTTTGAAGGATGGTAACAGTGGGTAAGAAAATCTAAAGATGATGTTGCGCAGGGAACATTGAAGAAATTTGGAATATATTGCTACTTGGACACTTGCATCTCAAGTTTGCATAAGAATCTTGAAAACTTTTTGGGTCTTGATTTTCTTTAAAAAAATGAACAAACTTTAGAATAGGAGTGGCTTTTAAAAGGGATTGTTGGAAGTGTGTCATCAGTGCAGGAAATAAAAAAACCAACTTTTTTAAAAATTAATGGATGATCCAACACTTCTGTCTTTATCTACCATGTCTTAGCTTCTTTTGGACCAAAAATTACAGGTTATAGGATTCATTTACCCTTCCATCAAGTGTGTAAAAAATAAAAGTTTTATGTGAATAGAATATCATATAGTAGCTTGGTTGAAGGAAAGGTGATCCTTAGAACCCATAATTTTCAGTTCTAAAGATCCTAAAGATATGTAAATAAAGGTAATAGGGATGGGAACCCAATAAATAAACAAAAGAATATTCATATTTTGCTGTCAACACCGGGGAGTTGTTCTTGTATGGAAAGTACATAATTATTTTCATTAAAAAGCGCTAGGAGAATATTTGCTACTGGCTTATTTCGTGCTCACTTGCTTAATGCTAGAAGACTTTTATTGATTAAAGTCTTCTAGCATTAAGCAAGTGAGCATAACTGTCGGTTAGCATAATGTGGAATACGTGAAAAAATATAAGCAGATTAGGAGGCATCCTATGTCAAACATGTTCAATTGGTTGGGTAACTTTATTAGTTGGTCACATGGATCAACGTTTCATCAATTTCATTCAATTTTGCTGGTTTCTTCTCGGTATCGTGGTTGCTAATCCGAAACTATACATAAATCTCATTTTCGCTAAGTTTTGGTTAGCATTGGTCAATTTCGGGCTAGTTTCGCTAGGATTAAGATGACGCTTATCGAAACATTTTGAACTTGCAAGAGGAGAAGAGGGACTAATGTTCCTAGTTGTTAATAGTTACATCTCTCTTCAATTCCTGTAGCGGTCCCATCCTTAAATTCTAACATATCATAGTTTGATGTATTTTATTTAAGTTTCAAGTATAAGCAAAATTTAACTTTTAAGTGAATGACACTCATATTTATTTGGATTGAATTTTGGAAAAACTAGTTGAGGGTATTAACTTTGTTTCTCTTACTTATCACCCGCTTAGCCTAGATGATTATATTACATGCTTCTAAACATTAACAATGGAAAGAAACATGGATGACGAGTATATTTACTGGATATGATTCTCATCTATATGTTTACATACAACTGATCATCAAAGCAGAAACTCTAAATGAAACTGTCGAAACAACAAAACTTGTCAAAACCTTTTTTTACAATGAGGATCCAATGTTTTAGAAAGCAATCAGCTTTATACCTAGGCAACTGCAGGCGTTGGCCTCTTGTAATGAGTGAATGTCAAGTCTACCATGTGTCATATACTAATCTTATCATAATCATTCTCATCCCCTTGCTATCATAGTTGTACACCTCTGATGTTCTTATATTGAGTAAATGTAACGCCTCCGTTTTTCAGTTACTTTCCAAAATAGAGAACGCTACTTAGAACAACACTAGATAACTCAACAGTTACAGAAAATTGGAATAACTGTCACTACTGTCATATTTAGATAGATAAATTAGATGTCTGAAACTGAAAAGATTTTATTTATACAAAGAGTTAATTACATAAGATGGAGCATTGCTCTGAATATGAAAATAAAAGAATCAAAAGAGAAAAGCAGTGCCCATGCAAAAGAAAATATAAACAAAATATACAGAGATTCTCCGTAAGATACTTCATTGCTTACTGTTGCTCGGTCTGTTCAATAAAGTATGGGTTTTCAGTTGGGACTGGTTCTCCTCCTTCGCCTTTCAAACTTGGGTTCAGAATCTAAGGGATTAAACCCATCAAGTAACAAAGAAAAAGATATGTGTACTATCACAGAACTGGAGATAAAGAGTATGCGAATAAATTGTGTTGGTGTTAAACGTATCACGTGAATAATGAATAATAGAATAGCAAAATTATATATGTCATTTGTAAATAGCAGGTAAATATCATGTAAAAATGACAAGTCTAAGTTATATTCTTGTTAACATTTTAAACTAAATGATGGATAAAATTGTGCGCAATTTTTCGTATTGTACAAGTGTCCGTACATACCCGGGAGCCGATCCAAACTCGACGTACCGTTAGGTGCTGCTAGACAAATCCCATACTGTATAACAGTAACAGTAACAGATGTCACTCTTGTGGGGACTCACATATCAAATTGTGGCTCAGTATCACATGGTACTGCTGTAGTATAAGTCCTCAGCACCTAAAAAGAAATGGCCAATACGATAAAGTTCTTATCCATTATGTAGTTTCGCCAATCCATATGTCAGTGATATATGATACACATAAACCAATGGAAACATATGGTTTCCAAGTCAGAATATACATGTCCTTTACTAGAAAATGGAATTCAATAATTGATTTAATTAAGGATCATATAAACACGTGTCACGAGAATACTCTATTCCTATCTATTCCTATGTAATCAAGATATATGGATTTTGTCATCATGTTTCCATGAATAATATTTCATTCAGTTTGGTCAGCACATATATGTTGCAGGCTTGTATCGATATTGGACCTCTACACTGATTATGTACAGATCATGATACTCATCTCATGTGACGTCAATGCCATTAAATCATAACCATATATCATGTATTAATGTGCAATTTTCTTTTTTTTAATGTAAAAAAATGAACTTGGCAACAAATAAAAGTTTCCTATGATCCCATGTTCTGAGTTCTTAGACATAATATATTTAAATTATATCATTATTATCTGTTCAATGAATATATTCAATTTAATTTTTCCTATGTATTTATATTTACATGATTTTGCAAGGGTGTATTCCTTAGAAGTCACCTAACAAAAGAATTATACAACATCTCTTCCCAAGGCGAACATCATTGGGACTCGCAGCCTTATATGACCCGAAACATATTGACCCAAAACGTATTCACTTGTAATTAGGGATTAATTTAGAATTAATCCTGGGTGATTGAACCCTACGCAACACGCTTGTCACCAATTTAAAATTTTGGTCAATATCAATTTTGGTTAAATAATCCGGTTTAGTTCTCAATATCAATCAATAGTCCAAAATGTAGCCGAGCATATTTATAAAAATAATAGTTCAAAATGTGAGCCAATAATAATTCTCAAATAAAGTAATTTAATTACGTACAACATAAATTAAATAGATTCATAAGAAAGAAAAATGAAGAAATAAAAGTGTTACTTACAACAAACTCCTTCGGATTTCTTAAATTTTTTTCTTTGTTTTACTCCTTTCTTTCATTTTCTTTCTCTTCTCTCTTTCCCCTTTGTTTTGCCCGTGAACAGAGAACTAAAGTTTGAGAGAATGAGAGTTTAAATGCCCAAGGACATTTTTGTAATTCCATCCCCTTGGCTTATCTCTTCTCTAGTTTCATGCAAAGGCACGTGTCCATGCAAGTGCCACCCTCAGTCTTTTTTATGACAACACATTACTAACATAGGATTGGGGTGTGGACTTAGAAATTTAGTTAAATTTTGGAGTGTGTAGAAAGAAATTTCCAATTTATTTAATATTTTATTATTTTACGACTCTGGTAAATATTTTTCAAATGCTACCAAATTTATATAGGACATAGTACTCAACGAGAGAAATACTAGAAAATTGTCCATTTGTTATTTCGATGTCTGGAATAAAATAAATAAAATTTTAAAATAGAAGAATAATTTAATATTATTAAATTAGCAAATTTGGGAATATTTTTCGGAATTATAAGGAAAATTTCTAAAAAATCATAAATATTATAAAACTAATAACTGTGGTGACCGAATATCGTTTGAAGTCACAAATTTAAAGTTACGTCCACAAGAAGTTATTTCAGTGTCCAAAATTGATTTTGATAGTCTTATTCAGCACGATCAGACTCAAAAGAAGGATATAAGTAGTACGAACTTTGGGATGTTATAGTAAATATGTAATTAGTGCAAGTACAGGTTAAATTACCTAATGCAACATCCCTCAAAAATCTAGCTTAAAAGAATGTTAGTATCTAGGAGCTTATAAGAGCGAATGGAGGTTATATGAAAAGTCATAGATGCTAAAGGCCTTAATAAAGACATATTGCTTTAAAAGAATAAGTTGAGAACTATGATCTATGTGCTCGATCTGGTGCAATTTCTTTTTGGTTGATGTAGTGTATCCCAAATACTCGGGATAAAAGACTTAGTTGTTTTTGTTGTACTCGCAAGCAACCTTGATGGCATTAAATTAGCCAAGGTTCATCACCAACATTGGCTAAAAACTTGTCACTCTCAGTACCGACAACCAACTAGCTCCCCAACTCCTAGAAAGCATTTCGCATATGGAGTCAATAATTTATTTTAGTAAGTTGTTTTCGTTCTACTCCTTTCCCTCTTATCTTTCCTCGTTTTTTTTTTCTTTTTCCCTTTCCCTTTTACTATACCCCTTTGCTTATGATAGTTTGAGATGATTACTGGTCCTGTAACTTATTATTAAAATCTTCCTAATTTAATGTTTTCATAATTTCCATTGTCAAAAAGTACTCAGAACCAAAACTCAATCTTAATATTCATAAGTCAGAGGATTACATATATTTATAGACCTCTCAACTCCACATAAACCACTCAGTAGGCAATGTGGTACTAAACTCAAACTAAATCCAAATACAAAATAATATTCTAATCTAATACTCCCCCTCAAGTTGGGATATAAATATCAATCATACCCAACTTGTTACATATATTAGAAAACACAATTAATGATGCAGTTTTAGTTAGAATATCGGCTAATTGCTCTGACGAAGGAGTAAACGGAGTACATATTATTTTTTTCACCAAATTATCTCGAACCAGATGACAATCTATCTCTGTATGCTTAGTATGATCATGAAACACTGGATTTTGAGCAATATAGATAGCTGACTGATTATCACAGTACATAGACATATAATCTTTTGAGTTGAATCCAAATTCAGTCAGTAAATTTTTTAACCATAACAATTAGCACGTAGTATGTGTCATTGTCCGATATTCTGTCTTAGCTGAACATCTATACACTACATCATGTTTTTTACTTCTCCATGTAACCAGATTACCTCCAACAAATGTAAAATATCCACTAGTCGACTTTCTATCTCCTTCATTTCCTGCATATCCAGTATCTGAAAAGGCAAAGATTTTAACATATCCATATTTTTTTATAAAATAATTATTTTCCAGGAGAGCTCTTAATATATGCCAAAACACTTAGAGCAGCTTTCCAGTGTTTGTCCCTTGGTTTATGAATGAACTGACTTAGCAACCCAACAACAAAAGAAATGTCAGATCTAGTGACTGTGAGATAGATAAGCTTGCCAACCATTCTTCTATATTGCTTAATGTCCTTATACAAAGCATTATTTTCACTCCATATGTCTAAATCTGACTCCATTGGTGTATTAGCAGGTTTACACCCAAGGCGATCGGTCTCTTCCAAGAGATCTATATCATACTTTTTTTTAGAGAGAAGTAACCCATGTTTATAATAAACTACCTCAATTCCAAGAAAATATCTCTGCTTTCTCATGTCTTTAGTTACAAAATGTTGCTTGAGATAATCCTTTGTTTTAGTTAGACATGTTGTATCACTCCCAGTTAGTAGAATATCATCTATATCACAGTAGAAGAACAATACCAGAATGAGTATGCCGGACAAAAACAGAACGATCATATTAGCAATGCTGAAATCCAATACCAACAATTACAGGAAAAAAATTTCAAATCAGGCTCGAGGACTATTTAAGACCATAAATTGTTTTTTTGAGTTTGTAGACTTCATTCTCCCCCTGAACAACATACCCTGAAGGTTGTTCCATATACACTTCTTCTTTTAGATCACCATATAAGAAAACATTTTTAACATCCAATTGGAATAATGGCCAATCAAGATTCACAGCAAGAGAGAAGATAATGCGAATAGAGCTTAGACGTACTACAGAAGAGAAAGTCTCAAAATAATCAACACCATAAGTTTGGAAAAATCCTTTCGCAACAAGACGGGCTTTATAGCGATCAATGGAACCGTCCGGCTTATATTTGACAGAGTAAACTCAGCGATAAGCAACAATATAGGCATTAGGCGGAGACGGAACCAAATCCCAGGTTTTACGAGAGACAAGGGTTTGCATCTCTTCATCCATGGCCAACTGCCAGGCAGAGACTAACACTGCTCTCTGAAATGATCTGGGTATAAAGACTGAAGAAAGAGAAATGGTAAACTTGCGGAACATTGGGTGAAGGTTATTATAGGAAACAAATTGTGAAATAGAATGAGTAATAGTAGAGCACTTACTTTTTCGAAAAGTAATGGGAAGATCAGAAACAGAAGCAGAAGCATGTTGTGGTTACTGGAGACATGTAGCTGGAGACGGTAGAGCAACAGGCAGTGAGCTGAGAGGAGGCACTTTCTAACGACGAGAAAAAAACCAATAGTGGTTTCTTGTGAGTTACTGGTTCATCCCCTTTATGCGGCACCGATACTTGTCCAACCTCAGTAGTAGAGACAGGTAGGGGTAAAAGAAGAGAAGTATCTAACTGGTATTTTGATGTGAAAGTGAAGTAGGGAACTGACTTAAAAAAAGTAACATCAGCAGAGACATAATATTTTCTAGATATTGGATCATAACATCTATATCATTTTTGTGTTCTAGAGTATTTAACAAATACACACCTGATAGCACGATGAGATAGCTTGTCCAAACCAAGAGACAAATCTTGAACAAAATACGTACAACCAAATATTCGGAGTATAAGAGAAAATATGTGTGTATCAGGATAAAGATAGGAAAAAAAGGTTTTCCCATGCAAGACAGATGATGACATCCTATTTATTAAATGACAAACACACAGAACAACATTATACTATAGATATCTAGGAACATGCATGCGAATCATTAATGTCCGAGCAACATCAAGAATATGTTTATACTTTCTTTCAGCAAGATCGTTTTGCTGGGATGTGAGTCACATGTTGCTGCCGCACTTCTGCTGCTAGGAGTTTGTTTGAAGGAAGCCGCCACAGGTAAGCTAGGTTTTTTTTTTGTTGTGTTTTTTAGTGGATGGTTGAAATTGATAGGTAATCAAATCGCACGGTTGAGATTTATTTCTCAAATCTACTCTGATACAATGTTAGAAAGTATTGAGAACCAAAATTCAATCTCAATATTCATAAGTCAGATGATTATATATTATAGAGCTCTCAACTCCACATAAACCACTCAATATGTGATGTGGTAGTAAACTCAAATTAAATCCAAATACAAAATAGTATTCTAATCTAACGTCCATATTATGATATTCTAGTTGAAGTTAGTCAGCTATTTTATTTAGAAATGAGATGCAAGTCTGGACAGGTCCAGTCACTAAGCTACTATACTGACTCCTAGGCACTTGCTTAAGCGGGGTGCTTAGCTAGTCACTTCACATTGCTTTCGTGATTTCCCTATGAAACATATTAGAGTATGGAGAACGAGATAGAGATGAGCAAGGCCACAAATAATGATTGTTGTCAAACTAAATGTGAAACTCTCTTCCAATTACATTCAAAGAGAAATATGAAGGTGGGCTAAGAAAAAGAAAGACTCAGGGTGAGGTTCATTGATGACGCTCAATGGTCGTGCTTCTTTCTTTTCTTTTAGATGGGAGTTGCTTCTCATTCGAATTCCATAGTGAAATGTGAGCCAGCTGATGAAGAAGTCAGACCAAGCCCTAAAACACATGCCCAGGCCTTGCTCTTGCCACAGAGCAGTAATGGCAATTTAGCATGCGGGTAGGCCTAGTTTTTTTAGTCATGCAGCTTAAAATCATGGAGGCAAGTGGCGAAATTCCAATTCCTTTGGACTGGAAAGGTCTGGAGACTATGGACAAAAAAAGGTGTGGGGCATTATTTTTAGTGAATCACACCAATATCCAAGGCACAAATTTGAGCCACAATCCAAGTGGCCTGGTCCATAAAAAATTTGAGTTTCCACTATAATCATTTTAGTATATGAGCTTTGTTAAATCAGGATTGCCCAATGCATTTATATCCTTGTGTAATAACCATTGTTCTAAATATCAGCTGATTTTAATAATATATTGTTTGGTATATTATTTTGGAGGGTTTACTAATACGGTACAAATTTTCGATATTGGCTCATATTCTTGATATAGAGCAACAACAACAACTACTAAGCCTTTTATCCCAAGTATTTGGGGTGGCTCATATTCTTGATATATATTGTTTAATATCCTGCTATCTAATATGAAAATCCCCTATCTGGCATGAACATGATATCTAATATTTAGAACCTTTGTAATGACAACCTATGTTTCCCCATATTGCTTGTATAGGGATTGGGAGGTGAAACATTACAAGTCCCAGCAATTGTTTGTTGGAGCATCCTTGGCACCATTATTTCCCTGCGTGAGTTGCAAAATTTTGTTTAATGGATCTGTGTACCTTGGGTGGACGGTGTTGCAACATAGAAACTATCCTTCCATGCTGAAGTGGATGTTGTTGGAACAGTTGGCCTTTTCCTATGGATCTCTAGAAAGATGTGAAAGTTTGATGAAGTAGGTGATGATATGTAAAATTCAGCAGTTGGTTAATCTATCATCCTGACAACAAGTAGTTCCAATTTCAAACATTTTCTGGTCACATTGCCGTATATGTTCAAGGAATGATGACTAGATATATTTTGATGCTACCTAGTGGTGGTGGATATATCTTATATCGACAATCTGCCTTACAGTCGAAGCTTATAACAGCTGTTTTTTCATCATCAGTCCACTGTCATATCACAGTAACTTCGATACATGGACTGACGGGCGTAAAAGACGTAATGAGTGGATGATCATCTTTTCCATGAGGAAAGGCTAAGTTGAGATGTCTAGCTTCCTAGAAAGGCACATTTATTTGAACTTTTCCCTGTCATGTTCTCTTGAAAAAGATCATGGCTTGAAAAACACCATGGCTTTTGTGGTTTAAAGCCTTCGTTTAGCAGCATGTGAATATGTAGAAGAAGTAGGATTAAGACCAATGTGCACTGATGAAATGTACATGCAAACTGTTGATCGTGAATATGCATTAGTTGCCAGTATTTTTAGCAAGAAATATTTCACAACCAAGTCATTTAAGTTAAGATGGCTGCTTAAATCCACAAGATTTAGGGAAAGATCTAAGATGAGGGTATGAGATCACATAACATCTCACTAGGACGAAAAATTATCAAAATGAATTTAAAGGAAACTTGTTTCTTAAAACCGGAGAAGTGCCTAAAGTAGTAAAACACACATGAGGATTACTAGAAAAAATAAGAATCAATCAAACCAACTTAAACCTAGAAAATTATTCAAGAGTCACCTCCTATGAAACCTAGGCTGCAATTTTAGCATTTCAGTTATATTGTCTGAATCCTTTCAATTTGGAGCAATCCTTCAGGGTTTCCTGAAAAGGTTGTAGCTGAAGAGGCATTGATTGCTAGATCCAATCCCATTAACATTCAACTCATTTTATAGGATGGTAAGTATAAATATGCAAAAAGAAGAAAAGAAGAAGAAAGTTACATATGAAAGGATCCAAAGTTGGTGGACTTAACTATTCATCATTTTTTTTAACAAGCATAATCTAACTATTATGGCTGGGGCATTTTTTTTTTTTTTTAAAATGCTCCTAGCTATCACGGCTTGGGGCATTTTTTCCCTAATAACTTGACCTGAGTGAGATACAAAGATTTGGTTCACTAAAATGCACGAGGGTATGGATCTATCAGGACCAGCCAGAACCCAGCCAAGTTATAGCCCCCATCTGAATCCTTGAAGACCACTTGAGCTTCTTAGTTACTTTCTTTTAAGCTTTTTTTGAAGATTTTTACTATTGGCTTATTATAGGGGTATTCTAAAAAACAACCTTTTGTCACACAAGTGTGCTCTCGTGGCCAACAGCGATTGCAAATATGCCTAGTTCCACATTTTGACATAAAAGCTGGGGCAAAAGACATTCACCTTCGCCTAGTTTGCTGCGAATTTACTTGGAGCTCTTAATTAGTCTGTTGAAGCAATTTTGTTTTTTTTTAATGCCTTTAGCAGCATTACACTTATTTCATATTCATATAATTTATTTGTAATATGCATTTCAGGTGTCCTTCCGCACAAAAGTTTTTCATCCAAATATCAATAGCAACGGTAGCATTTGCCTCGACATCCTCAAGGAGCAATGGAGCCCTGCTCTGACCATATCCAAGGTACTTTCAACCTCTTTTAACTATTTTTATTTTAATAAACCTAATGCACACTAAGTTTTTGGAATCTCGAGTCCTTATTGTATTGGATTATTCTGATGTCTAAATTGAACTTGAATTTGTAGAAAATGGTTTCAAATGTTTAGGAGTATCTTGTTATCTTCAGATCGGTAGCTTCGGTGTGTCTAGCATTGAAATTTAGTTGTAGGGTATAGCTTGCAATCATCTTCTATGGCATAATCTTATGCTATTACATTGCACACAATTCTCCAAGCTTCTCTGACCGGTCCAAAGTTTTGGTTGTGCTTTTGTTGTTTGCTCCTCACTATTAGCAACTGAATGAAATTGCAGGTGCTCTTGTCGATTTGCTCGCTTCTTACGGACCCAAACCCGGATGATCCCTTGGTACCAGAAATTGCTCACATGTACAAGGTCGACAGAGCCAAGTACGAGGCCACCGCCCGCTCCTGGACTCAGAAGTATGCCATGGGGTAGAATTTGTCATCGGGGCATTGATCAAAGGTTTGGCATTATAAGATCTATGTCTCTACTGCTTTTGTTAGACTGAGCGTGCCTTAAAAGAAAATTATATATATATATATATATATATATATATATATATATATATATATATATATATATATATATATATATATATATATATATATCTGGTGAATGCACTTTGATTATCTGATAAATATATAGCCATGGTAAATCATGTTAATAAGAATCTGTTGTTGTCTGTAAATAGGGTGCTGAACTTTGTAATTTTGTTAGATAATTATGAGATTTTATCTTGGTTTATGATTCTTTCTTGAGCAAAGCTTTTCGCTGGGAACATGTGGGACTTGTGAGCAAAGTACTGTGTTCATTAGATACACAGATATACGTAGTTGTGCAAAATCTCAGAAAATGTCGACGGTTCTATGGGACATGTTAATTAGATAATACTATATTATGTATGCTGTGGAATTGCATAATTCAATAACTATAACTAGAAACTATTTGCAGAAGAAACAATTGTAACTTAAATTGTTATAACTTAATAGGTCAAGAACCTAATTTGTAAACTCGATCCTGTACTCGAGTTGGACTAATTTAACACGTATGTATACACTAATTTAGAGATGGATATTCGCGGAATCTTGGATATCATATAAACTACTAGTATTGAGCGTGTACCTGATATGTCTAAGGATGGTAATGGACATGTCCATAGATCAATTTTTGTTATGTTGTATGTAAAATTTTGACTTAAAATGAAAATTTTATTTTTCTAATGCAATTTTTTTTTTATAAAATGGACCAAATATTTACCTATGAACGCATCCATTATTATCCCTATTCTTGTACTTTCAACATACCATCCTCTCCATTGCTCTCAAAGCTCTACTTCTCTTTCCTATGTTTGGATTCCCTTCACATTGCCACATTAAGATAGCTAAACTACTTGCACCTCTCTCCTCTTTCCCAAAATATTTACATACCTTTGAGCATCTGAGAAAGCACCTTAGTAAGATTACTTATGTGGTATAAATAAATAATGGTGTAGCTAGCTATTTGGGCAAATTCAAGTCAAAGTATCCCTTTGATAAAATATCAAGTACTACCAGTATCCCTCCCACCCACCAAAGAAACTACTAATGGAGAAGATGATAAAAGCATGATGAGCCAATCTTGGTCTCCTTTGTCATGTGGTTAGTTGGGTGGTACCCCCACTTACCTTGGCATGAGATGTCACATGCAAAGTTTTGAGAGTATGGTAATTTAAAACATAAAACCTACTTGAGAAAGTTGCTTGCTGTAACTCGCCCGTATAAAGTCGGAATCGTTAGTAATCGCCAATCAATCATACCGCATCTGGTACCGTCACACTATGAGAGTTTCCACATTCTATCCCGAAACCTCCCTAGGTTTTAAAAGCCATCATACAACTCCAATCTAATTTGTTATTATTATTATTATTATTATTATTATTATTATTATTTTATTGTTTTTAGTTTAAGATAATTGGCAATTTGATTTGATTAACACGAGGAGTTATCGAACACATACACTCCAATCTTAACCTAAAACCAAAACTGGGGATTTTGTGATGACTTCTAAATTTGGGTGGTTTCAGGACATAATGTGAGAACATATGAGAGTTATGCTAAAATTATATTATTGACAATTGCAAATCAGGCTATATATAGTAGTACTTTGTTATTTATTAATCTTAAAAAATGTCAACCCCCCTAGAGGACTGTGTGTGTGTCAGATTATTTTTCTTTTTCTGGTCTTGAGTAATGGTCGATTATCTGATCTCAAACTTACGTTAATCATTTTCATTTAAATATGTTAGCTGATCTTTCGTTCTTTATCTGATAATATACATACTTCAATTACAAGGGGAATAAGGCTCCTCATTCTACTACAAGTTAATGCAATGCCGATCAAGTACTTCTTCTATTTTGAAAGATTATCTTAGTCTAAGTAATAGGGATTAAGGTTTGACTTGCCTGTCTTAAAAGAAATTGCAAAAAAAAAAAAAAATTGTAGTAAATACACTGGCATCCAATATTGAAAATAATGCGTTATGAAACTCATTATATTGTGTTATGTAACCTAATAGAAACCCAACGCTATGTAACAACTGAAAATAACTCAGTATTTCGTAACAGTACGTTTGTTTTAATGTTATTTTATATTATATTATGTAACATTATGTTGAAGTAATTTCTATATTGTTATTGATTATTAACGATTTGCTGTAATTTTCTTATTTGATTAGTTATTGTCTTATTTGATTGCTTGTACAATTGCTAACTTGTTAATTTGTGATTGTTTGCTTGTTCGTTTGTTGTAATTCCTCTTTGATTGCTGAATATGACTTAGCTGAAATCAACAATTACAAATAAGATAAATTGAATATTACAAAATATAACTTACAACAATAATAATGATTGGAATTGAAATTAAAAATTGGAATTTTATTTTCTTTTTTAAATGATAACTGGAATTACGGTTACAGACTTAGTATATTTATGAAGATAAATGTGAAAATTACTATAAAACAGAATATAAAATTAGAATAGATTATGTATTATAAAATGGTTTTATATATATTTTTAAATATTTTAAGTTTATTTTTTAATTTTTAAAAATTATTTGATATAGTTTTATATTTATTTTTATTAAATAAATAGGAAATTACATAATATACGTTATACGTTACGTTATATGCAACATAAGCTAACAGAGACAAAACATTACGTTACCGTTATCGCTAATTTAAACATTGCTTGCATCTTATATATATATTTGCTGAAAATAATGGTTTACAATATTGAAATAGTTTAATATTTCAATTTTATTGACTTAAATATATTTCAATTTTTCTACGATATTTTCTTAAAAATTACGAACTCTCACTTTTCTGTCCAATGCATTTCAAAATTGAACTTGTTAGATAAAGTTCCGAATATGCTCTAAAATAAATTTACACAAATGTTTTGCTCATACATTTACTTAATCGAAGCTATCTATAATGTTTTGCTCATACATTTACTTAATCGTAGCTATCTATAATAATGTTTTGCTCATACATACATAGATTCGTCTCTGAGAAGAACAATCTCGTATTATCTTCTAATTACTGTTTGACGACCTCATGTCATGGGCCTTGCATCGGTTAAACCGCATCGCTTGAGCCCATTGCCTAGGCTCATTGACCCAGGCACTACTATGGGCCTGGCCCGTGCTTAGCTCGGACTGGGCCGTGTCGTTTTGAACGAGCATGGCTCTTTTACGTATTTTTAAAATGGTATTTATTAATTTTTGTACTTTTTGAGGCCTTTAGGGTCCAAAATCAGAATCATTATCAACGAATCCATAAGAAGTAATCCCATTTTTTTCACCGGATCCGGGTGAAGACCAAAGATCTTAAGCGACCGATCCGACAGAACAACTCAAAAGATAAAAAAAGTATCGTTAATTTCTTCATGCTCGTTTCCAGTTCGAAGTATCATTTGTACAAATAAGAATCTCCTTCTCATAATGATATTTATCATGACATCGGCCAATTTCATTCTTTTAACTAATAGAGGGAGAATTTGCAAATCGATAAAACCAAATGGGCGAATTTTCCATCTCCAAGGGAAAACACTACTATCTCCTACCAAATAAATTTTTAATTATCCTTGATCCATGTTTTGAATCAGAAAAATATTTATTTTTAATTTTCAATTTAAAATTTTAAATTAGGCAGATAAAAAATTATTCGGTCTAGTGAGAAATAATTAACAAAACAAACCGCCAGCACTTGAGTGCGCCCCACCCAAGCGACGGGCGGGCTCCCCAGCCGCTCTGGCACGAGACATCCTGCTTGTTTTGCCATTTTCTCTGCCGGTGCTCAGCTCAGGTTACAGTCATTTACGTCAATCCTGTACTGCATGTTTCCTACTCCTCTTGCTGTATTTTATTTCTTCACTTGTTTTGACATCTCAAAGACCAAAAAAAAAAGTCCAGAAAATTATTGCATCTAGCTTAATTTAATTTAAAATCATTTTAATTACTAAACATCAGACTATTCATGCAGTTAATTTGTTACACTATTTTTATGTGACGTTATGGAAACGATGTAACAAAAGCCCAACTCTCTATGTGATTCCTATTGATGAACAGTATGATAGACAAACGGTTAGGGATAGTAATGGACGCTTTTACTATAGAAATTTTGAATTAGAAAAATAAAAATTTTATTTTTAATTCAAAATTTTGTATAGGATGTATTGAAAGACCCTTTCACTGCACAAAAACTCCGAAATTGTGGTGAGTGTTGAGAGAAATTATTTTGTATTTTTAACACGTCCCCGCAGGTTGAAGGTTCATTTTGGACTTGCTGTAATACTATGTTGAAAGACACTTCCACTGTACCAAAATTTCGAAGTTGTAGTGAGGGTTGAGGGAAATTATTTTGTATTTTTAACAGGACGGACTAAAATTTAGCCTATGGACGCATCCATTACCATCCCTATAGACGGTACGTAGTATAGAATAGGATCCACCCCGCAATGTTAATAGAAATTAATGGCAAAATATATGTAAATTCCTGATAAAAATACATATAATATACGGATTCCTATCTTGCCTGCTAACTGTTCGATAATGTTTCAGTTTATTGAAATAGATGAATTATCATCCTAATATATATCTCACCACCTAAAATCTCATCTGATGTAGTCCATCAAATTATTTCTCGTCTTAATTTCACGAAACTCCCAATGTCTTCATCATTTTTATTTTGGAATCTCTAAAATTTTAAAATTCATTGCAGAACTCTCTAACTCTGAATTTTTAGGCTAGACTTTTGATTTTTAGGTTAGTTATTATTTGATAGTATATACATCGATCTTTGATAAACTCGATCGACTGTATTATTGTATGTTATCAAAGATATAAATTCAAATCTCACCCTAAAATCAAAATTTCAATCTCAAAATGACTTAAAATTTGGAGGATTTCGATACAAAACACGGAAGTAAACAAGGGAGTTTTGTAAAATTAACTCTTATTTCTCATTTGTGTTTGTTTTTTGTCGACAAAGTCCAAGTCAAACTGAGTAATATATGTGTATATAGTGCATGCCAACTACGTACGTACTTAAAACTTTCGTTGATCTATGATGGAGGCAATCTTCACATATCCTGAGTGTTGTTTGCTGAGTGTAATGCCACCATTGAAGATCGAAATCATGTGGAACAGCTGAGCTGGGCAGAGGGGATCGGAGTTTCCGAGTGAGCCCACTTTATAACTGTCCGGACTTTGAGGTCGGATAAAAAAAAAAAAACATTGAGAAGTTGGCTCATTACGAAAATTTGGTGTGCTGCTTGGGAATCTCCCGGCAAAGGCTTTAGCTTGCCTCTTGTTTAATTTAGTATTTAAATTCAGTTAGCCAACATATCATTCACAAAGGGCCAGGGGTGACATGCACCGTGACAAGTTGCAGCATTGGATTCTCTGCATAGTCTATTTGTAGTCACGTAGTACTATATATAATAGCTGCTGCTATGTTAATGAACCAACATCCAACAAAACGTATGTATGTGAATGGTTGGAGGGGATCAGGGGGAACATGCATGCATGTGAAGCCTCCTGCTCCTCAGGGCTCTCATATGTTGTTGCTGTTGCTGTTGTTGAACAACAATAATTAAAAGACTCTGGATTCAGATCTCTCACATGTCTGGTGGTTGTGGAAACGCATCAGTACTCAGTTGTCGTTTTATATTAATTTTGTTATTATATTCATGCATTGTAAACTGTCAATATGTGAATCAATATTGAAAATAATATGTTATTATGAAACATGTTATATATTGCGTTACGTAATCTAACGGAACCCCAATGCTACGTAATAATAAAAAATAACTCAATGCACTGTAACAATACGTTTTTTTTAATATTATTTTACGTTAAGTTACGTCATTTTACGTTATATACAATTATTTTATTAGTAATTTTTATATTGTTATTATTATTTTTTTATTAATGAATTGCTGTAACTTTCTTGATTAGTTGTTGGCTTGTTTCTTGATTAGTTGTTGGTTTGTTAGATTGCTTGTGGAATTAACAACTTGTTAATTTGCGATTGTTTTCTTATTCGTTTGTTATAATTAATTTCTCTCCGGTTATTAAAATATCTTGTTGATTTTATTGAATTTTTAACTGAACTGAAATCAACAATTACAAATAAAATAAATTGAACATTATAAAATATAAATTACAATAATAATAATAATTGGAATTAAAATAAAAATTGAAATGTTGTTTTTATATTTAAATAATGACTGAAATTAGCGGTTGAAGACTTAATATAATTTATAAAAATAAATGTGAAAATTATTGTATAATTTAATATAAAATTAGAATAGATTATGCATTACTAAATAGTTTTATATTTCTTTTAGTTATTTTAAATTTATTTTTGAATTTATAAAAATTATTTAATATAATTTTATATTTATTTTTAATTAAATAAATAAATAATTACATAATCTACGTAATGCGCTACAAAATATATATATATATATAACATAACTTAATAGAGATAAAATGTTATATTATTGCTATTTTAAATATTATGTGAACCTTCTAGGTTTAATGAGATTTGACCAAAATACTAGGTAATAATATTATCAATAAACAAAATTACAAATAATAAGCAACTGGTAGAGAAAGGACAAGTGTCAATTCTCTGCTGCTGGGCCACAATAATTAATAGAGATAAAACATTACATTATTGCGATTTTAAATATTATGTGAACCTTTTAGATAGATTGAGGACAAGTGTCAATTCTCCGCTGGGCCACAACAATTAGTATATATGAATATTAATGATAAGGCAACATACATGCGTACAAATTAAGCACCCCCACATGTACCTTTGCTGTACCTCATACTAGCTTCTCCTCATCAGTAGCTAGCGGCCATGTTCGATAAAACCTCCAAGCGCTCATTTTAATAAGAAGCAGTTAGGTTGGAATTTAAGGAGGAAGACAAGCTCGCTAACTTCCCACCTAATTATATATCAACTGTCACTGACAATATCAATGTGCTTATGTACCTCTTCTTAATTAATTTGAGCCTTGATGGAGCTCATGCACCTCAAGAGTACGGGACTAACTACTTCTAGCTAGCTCGTACTGCTACTAGTAGTAGTAATTGGTGGCTTTGAGAGAACATCTTCAATCATTTTCCAAAGTTAATAAGATAGATGTGAGGTGAGTACTGGGGAGGCTAGCTAGGGGATGAGCTCTAATTCTCATTGACAAGGACCACTTGATGAATAATTTTCTGGCTAAGTTTCTTTTTGTGGTAGAATTAAGATATTGAACAATGTTGACAGCTTAATTATCTAAAGAAAATCCATGATCTGCCACTGCCAATAATTTATTTGACTTCCCGAGACGGAGATAATTATAATTATTTTATTGTCTCATAAGATATTGTTGAGTCCAAATTTATTGTACTCGAAAACCCAAAACAAGAAGCTCAGCATGCCTTTAGACTCATGGTCTATATAATTTACTGACACATCAGATCGTCCGAATAATAAAGTTTGACCCGATTCAACTTTTTCGTCCACGAAAATTTGCTAGATTTCTCACTCGGTCAAATTATTTCCAAATTAATATTCACATTAAAAACATCTTTTCTCTTCACCAAGCAACACGTAACTATATGATCTTGGAAAATCTTAACCACTAAAAGGTGTCTCTAGCATAAATACCTTATTCTTTTACCCAATAAGCAACGATAATTCTCCTATTCCAGATGATCATTAATTTCCCTCAAAATGACGACTCATCAAAATAGATTGAATGTGTAATTCTTCTTAAAAAAAAACAAAATACTCTCCAATCGCTCCATTCCACATGAGAACTTAGGTCCGTGTCTTTTTCGGTCAGACCTCATTATACGTCTGTCATCCCTCTCTCACTCTCTGTGTGCTGTTTTTCCAAGATACTCGTCTACTCAAGTCGGACCAATTCACACATATCAGTCCATTTCGAATCCGAGCAAATTTCGACTCTGACATGTACATAAAAGAAAAATCCTCATCTAGTCTACTCCTGACTATCTGATAGGAATGAAAACACTAAAAACAGCCACTCCAATTAATTTATTTTCAGTAACTATTTATGTTGTAAATATCACTCCAGTTTCTGAACTGCAATCAATCAGCAAGGAGAAAAATCATGGACACATGATATCATCAAATAACATAGTACACTACTCAGCAAAATGAAGGGAGTGCTCGTAAATGATGCGGTAGGGTACAAGATCACCATTGAAGCTTGTCGGGCAGGCAGCAGCCCATCCCATAAATAATAATATGGACGTGAGTGCAACCGTTGGATCCTCCCAATTTAATGCGAGGGGAGGAGATCGCAGAGTCATTGATAGGTGCCATGCACGTCAAGTCTATGTCGAAGCTCAGATGCATGCATGCATGCATGCAGTGACGTCTGAGGCAACGGCCAACCTAACCGAAACTGCATGGGTTTGTGACTGAAATGGCAGCAATTGACCAAGAAAAAGAAACACTCTCGTATTAAAAAAAAATAAAAAAAATCATCATGGGTTTGTGACTGAAATAACCGTTGGATCCTCCCAATTTTATTTTTGGGTTATAGTTGTTATTGGTGTGCTCTATCGCTTTCTCAATAAATATTGTTGATATTGGTGTGCTCTATGGCTTTCTCAATAAATATCTCAATAAATACCTTGCACAGACGTAATGAAGTAAGTCACAAAGGGTACTCCACTGGACAGTCATATCCACTGGATAGTCATATTCAGTGAGCTTTTGTAACCATGTGCGCTGAAATTCTTACCTAAATTTCTGATCCAAGAGGTACTTCAAGCTTTTTTTATCTGTTTTGATAATAAATCTTCTCCCAAGTAGATACTGCATCCACTTTTTAACTGCGAGAAGAATGACCATCATTTCCTTCACATAGGCTGATAAGTAGAGGCCTTTACTTTTAAGCTTCTGACTCATATAAACTACGGGGTGACCCTTTTGCATTAGTACAGCACCCAGGCCACTTCTAGAGGCATCACTCTCCACTACAAAGTCTTTTTTGAAATTAGACACGCTTAACACTAGAGGAGTGAGTAGGGCTTCTACAAATCATTCATAAGATTTTAAAAAGTAGAGGGGACAATTGTTATGCCAAAGGGCATAACCAAAATCTCATAATGCCTGTTATATGCTTTAAAAGTTGTTTTAGGAATGTCGTTCTCAGCTATACGCACCTGGTAGCAACCAGACCATAAATCAAGCTTTGAAAAATAATTTCACCAAAAAATTCATCTAAAAGGTCATCTATCAAAGGGTATAGGAAACTTATCTTTCAACGAATTTTGATTTAATGATCTGTAGTCCACACAAAGCTTTCAGCTTCCATCTGATTTTTTTTAATACATGGAATGATAATTAAACTAACTGCTATTATTGCATCAATAAATGCTCTATAAACTATCTTGAAAATAAAAAATAGAAGAAAAATGCCATGGATATTCATAATTTTAGTCGATAACTTTTAAAATAGGCAACTGTAAAGAGGCAAGTATATTCTTTTATATAAAGTATCTTGAAACCACTTAATATATGCATGATCATGGTATGTTATTTGTGTTTTCTTTCCTAAAGTTTTATCACTTGATAGTCATTTACAATCACCAATGATGGCTCACTAAATATTGATGGGAGGTAATTAATTTAATTGAAATTTATATTTTTTTTAAAAAATATCATAGTAGGTTTCATATAATTATCGAAACTCATAACCATATATATAGAAAAGGGAAAAAAAGAGCAAAGGGTTCCAGATTATCAGAACAAATAGATGCAAGACAATGCTCCCTCTCCCTCTCCGCCTCTCCCTCCCCCTCCTCTTCCTCCTCCTCTCTCTCCTTGGATTGTGGTGATTGGGAAAGAATAAGAGTTACGTAGTCTAAATAATTCGATGACAAAATTTATAATTTTTTTGAAGCTAGCAAAGTGTGAGGCTTAAATAGAATTTCCCAATCAATAACTTAGCCTAGACAAAAGAATTCGTGGACATCATTCTTGTTGCTAATGGAGCCCATTGTCAAAACGGGTTTTGGTACACCGAAACGGGTCCAAAACCGGCCCAAACCTATTATGATATAATATATATATATATATATATATATATATATATATATATATATATGGGGTGTGATGCTAGGGTTTTGAGTAGCCGAAATTAAAAAGAAAAAAAGGGTGGCGGTTGAAATTTTGGCAAAAGAAATCAAGGCTGTTGTTCTTGGTGCTTGTTGCGGCTTGAAGTCAAAAAAACCTGTGCTGCTGCTCTCGGCCAATTGGCCAAGGAAATCAATAGGCGGCTTGGCTGCTGTTTTTGGCTTAGGAAGATAATTTGGCTAGTGGCTGCTAATTATTTTGAAGGTAGGCTGTAATTCTTGGCCAGCAGAGAAAGAAAGGTAGCGATTTCCTTTGGGTTTCTTTAGCGGTCGAAACAAAGAGGTAAATCACTGCAACAAGAGGTTAGGCTTTAATCTCAAAATCTTGTGTGATTTATTTGTGATTTCTCTTGTGGTTGAAAACTAGAATATTGTAATTCTCTTTTGATATAGTGAAAGTTTTTCGATCATGTCCCCGTGGACATAGGCATATTGCCGAACCACGTTGAATCTGCGTGTTCTCTGTCTCTGCTATTTTTCTCTTCGGTTAACTATTTGATTCCGCTGGTTGTTGCATTAGTATTATTCCGCTATTTTTTGCTAACAATTATCTGAGCCCTGGTTCGGGTCAAATTTCACTCAGATCGGTGTTGATTTTGAGTGGGAGTTATGGCGGAAGATAGGAAGGGAAAGATTGAAAAATTTGATGGGACAAATTTCCAATGGTGAAAGTTGCAGATAAAAAATTATTTATATCAAAATAATTTACATCAACCACTGTTTGGAGAAAAGCCAGAAAAGATGACAGATGAGGAGTGGGAATTGTTAGACAGGAGGGCTTTGGCGCAGATTCGATTGTGCCCGACAAAACATGTTGTGTTCAACGTCTCCAAGGAGAAGACCATTTCAGGTTTGATGTCAGCATTGACTAAATTTTATGAGAAGCCGTCTGCTGCAAATAGACTGTTTCTAATGAAAAAATTGTTCAACTTGAGAATGCCTTCTGATAGTTCAGTTGTTAATCATTTGAACGAATTTAATACATTATGGGCACAACTTGAATTCTTAAATTTTGTCTTTGCTGATGACATTAAAACTTTGATGTTTATGTGTTCGTTACCGGAAAGTTGGAGTAATGTTGTTATGGCCATCAACAATTCTTCCAATACTGCTCTTAAATTTAATGATATTGTGAGTACAATCATGAATGATGAATTGATGAAAAAGAGTATGGGTGAGAGCACAGTTTCTACAAGTACTGCTCTGTCGGTTGATAATGACAGAAGGAAAGAAAGGGGTAGAAGTTTAAGCAGAGAGTCGAAGAAAAGAGGGAGATCAAAATTTAGGAGAAAATTCAAGAAAAAGTTAGTTTGTTGGAAATGTAAGACAGAGGGTCATATGAAGAAGGATTGTCCGAACAAAAATAAGAAAGGAACGAATGTGGTGAATCCAAGTGAGGAGTATGATGACTTATGTTTGTCTGCTCATACAGAATCGAGCTCAGATCTGTGGTTTGTGGATTCAAGGGCTTCGTTCCATTGCACTGCTCGCAGAGAATAGTTTGAGAATTATGTTCAAGGTGATTTTGAGCATGTGACTGTTGATAATGGGCAGGAATGCAAAATTGTCGGTAAAGGGACAATTCAGTTAAAGTTGCACAATGGTAGAAAGTTGCTTTTACAAGAGGTCAGGCTCATACCAGATTTGAAGAAGAATTTGATATCTGTTAGCAAGCTGGATGGCGAAGGTTATCAAATTTCATTTGAGAGGAAACAGTGGAAAATCAGTAAAGGAGCAATGGTAGTGGTCAAGGGTGAGAGAGTGGGAACTCTATATTTACTCTCAAGCTCGGTAAATCACGTTGTTTTTTTGGCCACCGTGAAGAATGAGAAGGCTACCTTATGGCATCAGAGGCTCGGTCACTTGAGCGAAAGCAGCATGAGGGTATTGCAATCCAGAGGTATGTTGACAGATATGAAAGATGCTAATTTTGATTTCTGTGAGAACTATGTGTTTGGAAAGCAGAAAAGAGTTAGTTTTATGAAGGATGGCAAGGAGAAAAAAACCGAGAGATTGGAGTTGGTATATATAGATGTATGGGGCCTTCTTCGACGAAGTCTCTTGGAGGTAATTCTTATTTTGTCACTTTCATAGATGACGCAAGAAGGAAAACATGGGTATTCGCACTTAAGCAGAAATCCAATGTTTTCAAGATCTTCAAGATATGGAAAGCTCTTGTTGAGAATGAAACAGGTTTGAAAGTGAAATGTCTGTTGTTAGACAATGATGGAGAATTTTGCAATAGGGAATTCGATGACAATTGCTCTACCCACGGGATCAGGAAAGTGAAGACTATACCGAGAACACCGTAGCAGAATGGCGTGGTTGAGAGGATGAATATAACCATTTTGGAGCGAGCTCGGAGTATGAGACTACAAGCAGGTTTGCCTTTGCAACTTTGGGGAGCCAATGTAGATGGAGGAATTCCAGAGGAGGTGTGGTCTGGTAAGACTGTGAATTATTCATTCTTAAAAGTGTTCGGTTGTATAGCATATGCACATGTGGATCATGAGATGAGAAAGAAACTTGATTCTAAATCTCAGAAGTGTGCATTCATTGGATACGGTGGCGACGAATATGGTTATCGCTTATGGGATTATGAGCATAACAAGGTAATTCGTAGAAGAGATGTAGTATTCAATGAGGGCTGTATGTATAAAGACCGAATGGAAAGTAAGAGTGACAAAACAGTTGAGAAAGGGCACTTGGAGCTGGATGAGCCACAGGATGGGATGGATCCCATGGATAAAAGGAAGGAAGAAATACCTACATCTGAAGGAGAAAAAATGGTTACACCTGAGAATACACAAGTTTCAGATGAGACCGAACAAGAAAGAGAGCCATTGACTGAAGCAGATGGTTCAAGTACTTTATCAGAGAGTGTTCCCACTTTGAGAAGGAGCACGAGGATAAGGAAGCCAACCCAAAAACTTTGTCTTCCATTATATCATATTTTGTATACTGATGCAGATGAACCAGAGAGTTACCAAGAGGCTATGCAGGATAAATTTCGTTTTAAGTGGGAGCAAGCCATGCGTGATGAGATGTCTTCTTTGGAGGAGAATCACACATGGGAATTGGTAAAGCGACCGGAAAAGATGAAAATATTGCATAACAAGTGGGTATACATGGTAAAACATGCGGCAGGAGGGACACAAAGGTTCAAAACTAGACTTGTGGTGAAGGGATACGGTGAGAGAAAATGTATTGACTTCAATGAAATATTTGCACATGTTGTTAAGATGACTTCTATCAGAACAATACTAAGTATTGTGACTGTGAAAGGATTATATTTAGAGTAGCTCGATGTGAAGACTGCTTTCCTTCATGGTGATTTGGAGGAGGAAATATACATGGAACAGCCGGAGGGATATGAAGTTAAATGAAAGGAGAATTGGGTATGTCGACTGAAAATGAGCTTATATGGGTTGAAACAAGCGTCGAGGCAATGGTACTTAAAGTTCGACAAGTTTATATTGGATTCGGATTTTACCAGAAGCAATTCAGATCATTGTGTATATCTACAAAAGTTTAAAGATGGTAAATTTATTATACTTACTTTGTATGTAGATGATATGCTTGTAGCAGGTACATGTATGAAGAAAATTAATGATCTGAAGAGGAAGTTGGCAGGGAGATTCTCTATGAAGGACATGGGTGAGGCTAAACAACTTCTTGGAATGCAAATTACCCGAGATAAGAAAAGAAAGAAATTGTGGTTATCTCAGGAGGGGTACATCAAGAAGGTGTTGGAGAGATTCAACATGGAGAATGCAAAACCGGTAACTACAGCTCTTGATGGTCACTTTAAACTGTCAAAAGAGTAAGGTGCTAAGACAGATGAGGAGATGAGACACATGGAAAATATGCCTTATTCATCAGCCGTTGGGAGTCTCATGTATGCAATGGTGAGTACAAGACCAGATATTGCACATGCAGTGGGAGTAGTGAGTAGATTCATGAAGAACCCTGGGAAGGAACATTGGCAAGCGGTGAAGTGGATTTTCAGGTATTTGAAAGGTACTTCAAATTATTGTTTGTGTTTTCGGGGTGATAACATTGATGTGTAAGGTTTTGTGGATTCGAACCATGCGGGTGATAGAGACAATGGCAGGAGCACCACTGGTTACGTCTTTACTGTAGGAGGGACAGCGGTAAGCTGGGTTTCAAGATTACAATCAATTGTTGCTTTATTTTCGACAGAAGCTGAGTATATTGCAGTTGCAGAAGTAAGTAAGGAGTTTATTTGGTTGCAGGGATTGATGAGTGAGTTGGGTTTTGATGGAGTGGATTGCAGGTTATTCAGTGACAGTCAGAGTGCAATTCATCTTGCTAAGAACTCAGCGTATCTTTCACGGACTAAACATATTCATTTGAGATATCACTTCATTAGATTCTTGTTAGAGGATGACCAATTGAAGTTGGAGAAGATAGAGGACAGTAAGAATCCTGCAGATATGTTGACAAAGCCGGTTGATGGGAAAAAGTTGAGCTATTGTTCAACTTTGGTGCATTTATGTTGAATGTTGAAAGTGAGACTTTAAACGATCGAGATAAAAATTTTGGACACCGGGATTATCATGTATATAGATTACATTTTTAGCAATAGGTCTCCAAGTGGGAGATTGTTGCTAATGGAGCTCATTGCCGAAGCGGGTTTCGGTACGCCGAAGCGGGTTTCGGTACACCGAAACGGGTCCAAAACCGGCCCAAAGCTGTTATGATATAATATATATATATATATATATATATATATATATATATATATATATATATATATATATATATATGGGGTGTGGTGCTAGGGTTTTGAGTAGCCGAAATTAAAAAGAAAAAAAGGGTGGCGGCTGAAATTTTGGCAAAAGAAATCAAGGCTGTTGTTCTTGGTGCTTGTTGCGGCTTGAAGTCAAAGAAAACTGTGCTGCTGCTCTCGGCCGATTGGCCAAGGAAAATCAATAGGCAGCCTGCTGTTTTTGGCTTAGGAAGATAATTAGTGGCTAGTGGCTGCTAATTATTTTGAAGGTAGGCTGTAATTCTTGGCCAGCAGAGAAAGAAAGGTAGCGGTTTCCTTTTGGTTTCTTCGGCGGTCGAAACAAAAAGGTAAATCACTGCAACAAGAGGTTAGAGTTTAATCTCAAAATCTTGTGTGATTTATTTGTGATTTCTCTTGTGATTGAGAACTAGAATATTGTGATCCTCTTTTGATATAGTGGAAGTTTTTCGATCGTGTCCCCGTGGACGTAGGCATATTGCCGAACCACGTTAAATCTGCATGTTCTCTGTCTCTACTATTTTTCTCTTCGATTAACTATTTGATTCCGTTGGTTGTTGCATTAGTATTATTCCGCTATCTTTTGCTAACAATTCTCAAATTAGACACTAACTAATGAAACCTTGCACACAAGCTAGGCCTTGTAGCATCTAAAGCCTATTGGCGAAACCTTCAAAAAAAATGGGGACAAAAGCGTCATTAAAACTCTAGACTAGTCGCGACATTCGCATTGAGAGAGGCGAAGATACGTTGGGAAACGGCGTGGCCGTCGACGCATCACCCCCCATAGGCCGTAGTCCAAGAGACCGGGCGTCGGGAATTTCTAAAGGAGCACACCTTTTTTTTCATTCCGAGTCCACCTAATAATTGATAAAGGAGGTTACGAGGAAAAGCGGTGTGCTCCTAGGAAACTCCCCCGGGCGTCAAAACGGAGAATTTTCAAGAAAGCCCCTCCTCCATCTCTAATTAACTGCAACAGTACTTTTTCTGTTGTCGGGACATGCAGGGGCGTTTATGAAAAAGTCAAAAATGCGAACAAACTTGACAAGTGATGGCGACTTAACGGCGAGTCGACGGGACATGCAGCGACGGGTATGATGCCAATTGCACCCGTCGACGTTTATATGTGGCTGCTGTCACGAAATCTTTTGTTCTCTGTTTCTTTGCTTGTTTTGCCTTTTAATAAGCGTTGAACAAGAAAAGACCAAGAGACAAATTGAAATTTAATTGTCAGAAAAGAACTGTTTTAACTTTATTTATTCATTAGAATTGTCGTTGATTTCGAAGTTTACAGAGTCGGCCTTGGGTTATTATGTGTGTATGTGAGTTAGCTTTGCAAGATACAGCAGCTAGAATGTATCTTCTACTTCTGTGATGTGTCATTCTAATCCCTCTCGAGTTGTGAGTAGTCTCGGAGAACATTTACGAATTTCTTTGTTAGACCAAATAATCCTTAACCCTTACAAATTTACAGTTATTGCTGCTGCAGCCGCTGCTAAGAAATTGGAGCTGTGGCTAGGGCTCACTAACAAGAGAGGGGGTAATTTTTTTTGAAATACAAAATAATTTTTCTCAACTCTCACCATAATTTCGGAGTTTTTGTACAGTGGAAAAAACTTTCAATATGGCATCAGAGTAACCCAGTTTCAAATTCTACAGGGCACACATTTAACTACGGGTTTTAAAAAAAAGTATACCGCTGCGTAAAGCCCATGTTTTGGTGCAGTGGAAAGGATTTTCAACACCTCCGAAAAGGACTATGGCTCAGGCATTTAAAATTTTCCATATTAAAATTAATAAAAGTCTAAGACTTTTTGTATAATTCTTATATATATTATAACATGATTAATTTATTATAACATGATTAATTATTCAAATAAAGTCTCATGATTGAGATAGAATTCAGAACACTTTCTCCCAAAGCAAGGTGCATTGCCGTAGGGAATCACTGGGGGCTGAGTGGACTTGTGCTTGCTCCTAAAGAGCCAGGGTGAGTTACATGGAAGCTCATGCTAAGTAGCTGGTACAAATTTAATTTTGATGGTACGGTCCGAAATAATAGATCTCTGGTGATGGATTTGTGTCTGATTTGATACTAGTGATTTAGTTGGAGCTGGTCGTAGGAGGCTCTTGCCATAGTCTAATCTGAAACTAGCTCTTTATCCCTGTCACAGTCTTGTTAGTATCATAAAAGAGACATGGGACTTTTGGGAGGCTCTTGTGTGGCCCTCGGATGTAATCCTTAGTGATGCATTATGTTAGAAGGGGATGCTCAATACATTATTCACTCCTTCCTAAATATTCCTAATAGTGACTGTCATCCTCTACTTCGAGATGTCCAATTTCTAAAACCTTCCTTCATATAGGTGCTTATTCAATATACTTGGAGGGAGGGGAATATATGTATTAACTTTTGGCTAATAAGGTTTTAAGGTGGAATCAACTAAGATATGGCAAGGGAACTTCGCTTATCGGTTGGTAGAAGTTGCAATAAGGGATGTTTCCAGTAAGAAATGATGCAGTCCTGGAGGATCTGTTGTTAGAAATAAAGAAATCTTTATATCACCTTGATTCTAGTTAATTATTAAGTTGCCATAAATTAGAAAGAGACTTCTTAAATTATGATTGTCTATTATTTTCACATTTTATTATTTAATTTTTTATCTTTCCCCTATCACAAAATAAGAAGAGTCCATTTTTCAATTTAAGTGATATGTACTTCCCTTCTGTCAGGATCGGCAATCAATTCCCAAAAATGCATATTTTTAATTTAGTGTTTGCAATTTTTATAAGTATGTCTATTTGTAAGCCTACCATCACTCATTGGAAATTTAGTTTCCATTATTTGGTTAGGAAGAAAATTTAGAGAAAAATAAAGTAAAAAAGAAGTGAGAGAAAATATGTTAATCTCTCCCCCCCAAAAATATCACTTTATATTTCTATATCATAGAATCATAGTAGGAGAGTAGATGGAGTTCGGAGAAAAAAATTTTCTTTAATTTTCATTTTTAGTGTCTTTCTATATTAACAATAAAAAGAATTTCATTTATTCTTCATTTTCTTTACTTTTTTTTCTTTTCGTTCTCATTTCTTTTATGTTCCTTCATTTTCTTTCAAATGAAACATAGCAAAAGAGTCCAAATTTAAACCTGCAATTTTTTCCGACAACCCTTTTGGCCCTTAATAGTGTCTCTTTCTAACCCTCTTACAATTAAAACTCTAGAAGTTTTGTCTTAACAATTTGTCGATAAAAGTTGGATCTTTATCTTTAATCTGCCGAATTGCAGTTGGTTATTTTCATATCTTCATGCATTTTTCTCTTGTTATTTTAATACAATATTTAGGGAGATATTAAGGTTGTGGAAAAATTCATATTGCAAAATTATAATTGAGGCTGTTGAATTCATGTTGCTAATATAATTTTTTAGATTGGAGGCTTCCCCCACACCCTACTAGCAGGGGCGTTTCACCCTCTGCATCTTTAATGAGCTATCTGGATAGCTCAACTCCTGATTAATTCTGCGTATCTCAATAATATTTAAAAATTTGAAATAAACATTACTCGTATTTAGAAATACACCAATAATTCCAATCTAGTAACTTGAGTGTCTGAATTCATCCCTAAATAGAATAACTTAACGGTATTCCTAAGGGAGAGTCTAAGCATGCATTCGAAATGAGGAGGGTTTTTGCAATTTAGGTGGCAAATTTATAAAGGCTGCCTACTTATTTTCCTTGAAATCGATGTGATATACATTTGAATATCAATATGAAAATTGCGCTTTAATGGTTTAAAAGAAAAAAAAAGCGCAAGTGTTACCTGAAGGCTGTATCCCTATAAAAAAACCACTCAACACAAGTGTATGCATTAGGGATGAGAATGGCCAGTTCATAGGTAAATGTTTAGCATGGCTTATTCAAAATTTTGAATTAGAAAAATAAATTTTTTTAATTCAAAATTTTTGATAGTGCCTGTCAAAAATTGGCCCGTGGAAGTGCTTATTATCATCCCTTATTAACATGTACTATTTGGATCTTCAAGCTGTATAAGTTTTACTTTTTTTAAAGTAAAACTTTCATTATATATATATATATATATATATATATATATATATATATATATATATATATATATATATATATATATATATATATATATATATATATATATATGGATTACTGTAGTTGAGCCTCAGCTCAGAAAAAGTTGCGTGAGCTAGCTGGAAAAATATAGTGATCTAATAATTTTTCTTCAAATTTTTTCTAAAATTAGTATCTCTACATTCTTAACTTCTTCCAGATCGAATTTAATATATTTAGGAGTTCATTTATTTTTTTCATCAAGTGGATACATAATATTTTATTTATTGAAAACCGTTAATTTTATGTCAACTTGATAGAAGACTGAATCAAAACTAAAATTCAAGAAATTGGGTATGACTGAAACCTAAGGGGTCGAGATCATAATCTACAAGAAACTTTTTTTTTTTTTTTTTTTTTGGAGATAATAGAAATGAATTGCAACTCAGATAACTTGTGTGAACTGCTAGCTCATTTTCATTAACTTGTAAAATCTTTCATAAATTGAGAAGGAGTGGGGATAACAAAGAAGACTCGACTGGTCTCCGATTATTTTATGCAGCCATGATATATGCATGGAAAAATCTAAATACACACCAGTTTCCTCTTAGTGAGCTCCATTTTCCCATATGGTATGATGCTCATTAAGGATGTGTTTGTTTGCATGGAATTAGAATGGAAGTAGTAAAAGTATATAAGGCTGTTTCTACTACTTCAAGTATTTGTTTGGCCAAGAAGTAAGTAGGAAGTTACTTTTTAAATAGTGATGTGGCGCTTATGTGATAATTTACTTTCAAACTTTTCTTTCTCGGGTGTGTTTGTTTGAATGAAAGTAAAATTGAAGTATTAGAAGTAAGCTTGCTTCCACTACGTCATATGTTTGTTTTGTTAGGAAGTAGAGTATAAGTTACTTCCTAAATAATGATGTTGAGCCTATATGGAAATATCACTTCTCCAATTTATTTCACATGATTTTTGTGTGAAAGAAAAATAGAGTAAAAAAGTATTATTATTTTATTGTTTTACGATTTATACATTTTTTCTCTCTTCTATAAAAATAAATACTTTATTTTCTTCCATTCATTTTTCTTCCAAAAGATAATAAACAAACACTATTGAAATAGAATACTTCACTTTTGAAAGTTATTTCTTTTTTGGGTTAATTACACTTAGACTCCCTGTATTATGGAGGTGTATAATTATCACTCCTAAAGTTTTAAACTCTCACTTAGATTCCCTAGACTACGAAAAAAATATTTTCGTTTGAGCTTCTCTATCAGTTAAATATAATAAATATCATGTATTTTAAAATTACTTCCACCTAACACCAAACTTCTAAACTTCCATTCGAGATCTTCTCCCATTAAGACACAATTTTCAAATCCCAAAATTTTTCTATGTGTTTCACCTTTCTAGCTAAGAGATATTTGAAGAGGTCCGGGGACAAAATTGAGATTGCAATGTCTTAGGGGATTCAAACTCAAGAGTGTGTGCAAGAGTTGTTCCTAGCTAACGACAACTATATTAAGAGAACTAAGAATGTGATTGGGATTTTGTTTATAAACCTGCTATATAATGCCAAGTTGGAGTTTTCCAGGAGGTCACTCATCATAATATTACCATGTATTCTCCTAAAAAAGGAGAATACATGGTAATATTACCATGTATTCACCCATCATAATATTACTCCCATCTGAGCACGTTTAACCTAAGTTATTACCATGTATCCTCCTAAAAAAAGGATAGTAACCATTACTTTTTGATTAGATGAAAATTAATATAAACTACATCATTCATGTGCACTGGGACTATTCAATTTGCTTAGAATGTTACATGAACAAATTATGGCCGTTTTCTAGCATTATTTTCAAGCAATATGGAAGACTGATAATGCGTTTACAAGAGGAAGATAAGTCTTTTGTTTGTTTGCATGGAAGTAGAATGGAAGTAGTTGAAGTAAGGCTACTTCCACTACTTCACTTGTTTATTTGGCCAACAAAAGAATTGGAAGTTATTTCCACTAGAATGATGTGGATTTTATGTGTCATCCCAACTTTCTAACATTATTTTCAAGCAATATGGAAGACTGATAATATATTTACAATAGGAAAATAAGTCTTTTGTTTGTTTGCATGTGTTGAAAGACCCTTCCAACAGTATTTTATATTTTAACACGCCCTCGCAGGTTAAAGACCCATTTTTAGGTAGAAATCTGGGTTTTAACGCAGCGGTATAATTTTTTTTAAAACCCGCAATTAAATGCGTGCCCAGCAAGTTACGCAGCGGTATAATTTTTTTTAAAACCCGCAATTAAATGCGTGCCCAGCAGGAATCGAATCTGGGTTGCTCTGATACCATGTTGAAAGTCCTTTCCACTGCACCAAAACTCCGAAATTGTAGCGAGAGTTGAGAGAAATTATTTTATATTTTAACAGCATGGAAGTAGAATGGAAGTAGTAGAAGTAAGACTACTTACATTACTTCACTTGTTTGTTTGGCCAAAAAGAGAATTAGAAGTTATTTCCACTATGATGATATAGATTCTACGTGGCATTCCAACTTTTTCTTTTCTCTTCCCTTCATTTTTGATTGGAAGTGCTCTTGAATCGCAAGGAACAAGATAATATATTATTTTTTTAATTAGTTTCTCATTATTACTTTTCAATAATACCCAATTAACAAATATATTAGTATTATTTTTTTATTTAATTTGATAATAAAATAATATTTTTCATATTCCAGTTCTTACTTTCAAAATTAAACCTATAAACATTTGAATTTTATTGAGCAATTCTTTTTCTAAAATTTCATTTTAAAAACTACTTTTATTTTTCTTCTCCCACTTCCATTTTGCAAGTGGTGCGCACTTATAATTTCCCTTGAGCTATAATACCTCGAACCCAAGCTTTGACCTGGCGTTTCGGCCTCAGTGTTATTTGTGGCCATTTATTACGAGTATAATAAAGCCTAACATACTCCCATCCCTATGGGGCCCCACGTGAACAGTAGAATGTTTTATTTTTTATTTTTTTATATTTTAATTTTGCTGTTAATTTTAACAAACCTACTACCCTACTCCTCCATGCATAAGGCCTTCAGAGGACACCATCATCGGTCGGTGTCTTCTCATCTCTCCTCTCCCATAATGGCAATTAATGACAAGACACAGCCTACCCTAAGATGAGACTAGTGTAGGGTCCTGGCCCGACGGGCAGAGGGTAATAGTAGAGAACGCCTCGATGTGAGAAGTGCGTGAAAAAGGCTGCAATGAATTGGGTTCGTTGGCAGAGATTCTACTTTTTAATTTTTGTTTTTCTGACTCGAGATGAGATCAGATCAGAACCGTACGAAGACAATCACTATTACTGTAATTTTCTATCTAATGGAATTTTCGGGAGTTGCCAACAGAGCACACCATTTTTTTTTTTGTTCCCAGTGAGCCCACTTTCCAATTTTCAGGCAGACTAAAATTTTACTATCCAGTGAACTCAGTAGTGAAATTGGTGTGCTCATTTGGAAACTCCCAAATTTTCGAGGTTTGCTTTAGTGCATAAAAAAAAAAAAAAAATCTATTCCTTTATATTTCAAAAAAATTGCTGACATCCCAACTATTAGTATTAGCTTATTCTATTAAGTAAAGACTTCAAAATCCATCCGTAATTATTTGTTGTTAGATCTTTAGCCGAACACCACTTCTCTTAAAAGAGAGGGAAAAAAAAAACCATGGTTGATAAAATTATAATAGCTATTGAGACAATAGATAGTAAATATGTCGAAAACATAGAGGAAAAAGCGTTATTTTGTTTTTTATTTTATTAAATTTTTTACAATGTATGCCTGGCAAGAATTGAACTTGCGTTACTCTAATACCTACTGAAGGTCATTTCCACCGTTGGTTGAATGCCTATTTTTTAGGTAGAAATCTGGGCTTTTACGCAACGGTATTTTTTTTAATCCGCAATTAAATGTGCGGTCGGTAGGAATTGAATCTGGATTGCTTTGATACCATATTGAAATCTCTTTCACTGCATAAAAACTCCGAAATTGTGGTGAGGGTTGAGAAAAATTGGTTCGTATTTTAACAAAATGGAATCTTTGTTCTTATTTGAATAGAATTGGAAGGTGTTCGCTTCAAAATTTACTTGCATCCTCGATGAACTACTCTGGAAAAATCAAACAAACACTAGTGGACGAGTAGAATAAAAAAAAGAAGAAAGAAATGGAGAAGATAGATGTTTTAGTGAGATTCACTGAGACGGACTCGGGCACATGCCTTTGGGAAAATGTGCTCGTTCAGCAAGTGCGACAATGAAGGAAAGATCACGGTTACTCAACTTCTCTTATATTTCTTGATGTTACAAGCTATATCTCTCTCCAACTAGACTAGATCCTCTTTACTGAGCAAATGATAGTTTAGAGTCAAAATAATCTTTTCCCGTCATGCAGGAGAATGGTGTATTTACAAGCGAAGAACTCCTAAATTTAGATCTTAAGAAATTATATAGTTAATATTTTCTTAAATAAAGGTTGTTTCCTCTTTGTTGATATCGATTTGATAACGGTTTGATGTCAGGGTGAAGAAGTCACATCGGGTCAAACAATCTTACTGTGTGATGATTTGAGGTGCCACCAGCCCTTGACGATCACGGACTGCAATGCGCTTTTTGCGTTGAATTTTTTAGGAGGATAAATTCGAACTTAACATGAGTTGATAAAAATGGGTGGAGTGCAGGAATAATTGAAATTTGGGTTATTAATGACTAAAGACATTAAATTTAAGTTAATCATTGTTTAATCTCATTTCCTCCAGTGGTAGAAAAGAAATTTTTATGAACTTTCTGATCTTTTTATCTCTTTAAATTCTCTGTCCTGCTCTCTTTTTGACCGCTCCGGTCTCGGCGTCGTGATGGGCTTGGATCTGATGCAATGTAAGGTCCTGTTTGCTTTTGATATCTGAATTTAACTTTTTGGGATTTTATTTTTTTTTTAAGAATTCACTGGAATTGTTTCAGTGAGCCCACCTCCTGAACATGTAAAAAATTACAAGACCGCCGTAGAAAGGTGGGCTCACTTAGCAAATATGTGTGCTCAAATAGACTTACCCTTTACAGAAGCACTACTGGAAAGAGAGAAATTTTTTTTTTGAGTATGTGATATAAAAAAATATAGGACATTTTTTATGAAATGTCCTATAAATACAAAACCAAGAACAAATCTGATCTAAAAATTTAAATTGATAGGTAGACGTCACAACTTTGTATTTAAACCCATAAATATTTCTTATTATATCCGATATAGAACAATACAACTCCTAACAATCTCTCTTTATTAGGAGTATATCACAATCACTAGCGCCTCTCGACCATTTCGAACTTCACACCGACTTCACTCTCTCTTGGATGACAACCTAAACCCTTGACCCACCACAACCTAGGTTATGATACCACTTGTTGGATATCGAAACCCCATCAAATCTAGCAACACAAAGACGAGATCACAACATCGAGATCATCAGGATAGGAAAATGTAGTAAACACAAAAGAACACAAGATTTAAACGTGATTTAGCCGATCAAATTCGATCTACATTTACGGAAACAATAAGAGAGATTCATTATAAGAAAAACGTTACAAGAAGAAATCCAAGTATCTCTCACATCTCTCATAAAACCGAGGGCTCTCTCTCTCTCCCAGTAATTGTTTATCTTTCTCATATCACGTCCCATTATGATAGTACTATCATCATCTAATTAGTGTTACAAATCAAATTAGGATATCATCAGCTGATCCAAGTCCGATTGAGACTTAGCATATGATGATAGCCTAGCCAGAAAAAATCTAAAGCCCACATAACAGTTTAAAGTAAACCATAAATTTAGTCAAGAAAATAAGGTCTATAATTCAAAAGAACATATAATTCAACATACTCTTATTGATATACATGTTAGGAATAACTTGCAGTATGTAAATATGTCGTAATCCAATTATTTAGGGCAAAAAATGTAACATATTAAATCATTTCTTAGAGAGTAGATAACATGTGAAACATGACAATAATGATAAATTAACAGAGTCTTTTACAATATAGTTTAAATTCTATCTCATGACTAACAAGCAACAAGAGGGAAATTCTATTTGCTCACGAAATTTAATTTTTGGCGGCCTGATTATTCTTTACACCAAACTATTATTTTGAAATATTATTATTTTACTCTTTGCGTCTAAATTTTTTTTCTAAAAATACTCCTCCTTTTCTTTAACTCCTCACTCCGTTCGATCACATTTTTATCCACTTTTGTTTGAGTCGGATGTTAATTTGACTGTTGGATCACATTAATTATTAAGATAATACACTTTAGAAATAGACAGTTACAGATAAAAAATATCGTATACCCAGCCCCCTCACAATTTTTATCTATCCTTTCTTTTAAAGAACAAATAAAAATCAAAAAATAATAATTACTAAATTTTAATAAAGCAAAATTGAAGCAAAAGGGAGCTTCTTCCTTTAGACTTTAGCTAGGAGTAAAAAGAAAATACCAATTTAGATAATCAATTAAGTTACGGTATGCTTGGTAGATTAGTTACGGAGTGTTTTGGGGTGTTTTGTAGTGTGATATGTTATGAGTTGTTTTAAAAAATTCTTACTTGTGAGTTTTTGGATAAGTATTTTGGGGTGTTCTCAGAACATGCCAAAACACACTTGGATAGGATTTTTGAAGTGTTTTTTTGAACACTCTAAATCGGGGTGCTTTGGAGTGTTTAGAATTTTTATATAAAACTATCCTTATTCCAATTGTCTCCCGCGTCTTTTTCTTTTTCAATTTTTTTCACGTTGCCTCTAACCCGAATCTCTTCCTTGACTTTATTATTTCCTACTTCTTTTCATGTTGCTTTCTCTTCCAAAACGAACCACTATTTATTTGCACAAAAAGAAAAAAAACCGTCTTTTATTTTCTTTAAAGAGAAAGTTTAGGATTTTACAATGCAACTTGATTCCAATCCGATCTCTTGTCTTACTGGATAAATTAGGATTTTCTTCTCATTCAGGTGAGTATGATTTATTATCTTTCTATTATTTTTCTATTAAATTCTCTAAATTATCTTATCATTGTTTTTTTATTTATTTAGTTTTTCAATCAAAATCTCAAAAAATTATGATGGAAATCTTTAATAAACTTAGTAATATTCCAAAAGAAAGTTTTTCTATGTAGCACTTTATTTTCAAAAATTTTCTTTCTTATACTTTTGCTTTGGAAGAGCTATAGGAAGTAGAGGATCAAGACAAGAATTTAATTTTTTATTTGCATGTCATGATTACCATTCAAAAATTATATATTTATACATAAAAACTAATAAAATAATATAATTATTGTTTTATTTAATCAATAAAATAATATTAGTTTTACTTTCTAATACACTCTCCTCTTCCTAAAATATGAAGAAGTCTTTTCTTCTACTTCAATTTGGAAAATTACTTCCATGACCCAAACACACCCTTTCATCTTTTCATTTTTAAAAATAATTTGTAATTTTTTTTCTTACTTCCACTACTTCTAAATAACGAAACACACTTTTAAAGTAGTGATATAACTTTACTTTTATTACTTTTATTTTACTTCCATGCAAACAAACACACCTGGTGATATTTTACTTCTGTGCAACCAAACACCTTTTAAAGTAGTGATATAGCTTACTAAAACCATTCAGATGAGATACCTTGGTGTATACTATTTGCTGATGATATTGTCTTCGTTGATGAGACAAGAGCATTGGCAAATGCCAAGTTAGAGTTATGGAGGCATACATTAGAATCCAGAGGTTTTAGATTGAGTAGGTCTAAAACAGAGTATATGGAGTATAAATTTAGTAAACGACGGACCATAAACTATAATGTTGTAAAACTGAATAGTTAAGAGATACAAATGAGCAGTTAGTTTAGATATTTGGGTTCTATTATTCAGAATGATGGAGAGATCGATAATGATATTGACCATAGAATACAAACTGGCTGGTTGAAATGGAGGAGGGCAATGGAGGAGGGCAACGGGAGTTTTATAGGACCGTAACATTCCGTTAAGATTGAAAGTAAAATTTTATAGGACTGCTATTAGACCAATTTTATTATATGGTACGAAATGTTGGGCTATAAAGAAATGTTATTCACAGAAAATAAGTGTAGTAGAGATGCGCATACTCCGTTGGATGTGCGGCAACACTAGGAGAGATAACGTGAGAAATGAAAATATTCGTGTTAAGATAGGTGTAGCTCCCATCAATGAGAATATACGAGAAAATCGCTTACGATGGTTTGGTCATATGCAATATAGGCTTACAAGTGCACCAGTTCGAAGAGAGGAGTTTATCAATATAGAACATGTTAAAAAAACGAAGAAAAACCGAAAAAAATATGGATGGAGGTGATACGCAAAGATATAGAGTCTAGATGTTTAAATAATGAGATATTACTTGATAGAAATGAATAGAGAAGGAATATTAAAGTGATCAATCTGACGTGGTTTTTTTTTTTTGTTTATGTAGCCTACCCTAAATATTTGGGATAAAATGCTTAGTTGTTGTTGCTGCAAACAAACACACCTGCTATAGAGAACTTGCATTTGCATTATCATTATCAGCAGACACATCAAATCCATCCCCGCCGCAGCCATCCGATCTTGGTCCACCTGATCCTGCTGACAGCGACACTGCCACCTCATTTTTTTCTCAAAAATTTAAAAATCTAAAAACAATATATAATTTCTATAAACTCCCCGCATCACAACACACGCATGATGTAGTATATATATAGTCACCCTCCTCCGGGATCTCTGAAAATTTTACTAAATTGATAATATTAATATAAAAAAAATTAAAAAACGATTCTTTTGCTTGATTCCTCAAATTTTTCCCATCGAGCAAGCAGAGACAAATCAAATTTTAGGGTTTTTTTTCAGAAAATTTTCTCTTTTGCCGATCTATAGAGGCTGTAGTGTAGCCGAATGCAGCAGATATAGAGAGGCATTGCTTAAATTAGCAAAATTTTCTTCCTATCGAGATTCAGCTATCGATCTCTTCTCTATCAATTTTCATTTCATTGGATCGAGAAGAAGAAAGAGACGAAAGCAAGGGGCAGAGCAGAGGAGAGAATGACTGATCGAATTCTTCCATTTCCATAAATAGCTGCAGGTTTCTTCTTCTTCTTCTTCTTCTTCATATGACATCACTTAGCTCTCGAGGTTTTTAATATTTTTCAATAATGTTTTTGGTTTTTTTTTTGGATGGATTTTATTGTTAGTTTTCGATTTTACTGGGTCTTTTCTTTTGAATAACAGTCCAATAAATGTGGGATCCGAGACTTTCCTTTCGCGATATTTTGTTGCTGATTTGTACTGGATCTGTTAGTTTTCAGTCTCGTATCGGTGGCAATCTCCGCGTTTTGCGATTTATTTTCTCGATTTTGTTTGTTTTTTGCCCCCATTTTTGAGATTTCTTATAGCGTAATCTGATGAACCCTAATTTGTTTTGGCATTTGACAGCAATGGAGCCTAGATCCTTTCCCTGATGCAAGTTCTAATTACATTTTTTTTTTTTAAGAGATAGAACTAATAGATTTTTGCCCCCTTCTTCTTTTTAAAAAGAGAGATTCTTGCCTAATTTTAATCACTTTTGCAGTTCATCTCCTCTAAAGCCTGAGAGAAAAGAATCATTTTTTTTGATAAAATTGGAGAGAAATGTCAGGTAAAATTATCTTTTTTAAATTGTAGAGTGTGGGTTTGATTAATTTTTCAGTTCTCATGGATTCATTTGCTTAGTTACAGTCCGCCATGCCGAGGGTTTGGAAGAATTAGATGAGAGAAAAGATAGGAAATCGGATGTGGAGAATTCGGAAGACGAGAGGAGGAGAACCAAGATTGGGTCTCTCAAGAAGAAGGCGCTGAATGCCTCTAACAAGTTGACCCATTCTCTTAAGAACAGAGGGAGGAGGAAGGTCAATTTCCGGGCGACTGCGGTGTCGATCGAAGATGTCAGGGATGCTGAGGAGGAGCGGAAAGTCTACGCATTTCGGCAAGAACTCATTGCCAAGGACGCATTGCCTGAAAGACATGATGACTATCATATGTTGCTCAGGTTATTTATGCCTCCTCCTTAAATTTGAGTTGATGCTTTCTTGATTTTTTTTTTTTGGTCTCTGTTGTTGGTGGTAGCTAACAGTAGGATTTTTTTGTTGCAGATTCCTGAAGGCTAGGAGGTTTGATTTTCAGAAAGCCAGTCAAATGTGGGTAGAAATGCTTCTATGGAGAAAAGAATTCGGAACCGATACAATATTAGAGGTGCGAGCATTTCATCACATGCACCAGCCTATAGTAAATCGATTGTAGATGCATTAGCAATATAGAAAAGAGTGAAGTATATTACCAAACAAAATTATTTTTATATGAAATATGGTTTTTGGAATAAATATAAGCCCAAATTATGATTTTCCCACGCCAATCTTTGTTCTTTTTTTATCGTTATTGTTTTTAAGAAGACATAGCTTTGAAGTTTATAAAGTTCTTTTAGCTCGTCTATTATAGTGGTACCTGTTGATTCTTTGCAATGTAAATCTCATGCTCTAAAGTTTGGCTACCCTTTCAATTGAGATATATTAGGAAGAAGATAACTGTAATGTTTAAGTTAGACCCTCTACTTATATTGCTATCTCAGTGCTTTTGAATCCTTTATAATGGTGTAATGTGCTTTCATCAGCATTTTGCTATAGATAGATCCTTACTCAGCTATATATGATGATCTATTATCACTTTGTGATTGTTAATGAATGTCATCCACTTGTAAATGCTTTATTATTCCGCATTATAATGAGTTTCCATATTTCTGTATTCAAGGACTTTGAATTTGATGAGTTAGAGGAAGTTCTGCAGTATTATCCCCAAGGGTATCATGGAGTGGATAAGGAGGGAAGGCCAGTCTATATTGAGCGGCTTGGGAAAGTTGACCCGACCAAACTAATGCAAATAACTACAGTGGAGCGTTACATTAAGTATCATGTGCAGGAGTTTGAGAGGGCTTTTCATGAAAAATTTCCTGCATGTTCCATTGCAGCCAAAAGGCATATTGATACAACAACTACAATTTTGGATGTGCAGGGTGTGGTATGTATAAATTTTAGCTCTTATTTCATATCTTTGTTGTTCATACACATGGTAATGACAATGAAACCATTTTTACAGAATTAAGAAATTCCTCCACATGTCAAAAGTTCTTGATTCTGTTTGATGCTTGAGAAGTTCGATTAGAACTTCGTTTTTCTCATCTTTCTTTTTCATCTTTGGGCTAATCTAGTCATCTACTTGGATTCAGGGTTTCAAAAATCTCAGCAAGGCCGCAAGGGACCTCTTGCATCATATGCAGAAAATAGATGGTGATTACTATCCTGAGGTACTAATATGCTGGACTAATGTTTTACCTCTGAGTAACTGAAGCAAATACATCCAACAAATTTTCACTTTTTGGTTATACAGACTCTACATCAAATGTTCATTGTTAATGCTGGGCATGGTTTCAAGCTACTTTGGAACACTGTAAAGGGCTGGCTTGATCCGAAAACGACTTCTAAGATCCACGTAAGGGCACTATATTTCTATATTTCTTATTGCCCTAGCTTTAAATAAAGTTCTTGATGCTAACACCTAGTTCCTATACACTCAGGTTCTGGGGAACAAGTATCAGAGTAGACTACTAGAGGCCATAGATGCTAGGTATGTTACTCGCTAGTTAACCTGCTCTAAGAAACTAACCTGTTAATTATGCCGTGCCTGTGGATACTACTTGAAGGAATTGTCAATTCTGTTGATATCTTTCAGCCAACTGCCAGATTTCCTGGGTGGTTCATGCACATGCACGAATGAGGGAGGTTGTCTTAGGTCTAATCAAGGACCGTGGAATGACCCAATTGTCATGAAGGTAAGGCTTATGGTGGACCAACTATTAGAATGCATATATTTGTTAAATTGATTTGGAAGATTGTTTGCAATGGCATCCATGTCAGCTGCCAACTGAGCATCTTGAGCAATGAAAATCAAGACAGATGCTTAAACTGGGAATATTTTTTTGGTTGCAGCTTGTACGCAATATTGATGCAACTTTTGTAAGGCAAATTAGGCATGTATCCGATGGAGAACAGAAAAGTGACTCCTATGCTAGACTACGCCCATTGAAGGTAAGATTGTGCTCTGGACTACTCTTGCTAATTTTCTACTATTCTTCTATATACCATTTGATCATTTTCGGTCAGAATAATAATTTCTTTAAAACTTTTCTCTGCTTAAAGCAGGGACGATGCAGTGATACATCTGCAGCTGAATCAGGATCAGATATTGACAATCTTTGTTCTCCCACTGGATCTCGCAATGCTGGATATACTCCTTTGGTTCCTGTTCATGAAGAAGTGAGTTTGATTCTAGGCAAACATATGGATTGCAATATGCCTTCGTTTTTTTTTTTTTTTTTAATAGTTATTGCTTCTAAGTAATTTTAATATTGATGGTTTGGAACGAGGTTTAGAGTCTCATAATTGATCAGTAATTTAATATTGCTTCTAATTTAGCATCATGAACTTTAATATTGCTTCTAAGTTAATGGTTTATAACGTCAAAAATCTCTCGACCCTATTATGGAATAAATAACAGGATTGCAGAAATTTGATGGTTTTCCAGTGATCCAACCTTACTCCTATGGTTTATCTTCAGCATCATAAATTCGCCTTTTTAGAGTTTTGGTGGATCTTTGTTACGCAGGTTTGAGCCATATCAGTTGTCAGGTTTCCCTTCATTTTTCACCTTTTCTTCTAGGGATTAATTAATCTTTTAAATATAATTAAGGAGGAAAAGCTAGAAGATGTGTTGTAGGTCATCAAATTGTATTACATATCAAGGGTTTTTTTTTTGGGTGAATTGATTACTAAGATAGACTATCAAGATAGTATAAGCGAGGCAGTTTGTCAAACATGTTATAGGTTGGGAGGACTCTATGCTGCGAGTTATGGGAATTTTGAGGTCTTGAGTTTGGCTTATGCTGTCCTTACTGCAGATCAGGGAATGATAAAAGTGATGCGGAAAGGAAAAGAGGGGATACAGAATTTGTGTTACCTAGGCTGTGCTTGTATGAAAATTTTCCGGTGGTCTAGAGTCTGGCAAATACTGCCCTGTAAGTTGTTTCCCTAAGAGCAATTCTTGCTGTATAGTCATATTCCACCAATCCTCAACATTTCCGTTTAAACAATTGCCCACCAATATTTATTCAAATTTATCCCACAAACCTAATTAAGAAAAAAAAAAACTGGTCAAATTTTACCACGGTCAACTTGATTTCAATCCATTAAGTTGTTCATTTCAGTTACTTTGCCAATAAAGTTATGTTCATGAAGAGGGGCTTGCCCTAAAATCTTGATATGTAGTTGGGGAGGGAGAAACCTTATTCACACCAGTAAAGTTCATGTTATTAGGTTCAATGTTTCAAAATTCTTCTAAACTGCAAGAAAAATTTTGGATGTATAGTGAAGATGATAAATCTTTCTGGAGGATAATGTGGTTACTTCGAGTAAGCTAATAGGAATTTTGACTACGTTTTAGTGTATGAAATTTAACTCTCTTGCAAATATGTGATCAGTTTTAGCATATAAAAGTCATGCCTTCTTAGTTCCTCCCTATATGTGTTTCAGATGCATATCTTTTTTAGCATAAATGGTGGGTAGTCTCCCTGCATTTCATTAATCAGATGTTAGCGAAACATGTTACATATAGAATACATATTTAGCTCTCACTTGTGAGCGGACATAACACTTTAAGATCCACCTAATGCCTAAGGAGAGTCACTAAAAAAAATATAGATGTTGTATTTATAAACACTACATATGACATATAGTTTATCTAGATGCCCAAGCTGTAGTATGGTGGTGCCCTTTATACCGTTCAGCTATTATACCGATCATGTTATATAGTAGTCGTACTGGTGAAGTATTTGTCTAGCAACATGCGACCCCTTCGTAGACCCAATCAATTTTCAATACCCTCTACATTGGAGCTATGTCGCAACCCAGGACATTATACTTGCGATTTTCGGCCCCCGCGACTGTAATGTCACAAATCAAGTTCTGACTGACCTTTTTTTTTCGCATTGCTGCTCGCATCTGTATAGCCTAGTCAATAGTTGTTTGTTTACCATTCTTTTATTCTCATCGCCTAATCATCCAACCTGAAAAAGGCAACACTCGCCAGAAATCTATCTGGACAAGTCCACCATGTCAAATAGCCCACGTGGGCTTGCACACATGGCCCAATGCCACCCTCAACCACTCCCTTTTGAATTTTAAAAGCTAACTGTCCACTTTTCATGTGGAGGTCTACTCCCTTTTGAATTTTGAAATTCAAAAGCTCTATCACATGGGGGGCCCACTTCTCATCCTAAATTCCGTACAGAGGAAATGTGAGGATGTTCTCCTCGTGATTCGTATCTCGAGGGCGGGATTCGCCGAAGAGCCTCCACGCCTGTCCGGAGCACCTTCGCCCCCGCCCCTGTCCGGAGCACCTCCGCCTCCGCCTAGCCAAGGAAGTGCCGTCGCCCCTGCCCTAGTCGAGATTACCGAGAGCATTGCTGAGGGCGGTGTCAGAACCACCATTGGCGATGGGCTAGTCTCCTCTGTTGGCACTATTCCTCACTACCTCCACCTCTCTTTAGCCATCTTCTTGCTCTTCTCCAGTAGATTTGTGGCCGAGTGACCGAGGGAGGTGAATCCCACACCCTTCCGTCTTCTTCTGTTGAAGGCGGCGATGATCTGACTCCCGCTCAGGCTGAGATGGTGATCCACTCTCCACATTGGTTGCCGGCGTGGTAGGTAACATCTCTCTTCTTTCCGTAGCGTCTTTCCTTTGGTTTTAGATTGTGGGGAGTTTTGGATCAAAGGGAAGGGGAGGTGGAATGCTCGGTAGTGGCCCAGCCATCCGCTCCCCCAGTTGAGGCCCTAGAGAAGAGCGAACTGTTGCTCGGAGGGAGAGAGAGAGAGAGAGAGAGAGTATAGCAAGACCCACTCTTTGCTCGAAAGAGTGTTGTTTCAGATGCATATCTTTCCTTTGGTTTATACATGTTTTGTCTTGTACTGACTTCTTCTAGACCCCATAGGAGTTTGTGTGAAAGTGAAAAGAGGATTATCCAAGAGGCTGGAAGTAATACGAAAAAACATACTGTAGACGAATAGGAATTTGTTATATTGAAGATTATGAGGAGTTGAAGAGACTAGCAAAAATATTTTGTTCTTATTTAATGCTTGATGAACTTTTCTTCCATATCCTTAGCATATGCCTCTATTAAAGGCAGATATGCAGATCTCTCGTCTATTTTTGAATTCTCAAATATGATACAACAACGTGATGAAGATGTTCTTGGTTCAGTGGTGAAGGGCAAGCATGTTTAGAAGGCATCCTAAGGTTAAAAGGGGCCATGAGGTGCATGTGTTTCTTAAGGAAATTGTGAAAAAGGACTAGGAAGTTTATGTAGTAAAAGTTGTTTACTTGGACCTTAAAAGCTGAACATGAACTTGTTCTGAAGATGACATTTGTTTGCAACTAGTGGGCTGATAATTGTGTACAAGAATGTCAGCAAATTATCTTCATATGTTATCATTTCCTCGTTTAGCAGAATCCTTTTGGGGAAGATCATCTGTTTAATCATATCATTGGGTTGCTGCATCAAATCTGTACTGTAGTTAAGCTCAGCTACATTCCGCCTGAACTATAGCTAAGAGCATGTTTGCTTCCTTGCACTTTAGCAGTCCATGAAAGTAGTCATACATGATTTTTTTCGTCCTTGGACATGCTTGAATCTGCTCACATCCTATTGAAGTTAATATCCCTGTCTACAACTCTACCCTTACCCTTCCATTTGTTTTGTTATTTGCTGGTTTTGCCCCTTGCATAGTATTTATACTTGTTAGTTTTGTTATCAATTAATTCTGCTACCACTTTTTATTTAATTTTCTGAACTCCTCGTCTGGTGATTCTACAGGTGAAATCAGATTCTTCAGCTTACTACAGTTGTGACCAGTTTGTTGTTATTGACAAAGCTGTAGACTGTGGTCGAAGACACACTGGATCTTCTCAGAAGACATCTCTGTCACTTAAAGATCAGTTACACTCTCGTGGGCGTAGGTCATCGCATTCTCTAGGTATGATTGTTGATTGGAGATTTGGATGGATTTGTGGGAGGACATATTAGAATTTTGTTGGAATCTGGGGGAATTGGAAGTTAAATAAAAATCAATAAAGATTGATTTAGATCTTGCACCAAGGTAATTTCTCTCCATTCGCAACGAATCATCACAAAAAAAGATTTATGGATCGATTTAGATTTTGTACCAAGATGATCTCTCACTTACACTCAACGAAGAATTTAGACTTCACACGAAGGTGATGTCTCACCTACTCTCAATGCATCAATATGAAGGGAGATTTAGGAGTTAGCAAATCACCATATAAGAAAAAGGTTTTTTTTTTTTTTTTTAAAGCCTTACTAGTGGAACATATTTTTCTCTTTGAAAATAATAATAAGCCTTATTAATAGAAAACCACTACGGACAACACCCACGTGCAGTTAAACCAAATGTAGAAAATCCCTAATCAAATTGAGCCTTTATTGTCCTCATTAGTGTCTCTTTCTGGAAGTTAACTATTCACTGGGTTTAATTGATTCCTCAACTTCTGCTGAGATTGTTATCAAGTAGTCATTATTCAAAATGAACTGTTAAGTTGTTTTCTTTGGTTAAACTGCAACCATTTTAACTGGAAATCTAAGGATGGTTTTCAGGTAATTCGGCCACTAGTAGGTGCAATGCCACCAAGGACCATCCACAGGAAGGAAGGTTAAGAGAACTGACGAGGGTATTGGTGGCATTTCTGTTCAAAATTTTTTCCTTCTTCCGCGTTCTAAGCTATAGGCACGAGAGATTGGACAACATCCACCCCTCGGAGACGCTTCCCGATAGCGACCATCCTGCTGTGGAGACTGTTGAGGAAGAAGATCATGTTGCTCCTTGTTTGGAGCGGCTTCAAAGGCTGGAAGTGATGTTTAGTAAGCTCAGCAGTAAGCCTGCTGTGATTCCAGTGGAGAAAGAGCAGGTGCTGCAGGAATCCTGGGACAGGATAAAGTCCATTGAGTTTGATCTTCAGAAGACGAAGAAAGTAAGTTTTATTTTGTTTTGTAATGATTCATAATGGAGTCGACAAGAATATATTATAGCAAAGACTTTTCAATTTAAAGTAGATACCAGTAAAAGGAGTGCATACCGTTAATTTTAACTACTGTAAGCTTCTGTGTTTCTAACAAAATGCTTCACAATTGATAGTAATTCAACCAACTGCAGCATGATCCAACCAAACCATTCTCCCCCAAATTGGTACATTAGAATCAAAATAATCTAAGTACTACAAATTTAGTATTCTGGGTTCATGATTTTGTGATTCTAAAATGGTTATAGCCGACTTTCGTGTACTTAACCCAAAATTTTCTTCTATAAGCATTGAGATTTATCTTGCTATACATGTTTATATTCTTCAGCTCCATAAACTTTGCTCCTTATATTACTTGGTCAATATATGGTTTTATAGGTTTTGCATGCAACCGTGGTGAAGCAAATGGAGATTCAAGAGACATTAGAAACTGTACAGGAGTCTAATGCCAAGGTAAGCCAAATATGCCAATTTGTCCTGAGCTATTGTTGACCTGTACTTTATGGTACTAAACCACTACTTTCTAGTGCAACACTGAGTTTTGGCATATACTCACTATCATTGCTAAGGTTGGTATTTTTATTTTTTTTTTAATTTAATTCGGAGTCTCAAAATGATATCCTAGGTGACTGTGGGATGGAACCCAAATTAGGGTTTATTGTTAAAAATTTAGGGGAAGAACAAAAAAAAAAAAGAATTTTAGTAAAAATTTAGGAAAAAACAAGAAAAAGATAAAAGATTGATTTGGGAATCCACCCAGGTTAGGTCTCTGCGAATCCACGAAAAAAGATTTTAATATGTGAATCCACGCATAGTTTTAACAATTTTTTTTTTTTTCATTTTTCAATACATATTTCAATTGCTGATTACAAGACGTATTTATAGAAAATTTTCTAGTAATAATGATAAGAACAAAATCCTAACAAAATTAAATAAAATCTTATCCGATTTGATTTTCAAAATTAAAAAAAAAATCCTAATAATAAGAATCTTATCAAATACTATCTGAAATGATCTGATTTCCATCACTAGACTTCAATAGCAAATGTGATATAGACAACATATGATCTGGATGGATGTCTAGATTTAAGTAGTTAATTATAATTTCAGCTGTTTTGATAGCAAAAACTAGCAATTACTAGTTTATAGTTACAATATGTGCTTCTTTGATGTAATAACTGATGGACGAACAAATATATTGTGGGTGCAGAAAAGGACCTTTCATTGAAATATGTATCTAAGAGAGGAAACTGATCTACATGGGCGAGGGATGCGATGGAGTTATCTAAAATTGCTCACGCTGCTCTTGCTAAACAATTCTCTCTCTCTCTCTCTCTCTCTTTCTTGTTTGTTTTTTAATCCATGACGAGACTCTTGCCTGCATATTGCAGTCATTTTTTTTTTTTGAGCGGTTCTCTTAGTTTCTCTATAAAATTTTGAAAACTCCAAGTGTCTTTCTGCTGTAAGTACTTTCCATTTCAGCTAATTAAATGCATTTTCTTTAGCACATTTTTATTATTCCCATTAGGCTAGATTATTTGTCTTTTATATTTTTTTTTTTTTTTTTTTGAAGCAAACCGTTAGAATAACTTATCTCGTATTCCATTAAAATTACTTAATAAAACGAATCCGAAAAGCAAGCATTCGGGCTCATATCACCGTCACAACAAAAGTCAGTTGTAAATAAGGTCTTATATCCTTCCCGTTCCTAAAGAGTAGATCATAGTT